>CM067174.1:87329919-87377292 GCA_034093135.1 Erigeron breviscapus | reverse complement strand
TAGTCGTATGAACCGTTCAAAGTCGAGTGTGCAAACCAAGGGTCTATATAAGTATGTAAAGGCAATGTATTGTGGTGTAATGACGAGCTTATTAAACATAATAACGGGTGGTGGATGTGAAGTGAACGTTGAACGGTTCGACTCGACTTTAACTAAATCTCAACCTCTCTAATGACGTAAACAAGTCTCGGGGGTCATTCTAAGTTTTAAACCACACACGGAACCTTAATTAGGGTTTGACATAAAGTAATGACATGTATTATATATAATTATAGGTGGCGGACACGTGGATGCTCGTTGAACGACTTTAACTTCATCTAAACTCGATAATAACTTCTTTTGCCAATCAAGGTGAGTTCCGTAGCTCCCTACTCGATTGAGATTCGGGCTGAAAAGTGCACACATAGGTGTTTGATTGTTGATTGACTTATTGATGGATTGATTTGATTATTGAGTTGTTATGCATTCGTTTATGATTATATATTGTAATTAGGATAGTGTACATACATGGAAGACGATGATACCTTTAATGAGTTGTAGATGTGGTGGGAAGGCTGCGGGTGACCCTATATATAAGCATCTATGATTCTTTAAATGTAAAGTTGTATGAAGTGTATGTGCATTGGGTTTTGGTTGAGTTGATGGATATTGGATATGATGACTTGTGGTCGGAATTGGGGAGACCGATTTATGGGATTCGGTTGGTGGACTGTGATGAGATTGGAATGGACACTTACACTCATACGTCTATGGTGCGGGACGCACGCATAGACACTCTTTTTGTGCGGGACGCACACAGACTCCGAGTATATAGACGTATATACATCGATTTGTGAGCCTCTCCCGTGAGAGACATAGGAAAAAGCGTCATCTTAACATTGTTGGCTTGGTTTTCCCCATAGTTGAATAGATTGCAAATCATCTCGAACTTGTCAAGATGCTCATGAGGGTCTCTTTTATGCCATCCATCAAAGCACAAATCCTTAACCATTTGTAAATGGTTACCTTTTACCGCGAAAGTGTCGATCTCGGGTGCACGGATGGCCGATCGGCGAGTTGTAGGTATGGTTCGAGGAAGGTCCTCGATTTTCATGTTGAAGAGATCGGGCGGATTATTTTGTTGACCGGCCATGTTGATGTCCGGTTTTGGCGATTCGGGTGGAGTTGGTGTTTTATCGGAAATGGGTTCTTCTTTTTCGGAAAAATAACCCCACTCGTTACTTCCCGACTCGTAGTAAGTCTCGTTAAGTATGTGGGTTTGGTAAGGAGTGGTGTTTATGAAAACTGGTTCGGATGATGATGGTTGTGACGTTTGTGTTTTGGTGCGCTTTTTAAGTTTTTCGGGGTTAGATGTGGCCTTGGCTAATGGTTTCCCAGAAGCTCGAGTGTTCATCCACTACCTGTAAATAGTCTGCGAACACAACACAACAGACAAACCTTAATAGCACCTGAGGTAAAATCAAAGCAAAATAAAATAACTAAAACAAGTAACTTCTCCGTGCAAGCACGAAAAAGGGTTGACTCACAGAATCTTAACCTAAAGTACTTAAAACCTCAGTCCCCGGCAGCGGCGCCAAAAACTTGATGTGTGAAATCTAGTTTAAAAATTTATAACAAGGTCTACCGTTAACTGACTACAACACTTACGGGCAGTGTACCCGTTCGTATGTAATATAGGTAACTGGCAAGACCAGGATCGAACACAAGGACTGACTGTTGTACTAAAAGTTGTGAAAACTGTGAAACAAGTAAGGTTTGATAGGTGACCGAGTTGTCACTTTGCGTTTCCGAAAGCTATGTAATTAACAAGTAGATAAAAGTACTCAACCGGCGTCAATCGAGAGCACACTAAAATAGTTTGATTGTAAACGAAATAATTAAAAAGCCATCTATGTCGAATCCGCTACACAAGAAGTCTAGGTTGCATATGGTTTAAGCTCAAAATTCATATAAGTTGGTTATGACAATCGTGACAAGACAAAAACACATTCGGCGTGCACTCCGTTTGTAAAATCGACTCAATCACCTAATCAATACAATTTCTTGCAACAAGTGGTACCACCAACCTTGTGACAATTCCGTGCGCTAACTAGTTTACTTGATTATCTAAATAACAATTTTATCTTTGTGAAAGAAACGTGGTACCACCATCCGTTAAGTCCACTTAACAAAGTAATTTCTATTAAACTTGCATCTTTACTATCATACCATGACCTAGCAAGAGTTGTTCATAGACAAACAACTAAAACGATACTTGTATTCAACTAGTACCACTATCGAAAAACACAACTATCACCAAGTACACAAGAGTAAATATAAGAAATCACTTCATCAAGATCTTGACAAAATGTTAAGTAAAACCAACTTGAATTCAAAATAATATGCAACCATGACTAATTGTTTCACTTCATCTTCATAGATGTATAGGGATTTAGCTACTCATAATGAGAAGAACTAAATATTCAATTAAAGAAGAGAACATAATGTACCAAATATTGAGGAGAATTCCAAATCGAAGTTACAACCGAGCCACAATAAGTAACTATAGCCAAAATTAGTCTTCAAATCTTCAAATGATATTGGGGAAGTAAAAACCCTTGGAAAGCCCTTCAAAAACTGCTAGAGAGAAAAAGTGGAGGCTGGAGTGTCCAAGATTAATTATTTAGGGTTGAGTGGGTGTTTGTATTTATACACAGGAGAGAGAAAATCCGTCAGACCAGCAATTTCTCGCGCGAGCTCCATTCCTCGCCCGCGATATCTTCCACAATTCGAACAGAGGATTGCAGAACAAAAACTCGCGCCGCGACTTTTCAACTCGCGCCGCGACTTTTCTTGATAGGTCGCGCCGCGAGAAATTCTGCTCGCGCCGCGAGGTTTGCTGGTGATCGGTGAGCGAGATCGCGACTAGGCTGGTGATCGGGATCGTGAACGGCTCGCGCCGCGAGGACCAAAGGTCGCGCCGCGAGTTTCTTCAGATTTCGTTCATTCTGCTTCGTTTTCGACCATGCTTCCATCGTTAGTGCATGTGGACCATTCCTAAGTCATTTTCTACCATTTATGAGTGATGTACCTGCCTTAGACCTGAAATCACTAGCAAATACCATAAAGCACCACAAAATATGTATAAACGGCTATCAACCGTGCCTAAAATGTCCAAATAAGATGTGGGAAATATGTATAAATTGAGACACATCAAGTATAATAAGGAACCGATATGCTTAATGGGAGTTGGTTGGGTGGAGGGTTAGCCGCTGATACACCCTGTATACATACCCGGTCAATAACTAGAGGGCATATCGGATTCGGATTATACTTTAAACCGCTTGTTTAGTTGCTTGTTTGTGTGATGTGTTGAACATGAGTATAGGTTATGATAATGGACAACTATTATGAAATTAGCATGAGAAAATGATAGACAATTGTTGTAAACTTGGCATGATGGCATGATAGATAACGATCCCCTTAGAACATTAGTACTCTTGCCTTAGCGTAATGATATGAATTTTGTATATTATGTCGGCATGAGAGCATTAACTACTTGTGTGACTAACATGTGAGCATTTTGAGGCTAACTTTCGGGTCAATGTGTTGCTTACTTTATAGAAAATGGTGGGACCAAGAAGGAGTAGGACTAACCATAGCGATGAGCCGGATTTGGCAACCGTGATCGCCCAAGTAGTAGCAAATGCCATACCTACTATTGTAGCCCATGTCACGTCAAGCCTTCAAGGAAACAATGAAACACGTGAAGCTAGAGTAAATATGGGTGATGATGGTGTGTTAAGTGAGTCGTCAACCAAAAGAAAGAATGTCGGGGAGTCAAGTGGGACGAAGAAAGTTGGTAGGTTTGACAATAAGCATACTAGCAAGGGAGGAGTGTTGCGGCATTTGGGCCGGCAAGGAAAGAGTATTTGGGATCTTTACCTAAGTGCAGGAGGTGCTCTCGACATCATGCTCCTACCACTTCTTGTGGGGCATGTTACCATTGTAACAAGATCGGGCATGTGGTCAAGGATTGTAGAGAACCAGGAGTGGCTCCCTTGGATGCGGTTCCTCTTCAAACCGTTCATCCCCAAGCTAATCACCCACGGAGCCAACGGGGTACTTGTTTTGTATGTGGTAGCCCCGACCACTATAGGAACGCTTGTTCTAGATGGGTGGAACTACAAGTCCAAGTGACGGTTCCTCATAATCAACTTCAAGTCGTCGTTTCTACCCAAAACCATAGCCAGCAAAGCCGTCAAGTACAACCTCGAGGACGAGCCTTGGGGGAGAATGCTAATGAAGCCCACAACGATCCAGAAGCGGTGACAGGTACATTCCTTCTTCCCGACCATTAAGACGCGATTTTAATTGAATTTAGGACCGATTATAGCCTTACTCCTTTTACTTGACTTCTTTGATTGACAATTATCCGTATGCCTAGATTTGAAACTCGATCCTTAAATGAATTGTGATGTGCTAGATAGGTTTAGTCGAATTGGTTGGTAATGATAGTTCGACTTTAAACGATATCTAACTCTTTATTGGCTCTATGCCTCTTGACATTGGGAACTTTGACATTATTGTGAGTGTGGGTTAGATGACGGTGAGTAATGTGATTAGCGATTGTGGCGAAGGAGTTGATTAAAAATGTCTTTGTTAACGGTAAAACTCTTAGGGTCCACGGTGAAATTCCAACTCTTCTAACTCTAAAGTCCTTTACTACTAATCGTAACTTCCCTGATATCTCTCCGGATAACTTACCAGGATTACTTCCATCTCGGCAACCCGACTTTCGTATTTCTCTTATTTCCTAACGCCACACCCGTGACTAAAGCCTTTTTATAGCTCACCATAACCGAGACATGAGAATTGGGAACATAACTTAAAGAACTCCAAGAGAAAAAGGGTTTATCTGACCTAGCCAAACGCCTTAGAGATCTTCTATACTCTTCGTCATAAAGAAGGACGGGTCGTTTAGAATGTGTATTGACTACCGGGAGTTGGATAAGCTCACGGTAAAGAATCGGTATCCACTTCCCCCGAATCGATGACTTGTTGATCAATTTCAAGGCGCCAAGTATTCCTCCAAAAAAATTTATCTTCACTCGGGTTATCATCAACTCCGGGTACATGAAGATGATATTCCCAAAATGGCGTTCCGTACAAGGTATGGACATTTTGAATCCACCGTTACGCCTTTCGGGTTGACTAATGCACCGGCAGTGTTCATGGGTTGGATGAACCGAGTGTGTCGACCTTACTTGGACAAGTTTGTCATTGTCCTCATTGACTAACATACTTGTTTATTGTAAGCCAAAGAAAGAGTATATTGAACACTCGATCAAAGTGCTTGGATTGATTAGAAAGAAGAAGTAGTATGCTAAAACTCCCAAATGTGAATTTTAGTCGAAGGAGGCCCACTTTCTTGGTTACGTGGTGAAAAAGGATGATATTCATGTGGATCCAAGCAAGATGGAGATGGTCAAGAATTGGAAACGACCCGAGACGCCATCCGAGATTCATCAATTTCTTGAAATGGCGGGTTGTTATAAAAGATTAATTGAAAATTTTCTCTAGAGATACACAACCGTATACTCTCTTGACTCAAGGAAAGAAAAGAATTGTATGGGGCAAAACACAAGAATGAGCCTTCTAAAATTCTCAAGGAAATATTGTATAACTTATACCAATCGCAAAAGCCTCCAACACATCTTTAACCGAAATGAGTTGAACACGAGACTAAAGGCAATGATTCGAATTCCTTAGGGACTATGATCGTGAGATCCGTCACCATTCGGACAAGACCAGGGTTGTGACCGATGCTTGGAGTATAAAAGTGAGGGTCAAACCGAGGTAAGCAAGAGTAATGAGCCTCACAGTAGGACAAGACAATTGTGATGGGACCAATTGAAACTCAAATGCAAGCTACACCACCAGAGAACTTTGGTAGTGGAGGATTGGACGACGTAGGACAAAAATTTGATCATAAAGAAGAAAATGGATTACATTAGTTGAGAGGCTCTGGGTTCCCCGTTTTTGGGCAATCTAAGAACATCCCTTGTGGATGAAGGCCACAATTCAGTTTATTCGATCCATCCCGGGTCGGGTAAGACGTATTTCAATTTAAGGAATTTTACTGGTAGCCGGGCATGGAGTATGATGTGGCTGAATACGTGAGTGAGTGTCTCACTTGCTTACGGGTTAAGGCTGATCATAAGGAGCTACCAGGATTGTTGGTGCAACATGTGGAGCGAGAATGGAAATGGGAACGAACCGCAATGAACTTCAACACGAAGTCACCGAAGACAAGAAATGACCACGATACGACGAAATTGGTAAACTTGACAACTTGGCACATTTTCATATTGAAGAAGTGGTGTAGATGCACGGAGATTGATTTCTATTATTCCCAATAAAGAAAGCCGGTTAACTCAGACTTGGAAAGCCTTTCAACACGAAGTCACCGAAGACAAGAAATGACCACGATACGACGAAATTGGTAAACTTGACAACTTGGCACATTTTCATATTGAAGAAGTGGTGTAGATGCACGGAGATTGATTTCTATTATTCCCAATAAAGAAAGCCGGTTAACTCAGACTTGGAAAGCCTTTCAACGAGCAATGGGTACTCAACTCGACTTGAGACTTAATTTCATGTCGAGAGCATGTACTATGACGTGGCTGAATACGTGAGTGAGTGTCTCACTTGCTTACGGGTTAAGGCTGATCATAAAGAAGAAAATGGATTACATTAGTTGAGAGGCTCTGGGTTCCCCGTTTTTGGGCAATCTAAGAACATCCCTTGTGGATGAAGGCCACAATTCAGTTTATTCGATCCATCCCGGGTCGGGTAAGACGTATTTCAATTTAAGGAATTTTACTGGTAGCCGGGCATGGAGTATGATGTGGCTGAATACGTGAGTGAGTGTCTCACTTGCTTACGGGTTAAGGCTGATCATAAAGAAGAAAATGGATTACATTAGTTGAGAGGCTCTGGGTTCCCCGTTTTTGGGCAATCTAAGAACATCCCTTGTGGATGAAGGCCACAATTCAGTTTATTCGATCCATCCCGGGTCGGGTAAGACGTATTTCAATTTAAGGAATTTTACTGGTAGCCGGGCATGGAGTATGATGTGGCTGAATACGTGAGTGAGTGTCTCACTTGCTTACGGGTTAAGGCTGATCATAAAGAAGAAAATGGATTACATTAGTTGAGAGGCTCTGGGTTCCCCGTTTTTGGGCAATCTAAGAACATCCCTTGTGGATGAAGGCCACAATTCAGTTTATTCGATCCATCCCGGGTCGGGTAAGACGTATTTCAATTTAAGGAATTTTACTGGTAGCCGGGCATGGAGTATGATGTGGCTGAATACGTGAGTGAGTGTCTCACTTGCTTACGGGTTAAGGCTGATCATAAAGAAGAAAATGGATTACATTAGTTGAGAGGCTCTGGGTTCCCCGTTTTTGGGCAATCTAAGAACATCCCTTGTGGATGAAGGCCACAATTCAGTTTATTCGATCCATCCCGGGTCGGGTAAGACGTATTTCAATTTAAGGAATTTTACTGGTAGCCGGGCATGGAGTATGATGTGGCTGAATACGTGAGTGAGTGTCTCACTTGCTTACGGGTTAAGGCTGATCATAAAGAAGAAAATGGATTACATTAGTTGAGAGGCTCTGGGTTCCCCGTTTTTGGGCAATCTAAGAACATCCCTTGTGGATGAAGGCCACAATTCAGTTTATTCGATCCATCCCGGGTCGGGTAAGACGTATTTCAATTTAAGGAATTTTACTGGTAGCCGGGCATGGAGTATGATGTGGCTGAATACGTGAGTGAGTGTCTCACTTGCTTACGGGTTAAGGCTGATCATAAAGAAGAAAATGGATTACATTAGTTGAGAGGCTCTGGGTTCCCCGTTTTTGGGCAATCTAAGAACATCCCTTGTGGATGAAGGCCACAATTCAGTTTATTCGATCCATCCCGGGTCGGGTAAGACGTATTTCAATTTAAGGAATTTTACTGGTAGCCGGGCATGGAGTATGATGTGGCTGAATACGTGAGTGAGTGTCTCACTTGCTTACGGGTTAAGGCTGATCATAAAGAAGAAAATGGATTACATTAGTTGAGAGGCTCTGGGTTCCCCGTTTTTGGGCAATCTAAGAACATCCCTTGTGGATGAAGGCCACAATTCAGTTTATTCGATCCATCCCGGGTCGGGTAAGACGTATTTCAATTTAAGGAATTTTACTGGTAGCCGGGCATGGAGTATGATGTGGCTGAATACGTGAGTGAGTGTCTCACTTGCTTACGGGTTAAGGCTGATCATAAAGAAGAAAATGGATTACATTAGTTGAGAGGCTCTGGGTTCCCCGTTTTTGGGCAATCTAAGAACATCCCTTGTGGATGAAGGCCACAATTCAGTTTATTCGATCCATCCCGGGTCGGGTAAGACGTATTTCAATTTAAGGAATTTTACTGGTAGCCGGGCATGGAGTATGATGTGGCTGAATACGTGAGTGAGTGTCTCACTTGCTTACGGGTTAAGGCTGATCATAAAGAAGAAAATGGATTACATTAGTTGAGAGGCTCTGGGTTCCCCGTTTTTGGGCAATCTAAGAACATCCCTTGTGGATGAAGGCCACAATTCAGTTTATTCGATCCATCCCGGGTCGGGTAAGACGTATTTCAATTTAAGGAATTTTACTGGTAGCCGGGCATGGAGTATGATGTGGCTGAATACGTGAGTGAGTGTCTCACTTGCTTACGGGTTAAGGCTGATCATAAAGAAGAAAATGGATTACATTAGTTGAGAGGCTCTGGGTTCCCCGTTTTTGGGCAATCTAAGAACATCCCTTGTGGATGAAGGCCACAATTCAGTTTATTCGATCCATCCCGGGTCGGGTAAGACGTATTTCAATTTAAGGAATTTTACTGGTAGCCGGGCATGGAGTATGATGTGGCTGAATACGTGAGTGAGTGTCTCACTTGCTTACGGGTTAAGGCTGATCATAAAGAAGAAAATGGATTACATTAGTTGAGAGGCTCTGGGTTCCCCGTTTTTGGGCAATCTAAGAACATCCCTTGTGGATGAAGGCCACAATTCAGTTTATTCGATCCATCCCGGGTCGGGTAAGACGTATTTCAATTTAAGGAATTTTTACAGGGGATGATGTAACATCCGTGACTTTTGACCGTTTGACCTTACGCGTAATTTAACTAACAAACTTAATTAACGACTTAATTGAGTCACTTTGAGACATAATGACCGACTTATGGTGTGACACGGTACTAGACGATACTTAAACTCAACTAGAAACTTAATTGAATCACCCATGGGTTAGACCCATACCCATGACCCATCCCAAATAACCCAACCCTATCCTTACACTCCCAACCACCCCCCACTCATTCATCCATCCATTTACTCTTGCATTTCTCTCTCTAAATATCTCCCAAGAACACACACACACAAACTCTCTCTCTCTCTCTCTCTCTAAATTAATTCATCATTTATTGTTAGTTGGGCTAGATTTGTGTTAGATTAAGCATCATCATCATCTCCTTAGCAACATATCTCAAATTTGGGTCACAAGGTGCAAGAAAACTTCTCAATTGGGTCAAAAACGGGTTTAACACTTTGAAGCAAGATTTGGTAAGTAAAACTTAACTCAAAATCATCATTTTATGTTTGTTAACATGTTTCTAGTACAACTCATACGAGTTCTTGGTCGAAATCGAGTCAAAAATGGATTTGGGTCAATCTAGGGTTTGAAATGGGTCATGGACGTTTTGGGTAAGAAATTGATATATGGAATGGGAAGTTTGATGTGGGTTATGATTATTTAAGCCAAACCATGCTAGTCCATGTTCAAATCGAGTTTTGAAGCTCATTAAATCGATTCCTAGGTCAAATTAGGGTTTGGGCGTTCTTGGGTCGAATGTAGCCGAATTTGGGGCATGATTTGAATGTTTGATTCAAATTTGTGGATTGGGTTATGTCAAATTGATGTTAATATAAGTTGTTCATGCTCAAAAATGGGTAACAAGGCTTCCTAAAACGTTTTAGTGGTCACTTTTGGGAGTTGGTTCGGTTTGGGGGTGTTTGGTCATGAATTTTCCTTGTTTTCCCGTCCTTGGTGTGTGCAGGCCCAGACCAGCGTAAGTTACGCCCAAATTGGCGTAGCTTATGGTGCCACCGTTTGTGAGATTTTCAGATTTTCCTAGTTTTGCATCCATTTTCCTAGGGTCAAGTCGAGCTTTCAATCGGGTCATTCCTTAACTTCTACGGGGTCCTATACTAGTCGTATGAACCGTTCAAAGTCGAGTGTGCAAACCAAGGGTCTATATAAGTATGTAAAGGCAATGTATTGTGGTGTAATGACGAGCTTATTAAACATAATAACGGGTGGTGGATGTGATGAGATTGGAATGGACACTTACACTCATACGTCTATGGTGCGGGACGCACACAGACTCCAAGTATGTAGTCACACATACTTGCATTTGATGATTGTTGAGAGACACACATGATATACACTCATACATTGCTTGGTCATGTCTCATGCACATTTACTTTATGCATCCGTATTGTTTCGCATATTCTTTGATATTGACATCACTTATACATGATTGTGACACGCATCCTTCATCATTGTTGATATACTATTGGCTTATTATGTGACGAGGTTTACTATCAGTTTACTTGTCTTGGTTGACCTTGTGCCTTGTAAAGGCTACTTGTAAGACATTACGTACTTTTCTTTATACTTATCGTGATTATTGTTGATGGTTCCTTGTGACCCATGACTACGAACTCACCAACCTAGTGTTGACCTTGTTTAGTGTTCTTTTCAGGTATTCGTGTGAAGTTGGAGACTTGATGACTATTTGTTGATCCTGCTAGGGCTTGGACTGGGAATTCATGGATCCGTGATCCGTTTGCCCTCTTAGAGATTTATGCTTAGAACTATTTGGATTTAGTTGTATTACCTTGTCTTAAATTCCGTTGATGACTTCTTGTCTATTTAATTTGCATCTTGTACCTTAATTGTGGGTTTGGGTTCTCCGGACCCTTTTATTTCATGTAGTTATGTTCTACGATAATTCCACTGTGTGCTATATAATTTCCGTCGCATTCCGGGCTCTAGTTCGGGGTGTTACACAAGATGACAAGCATGTGACATCTAATATTCTAATGCCTCCAACTTCTAATGTTCAAAAAAAACAAAGACCTCCAATTTCCAATCTGTCTGTCAACTTGTCTTTATTTAACTGTATTTATGTGTTGCAGGTTTTAAAATTTGGAGCAAAGAGAAAGTAGAAATGAAGATTTAATCACTTGCTAATTGGTAATAGCGGCGCAAGTGACGGTGGAACCATATATGTCATTGATTACGTGACAAGATGACAACCATGTGACATCCAACACCTCCAACTTCCACTCTGTCTGTCAACTTGTCTTTATTTAACTGTATTTATGTGTTGCAGGTTTTAAAATTTGGAGCAAAGAGAAAGTAGAAATGAAGATTTAATCACTTGCTAATTGGTAATAGCGGCGCAAGTGACGGTGGAACCATATATGTCATTGATTACGTGACAAGATGACAACCATGTGACATCCAACACCTCCAACTTCCACTCTGTCTGTCAACTTGTCTTTATTTAACTGTATTTATGTATTGCAAGTTTTAAAAATTTGGAGCAAAGAGAAAGTAGAAATGAAGATTTAATCACTTGCTAATTGGGATGACATGCGAGTATCGTTGCACTGTGTGGGGCGCACACAGACTCCAAGTATGTAGTCACACATACTTGCATTTGATGATTGTTGAGAGACACACATGATATACACTCATACATTGCTTGGTCATGTCTCATGCACATTTACTTTATGCATCCGTATTGTTTCGCATATTCTTTGATATTGACATCACTTATACATGATTGTGACACGCATCCTTCATCATTGTTGATATACTATTGGCTTATTATGTGACGAGGTTTACTATCAGTTTACTTGTCTTGGTTGACCTTGTGCCTTGTAAAGGCTACTTGTAAGACATTACGTACTTTTCTTTATACTTATCGTGATTATTGTTGATGGTTCCTTGTGACCCATCACTACGAACTCACCAACCTAGTGTTGACCTTGTTTAGTGCACTTTTCAGGTATTCGTGTGAAGTTGGAGACTTGATGACTATTTGTTGATCCTGCTAGGGCTTGGACTGGGAATTCATGGATCCGTGATCCGTTTGCCCTCTTAGAGATTTATGCTTAGAACTATTTGGATTTAGTTGTATTACCTTGTCTTAAATTCCGTTGATGACTTCTTGTCTATTTAATTTGCATCTTGTACCTTAATTGTGGGTTTGGGTTCTCCGGACCCTTTTATTTCATGTAGTTATGTTCTACGATAATTCCACTGTGTGCTATATAATTTCCGTCGCATTCCGGGCTCTAGTTCGGGGTGTTACACAAGATGACAAGCATGTGACATCTAATATTCTAATGCCTCCAACTTCTAATGTTCAAAAAAAACAAAGACCTCCAATTTCCAATCTGTCTGTCAACTTGTCTTTATTTAACTGTATTTATGTGTTGCAGGTTTTAAAATTTGGAGCAAAGAGAAAGTAGAAATGAAGATTTAATCACTTGCTAATTGGTAATAGCGGCGCAAGTGACGGTGGAACCATATATGTCATTGATTACGTGACAAGATGACAACCATGTGACATCCAACACCTCCAACGTCCACTCTGTCATATTTTCTAAGATTAATGAACAACATATATTGATGTCATTCGATTATACAACATAGAAAGAATGTTATGTCCAAAACTCATTCGATTATGCAATTTATGTTTCCCAGCATTCCTAAAAGTCCGTACATTGATCGTGAACCTCTTTATGCTTTTCGTATAATCATTTAATATTTTTGGGGTTTTTTAAAGTATAAATGAAGTGTTTATATACTCCGTATTAGTTTAGATTTAGATGTAGGCTGTTAAAAAAATGTTGTATACACACAAAAATTATGTAATGACCTTTCTGTCATGGCTAATGTGATACTTTAACATAAACAAAATAAATAACGATACATGTATCTTTACTTTATAGTCTTTTTTTTATAAGTTGTACAAACCGATAAATGTATTAAAAATGCGATAAAAATTTAAATTTCGATCAAGAGACATTTGACATTTTCAATTTGAAAGAAATATATATATTACGAGTAAAACCTTACAATTACCTTTATCCCTTGACAAAACTTTACATAATAAGTAAAAAAAGTGTCAACTGTCGTCTTTCATGATTTTAGGTCTTGATATCTTAACGGTGTATAAGGGAGGTCAAGATGTAAACAGACCTTACCTGTATCTAAATAGAGAAGTTGCTTTCAGGTTTCACCTAAATAGTAGGACTTCCGGCCTTTGCAAGAGATGATAATCGAAATTCTGAACTCTGTCTCGAAAACCTTTAACTTGGATTAACGTAATAATTAAAACCAAGTCATTAATATTTCACATGTTGAAAATTGATCCAATCATGGTGAGTTTTTTTCTTTTTTTTTTAAACAGTCAGTCGTTATTCGACATCAGGGAACACTGAAAACGCCTCACTGTATAATGGTGAACACCTCATTGTGAGTTGTTTTTTTTTCTTTTGATAGCATAAGACTTTATTAAGTTTTAATGATAAATACGTTTTCTACAATTTGGCTATATTTGCAAATCATCAATAATTCATTAATTTGTCACTAGAATGTTGAATTTGTCACAAACTTCTTAAACTGTTGAAAATTTTGAAACTCGTCAATAAAGTCTATTTAACTTTTCTAGTATGATGATCTGATAGATATTTTGGAAATTAAATCAAACTCATTCTTATGGCTTAAGAATAATAACTTGGAACAATTTAATTTTCAATTAATTACTTAATTTGCCCGCATCTTGTTAGCTAGTTTTGTTAATGAAATTTATCGTTAAAAGAAAAGAAATCTGATGGATTTTTATTATATTATGTTGAGTCAAGGATTCGCTGACCAGACTTGGTCGCTGACGTGAGTCGTCAGCAAGTCATCAGCGAGTCAATGACTCTTGTCAGCGGGTGGTTTACTTTCCAAGTAGTGTGTCAAGGCGGGAAGTTTTCAAACCAACAAGAAGTCACATGGTGGTTCTCCCAACTGAATGTTACCTTATATGGTAAAGGTACAGTTGGGACAAAACAAGGGTTTTCTCTTTCATACCCGTTTTGGTAAAGAAGACAAAGGCTTCTGGATCCAAGTACAACGAGCCTATGAGAAGTCGACAACCACCATTCTATCACGATCATTGTAAGGCTGTGTTGCCCTAATTCCTCCCCTATATAAAGCAACACAGCCGCATCATTTATACTTTGTGTTTGTCACCAAAAAGTGTGTGTCACTTTATTTTCTCTCTTGTAAATTGCTTAAGTTTATAGAGTGTCTAAACTTAGCAATTATTTAGTTCATTTGTATTCTTGTAAGACAAGTTGTAATATCGACCATGTATTCATCGTTTAAATCAATGATACATATGATTAGACTTGCTTAGATATTTGCATTTGAACTTATTCTTTACTTTCTGTTCTTTACTTTCTTGTCTAGATAAAACAAACATAAGTGTGCAAATTGTGGACTGTCAAGTGGTATCAGAGCCACTGTTTATAAGTTATTGAAACAAGATCTGTTTGCATACTTATTTTGTTAAATTTCTGTACTTTCTTATCTTTCTTAATCTTTTCTCAAAACAAGAACATGACTGTTGTTCCCACCCTCGTTAACACACGTGACTTTGGTTACGTGTCCGTCCCTCCAAGATTCGAGCCCGATGACTTTGGGTCTTGGAAGGAGAGAATTTTACTTCACATAGTGGGTATGGAACCCTACCTTATGTCAATTCTGACCGTTGGTCCATATATTCCTACTCTGGTGCAAAGAACACCAGGAGCAACTGTCGATGCTCCTGAGATTGTGATTGACATCGTCAAACCAGAGGTTCAATGGACTGACGATGAGAGGAGACTTGTTAATCTTGATGCAAGGCTTAAAAACATGATCATCAGCACTCTTCCTTCTGATATCATGAAAGTCGTCATCAGATATCCCTCTTCTAAAGAAGTGTGGGATAGGCTATGTAGCATGCATGAAGGCTCTGCTGCTACCATTGCCACTAAAAAGATAGACCTTAAAAGAGCCTATGAAAAATTATTTTCTCTCCCCAACGAAGGTCTCAACGGCACTTATACCCGATTTAAAGGGTTGCTGAACGACATGACCACTGTTGGTATCTCCCATGATGACTTTGAGGTATGCCACAAATTTCTTGATAGTTTACCCATCAAGTGGCAAGGTCTAAGACAAATCCTCAGAACCACAGAGCGTCTTAATGGGCTTGATCTTGAGTCACTCTTCGGTATTCTTCAATTTGAAGAGAGAGCTCTTGCTCAAACTCTAAGAGCTGCTGCTGACGCACAACATCGTGCTGGTCCCTCCTCTTCCTCTACTTCAACCTCTTCTGCTTATACTGCTACTGACCCCCTTGCCCTTGTCTCTGCTGAGCCCATTAATTTTAATAGTGGTGCCAGCTCTTCTCATCTCCCACCTCCTATTCAGTCTCTTGTTAATGATCTCGACGCTGATGAGAAACAAGAGATGTTCAGCGACTTTATGAACTTTGCCTTAGTCGCTGGTAAGAGGTACTCTCATAAATGGAACAACCGTAAGTCGGTTGCTCCATACAAGCCTCCTGTTGACAAAACTCAAGAGGAGTGCTGGAGATGTGGTAGAAAGGGACACTACCAAAAGGAATGCAGAGTTGCTTTACCAACTCCTGCTGCTCCTAAAACTAACCCTTCCAAACCTGCTGATGAGTACAGGAACAAATACTATCAGTTAAAAGCCAAGGTTGCTGAAATGGAAGATGCAAAAACACCAGCAAAAGGACTGGTAGCTGAAGAGCACGACTGGGCTGAATCAGATGATTCACACAGTGAAGAATACGTTGATGCCATGTGTCTTATGGCACTCGCTAATGGTGATGCTCTGACTAAAGACCAAGTCTCTTCCAGTCAGTGGGTAAACGTCACCATTAAAAAGGTATGTGCTCACTCTTCTTCCTCTGACGAAGATAAACCTAAAATCTTCGAATCTCTTCTCTGTGATATCCAGTTCGTTGAATCTATACGAGTTGATATTCAATCCAAACTTGACTCTGTCTGTTCAGAGTTGAGTGAAAAATCTGAAAAAGTCAATGAGTTGAGAAATGTTCACGTTGAACTTCAATCTCATGAGTTGTTGGCACAAAAGGTTCGAAGGAAGAGTTCAATACTCTTCTGGGGAATCTTTTGAAGGGGATATTGGTAGTGACGGTTTTAAACCCATCGCTCCTCAGCAGCTTACCATCAGACCTTCTGAACCCTTCAGAAGAAGTAAGATTGCTGTCCCCTATGACTATAGCTCTCCTCAGCGAGCTAATCCTGTCTGTCAGCAACCTCAACCAGTTGCTCAACCCTCTTCTTCTTCATCGTCTCAGCAAGCTCCTACCCATGCTGACAGCAAAACTGTGCAGGATGATCGTGTCATGAAGAGACGCGTCAGGTTTGGTGACGCTAGATATCAGCAAGTTGGACCTTCTAAGGTCTGACCTGCTGATAGTCAAGTCCACCAGCAGGCACCACAATCGATGCCTACTCCTATTTTGAGGCATAAAACTCCTCAAAAAGAGAGAATGTCTAATACACAAAATAGGTCTGTTACTCCTCAAAGAGGATACTTGCCCCATCAGCAAGTAAGGCCTATCACTCCTCAAAGAGGATACTTGCCACATCAGCAAGTAAGACCTATCATCCCTCAAAAGGAACACTTGCCGCATCAGCAAGTGAGATCCATAACTCCTAAAAGGCAGTACCTACCTCATCGGCAAATGAGGTCTGCTACTCCTAATCAGCAACCTAGATCGATCACTCCCAAAAGAGTGCATCCATCTCAGCAGGGTCCTTCTTCTTCTTCTCATCCTGCTGTTAATCTAGCGTGGAGTATAGTCAAGGGATCAAAAATTCCCTCTACCTCTCAATCTGAGGATCCAAAAGGAAAGTCCATTTTGGGTTCCTGCTCCTAAGATGCCTCAGCTTACACTTAAGCATAAGCAAAAGTCAAAGCAAAAGAAAAGAGCATCTTCCTCCTTTGACCCCAAAATTAACGAGCTAACTCAGCAAGTTAATGATCTTTCCTCTCAACTGAAGGAATTCTTCCTTCAAAATCAAAAAGGCAGCACCTCTGTTAAAAAATGCTACATATGTGGCAGCAGAGGTCATGTTGCTTCTGATTGTGACAACTCCAGGGATGCTTCTGAGGTTTTCATTCAACCTAATCCTTCTTCCTCAGCGGCTGCTTCCTCCTCCACTACTTCTGCTGATCATATAAATAGTGTAGAAGAGTCAACCGATCTCACTGAGGAGAACATTGCTGACTTCATTGCTGCTCAGCGAATCTCCTTTCCCCACTCTCAAGAGATCATTACTAATGGTCATGGTAGCATTCTGGTTGAGTATGGGAACAACAATCAAGTCAGCAACTTGACTGTTCTAGATACTGGAACCACTGTCACCTCTGCTGATCAATATTACACCTATGTGACTGATCGTGACATGCTTCCTGCTCATCATCTTGTTGATAACTCTCCAAGTGATGAGAATACTGACCCTAGTGCTCCTCTTCCTCTCTCTACTGATGACACTGTCAGTAGAGAAGAATCCTCTGAGTCTCCCATCTTTAATCCTGCTGACATGTCCGTTAGTGAGTTCAACAGTGAACCCATCTAAATCCTTCTGTTAAATCCATGCAGGGCTCGCTGGGAAAAGGTGTGTGGTACTTGGACAGTGGCTGTTCAAAACACATGACTGGCTCAAAGACCCTGCTGGATAACTACGTAGAGGCTGCTGGCCCTACTGTAGTGTTTGGTGATAACTCCACTGGACAAACTGAAGGTTATGGTCTTGTCTCCAATGGTCTCATTAAGTTCTCAAAGGTCGCTTATGTCAATGGATTAAAACATAATCTCATCAGCATAAGTCAACTTTGTGATGCTGACTACAAAGTGATTCTTGATAAACATCAAGGCACTATGGTAAATGTAAACAAGGAAGTAGTCTTGGTTGCTCCAAGAAAACGAGATGTATATCTGGTTGACTTCACTCCTATCAAGACTGATAGTGAGACTTGTTTCTTTGCTAAGTCGGCTGCTGAACTAAATTGGTTTTGGCACAAGCGTATGTCGCATGTGAATTTCAAAACCATCAACTCTCTGGCCAAAAAGAACCTTGTTCGTGGCCTCCCTCATCTTTCCTTTGAAAAGGATAGACTCTGTGGTGCTTGTGAAAAAGGTAAAAGCCACAGAGCAACCTTCAAAACCAAGCAGGCCAATTCTATCTCTGGCTGCTTTCATCTTCTTCACATGGACCTTTTTGGTCTAGTGAATGTCCAAAGTCTAAAGGGTAGCAGATACACTTTAGTAATCGTGGATGAATACTCACGATACACCTGGACTATCTTTCTTCATTCTAAGAGTGATGCTGCTGAAGAGATTATCAATTTCATCAAGAAAATGGAGAATCTCAACAGCATAAGGGTGAAAGAACTCAGGAGCGATCATGGTACTGAGTTCAGAAACCACACTCTTGAAGCCTTTTGTGCTGATCAAGGGATCTCACAAAATTTCTCATCCACCAGAACTCCTGAGCAAAATGGTGTCGCTGAAAGGAGAAATAGAACTCTCATCGAAGCAGCACGCACCATGCTCAGTGAGTCTTCTTTGCCTAGTAAATTCTGGGCTGAAGCTGTCAACACGGCTTGTCATACTCAAAATAGATGTCTAATAGTTAAAAGACATGACAAGACAGCGTATGAGGTGTTGAAAGGTAAGAAACCTCAAATCAAATACTTCCATGTATTTGGATGTCCTGCCTTCATCTTAAACAACAAGGATCACCTAGGAAAATTTGATCCTAAAGCTGATGATGGATACTTTCTTGGGTATTCATCCATCAGCAAGGCATTCAGAGTATTCAATACTCGCCTTCAGAAGGTTGATGAGTCCATTCATGTTACTTTTGATGAAAGTTCATCAGCACTAAACACTACTAGAAACAGGGCTATCCTTGACCCGCTTTTTATGACCCACGCTAATAGATGACGCGCAAAGTGAGAAGTCATAAAAATACTGTCATAATTTGTAAATCTGAAGGGTTTATGACACGCATTTTTTAGTGTCATAAAAAAAGGTAGGGTAACACGGGGCTACAGTGTCTTCTTATTATACAGATCGCCTTTACTTCTAAAATAACCCAAAAAACCCCCATTTTTCCACACACATACAGTTTTTTACAATCAATCGATCGATCTATCTATCTATCTTAATTAAAAACCCTAGATTTCTTCAATCGATCTATCTATCTATCTTAATATGAAACCCTAGATTCCTAGCTGTTCTAAAAAAAATAAATATAAAACCCTAGATTTCTTCAACCGATCTATCTATCTATCTTAATATAAAACCCTAGATTCCTAGCTGTTCTAAAAAAAATAAATATAAAACCCTAGATTTCATCAAAAATCCATCATGAAAAGTCAGCGTAACGCTTTGCTTATTGGCTCAGCGCTTGTTTTTTACTGGATTTTGTATTCGGTTACTAAGATGCTTGTGAAAGTTGATCAACTTAATCAGAGGATTGAGAGGTTGAAGAACAAGGAGTGAGTGAGGTATTTGTTTCTGAATCTGAAATCTGATTTTATTAATTAAATTAGGTTTTTTTTAGTTTTTGTTATCAAAGGATTTATATATCTATATCTATATCTATATCTATAATTATATCTATTGGATATTGTTATTGTTGAATATTTGTTTTGATTTGAGGATCAGGAAATTATCATTTTGTAACTCTTTATTTGATTCCGTAAAGGAGTAGGTGGTACATGGTGTTTGTGAATACTGGTAAATAGTAGACTAGATCTTCCACTATTGCTTCGTTTAAATCATTGTTTTGACATCCTTTGACAGAAGAGGGGAAGAACACTCGTTCATTCTGAAACCGGTTAGACTTTATGTATACCTGCGGATTACAATACGCGTCCTCTTGACACAATTTACAGCAATTTCATCGATGCGCTCCCTGTGGTATGGCTTATGTTTTTATAGCGTTTGTTTGATGTTTTTGTGTATATTCGAAGTTTAGAACTATTTGGCTGCTTTTGATGTTTGATTATTCCAAGTTTTACGGAAATTTGATCGCTACTGTGATCTTAACTTATCAGGTTAAGTACTGTTCAGAGAATAACAAGCGTCTCATTCACTTCTCTACTTGCGAAGTATATGGAAAAACTATTGGCAGCTATCTTCCCCAAGATAGTCCCCTGCGACAGGTAAGAATCCTCATTTGTAGTTAGTAAATGCATTAGTTACTGCAACTTTTGAAATGCTTCTTTATTTAGGCTTGTTGGTGTAATTGGTGTTCTTTATGCAATTTTGACTTATGTCTGTCTGCTACCTGCTCTTTTATGTAATTCGTGAGATTCTTAGTTAATGAAATCTGATAAGATTTTCTTGCTTACGGGATTGTATATTGTTTAAATTTAATTTTTCTTTAGTCAAGTAATTAAGATAACTTTCCTGCTCCTCTATGGATCAATATATACTTGTTACAAAGTGGTCTTTGGAAGTCATGTTGCAATGTCGTCGATCTCTGTACTAGTTTCATTTGTTTATGAGGTTCTAAAGTGTGGTTTCTCATTGTGCAATTCTTAAGTTTGCATTTATGGTGGATCAATATATACTTGTTACTAAGTTTGCAATTAAGTTGTGATTTTATGTATGCACGTGTTATTGTTGGCTACTGAGATACTCCAATGTACCTTGCCGATCTGTGGGTATGATACTTATTTTCAACTGTAGTTACTCATTTAATTCTAGTTAAGATATACATAGATAATTGTATACAATCTTACATTGGTGAATCATTGCAGGTAGCTACCTCCATGAAAGACCTTTGTCATGATGTTTTTGGGGTGTCACAGGAAAAGAAAGATCCAAAGTATGTGAAAGTGAACAGATATGATCTCACCTAGCCCAACCATGATGTACTCAGATATGATCATTGCCTGTTTCTGTTTTGGTGCAATTTTCGCTTTGTGTGTTTAATGTTTTGACTTTTTTGGTCAGTTTAGTTTGTTCAAAGTTCACTTATATATATGCATATATATGTATGTGTGATTGTGTGTATGTTTTTGTACTTCTTGATTGACTATGATCATGAGTTAAATAAAATAGTAGTTGTAATCATATATATATATATATATGAAATGCGTTATTTTGATATTTGTGTTTTTAATTTTGTATTATCAGGTTTTTAATTCTCATTTAATAGAAAATTAGGAACTGAAAAAAATTATTTTTTTTATTATGACATGCAAAAACGCACGTCATAAAAAAGGGTCATAAATGCGTGTCATAAGTGCGCGTCATAGACGGATGACGCCCAAATGCGGGTCATGAAAATTTATGACCTCGTCCTTCCTTGACGCGCATTTGCGCGTCATCTGAGCCATTTATGACGCGCATTGCGGGTCATAAATAGCTGTTTTTCTAGTAGTGAAAGGACATTCAATATTCTTCGTCTGAGGTCATTTTTAATGAGCTAGCTGACCCTCTTACTGAGGAAGCTGACTTATTTGTTGATGCTTCTTGCTCGCTGCCTGATACTATTCAGCATATCACAAAGGATAGTTCAACTGATGCTGAACTAGAGCAAGTTGCTGCTCATATCTACTCGATTGAGCCAGTTGAGCCTATCTTAAGATCAATCCATGCAGCATCAGCCAAACCTAGATCGCTGGCTGATGACGTGCATGCTGATGACTCTACTGTGGAGGAGTTTCATGATGCTTCAGCAAATGCTGAAGAAATGGAGTCTGCTGAAGACTCCACCATCAATGATAACTCAAATCAGTCGAATGGCTCTACTGATCATTCTTCTGAACCCATTCTTACCATTGACCTCTCTACTTATAATGCTCCTGCTGATCCCATCGCTCCAATTTCCACTGCCACTCAACTTGGTGTCTCAAGTGCACCTGCGCTTAAGTGGACATCTAGTCATCCAGCTCACCAAGTCATCGGTGATCCTCAGCAGGGGATTATTACTCGATCAGCGACAAGAAATACATGTCTATATGTAAACTTCTTATCTATGATCACTCCCAAAAATATAGGAGAAGCAATGGTTGATTCCTCATGGGTTGCTGCCATGCAAGAGGAACTCACCCAATTCAAAAGACAAAATGTCTGGTTTTTTGTTCCTCTACCTCCTGGAAAAGAACCCATCGGAACTAAATGGGTTTATAGGAATAAAATGGACGAAGATGGTGTTGTTACTCGTAACAAGGCTAGGCTGGTTGCACAAGGATACCTTCAAGAAGAAGGTGTTGATTATGATGAAACCTTTGCACCAGTGGCCCGATTAGAAGCTATTCGCTTATTCTTGGCACATGCTGCTTACAGAAACTTCACAGTATATCAAATGGATGTAAAGAGTGCTTTCCTAAATGGAAAACTCGATGAGGAAGTTTATGTTGAGCATCCACCTGGTTTTGAAGATCCAGCCAAGCCACACCATGTCTATCGCCTCTATAAGACACTCTATGGTCTTAAACAAGCTCCCAGAGCTTGGTATGACACTCTCTCTGAATTTCTTCTTTCTAATAAGTTTCAGCGAGGATCCATTGACAACACCCTCTTCATCTATAGAAAGGGTGCTGATGTCCTATATGTTCAGATATATGTAGATGACATCATTTTTGGGTCCTCCAGCAAGATACTTAATGTCGAATTTATGTAATGACGTTTGGACGGTTGTTTTATGTTGGGCAACCGTTGGGTTTTCCTTTGAACTATTTTATGATGTCGCAAGTAACACCAACTAAATGCAGAAACCAAAATGTTTTATTGGTTTTGACTTTTAAGGTCCTTTCTTCCGCAATATGACACCGTTAGGTGAAAGTTTTTGAAAACCCATATTTTTAAACGACGGGTGTTACAAGTTGGTATCAGAGAAGTAGTTTAAGTGAACCAAGGCCTATTGACCATAGGAATTGGACTTAAACTTAAGGTGTGCATGCTAGGTACTCGTAGGATGCCTTAGCTAGAGATGATATGTGATGTAGGATGGGTTGGGATGAGTGCGAGTGTTGTAGGGCTTATGAGATGTTTATGTTACGAAGTTATGTTTTAGCCTTACCTCGACGAGCTTTTTGTTTTATTTTGCGCTTATCGACTCCACCATTTTATTGAAGGAAAATGGTAAACACTCGCAACCGCAACATCCAACGCGACGGAGCTACTGCTAGCGTTACTCCACCTGTCCATCCGGGTGCAGGCGCTTCTAATGCTGCTAATGCTGCGGCTAATGCTAATGTGAATCGTGTGAACCCCCGCCGTGTTAATCAACCAGGCTCATTGGGTCCGATGCCTCCACCACCTGGCAATCCTCCGAGAGTTAACGATGTAGCTGTGGATCAGATTCCCAATCAGACGGAGATGTATAATCTTGTGCTAACTCTTCAGGCCCAGTTGGCCCAAACGCAAGAACAGTTGAATCAGGCGTTGGCAGCTAATGCAGAAGGAACTGGTAACAGTCACTCTGTGCCTTCTCAATACAAGGAGGAAGAAAACAGATATAGTATAAAAGGGTTGAAGAGGGGTCGGAAGGAAAGAAAAACAAAAAGAAGGGGAAAAGGAGGGCCAAGAAGGCAGGGACTAAATTGAGTAAAACGAGATACAGAACAGTAGTAAGAAGGAAGGAAGGGCAAGGAGTAAGTATGGACGACAGTGAGGAAAGAGCGGGGGAGCGAAGAACAGTTGAATCAAGCGTTGGCAGCAAACGCAGAAGGAACTGGTAACAGTCACTCTGTGCCTTCTCACCACACTGAGCCACCGGTCGATGATGTTGTTATTCCCCATGCTAATGTTAATGAGGTTCCTCCTAATGATGTTCGCGCCCCTCGATTCAAGTTTGAAAGTTTCCAGAAGTGTGGAGCACAGAAATTCTATGGAACACTTAATGCAGTAGGTTGCATGGAATGGCTTGATGATACTGAGATGGTCTTTGAAGCTTGTGATTGTCCCGAGGATAAGAAAGTGTTGTGTGCAAGTAGAATGTTGAAAGAAGGTGCTCGAGATTGGTGGAAAAGCATTACTATTTCGATGACTCCGGCTATGGTAACTGCTATTACGTGGGCTGACTTTAAGCAGAATTCATTGAGGAATATATTGGGGTACATGAGCAGCGTAAAATGGAAAAAGAATTCCGTGCTTTGACAGCTGAAGTTGGCAAAATTAATGATTACGCTCGTTCCTTTCTGGAGAAGATGAAGTTCGTAGGCCATCTGTTCCGTACTGATGCAGATCAGGTTGCTTGCTATGTTGATGGTTTGCCTCCGAGTTATCGAGGTATCTGCAGGCAGCACAAGACTCTAACTGAAGCAATCAAGGAGTCTAAAAAGCTTGATGACGATTTTGCTTCGGACAAGAAAGTAGTTGAGAAAGTCGACGACAAGAAAGTGGGATTTAAAAGAAGAGCAAACTGGTCCTCTAATAACAATAATAATAATAAGAAGTTCCGCGGAAATTCTAGCTCAAGCGGTGACAAAGATAAGAAGAAGAAGGGATCGTGGTGTGCTTCATGCAAGAGTGTGCATGAAGGTACATGTTCCGACAAGACTAGAAGGTGCCATAATTGTGGGAAGTCAGGACACCTTGCAGTTGAATGCAGAGACAAAGCTCGTTGTTATAAGTGTCAAGAAACGGGTCATCTCATTGCCGATTGTCCACAGATGAAGAATGCTGGAAAGAAGACCGCCACGACAGCAACAAAAGTGAGAGCTCTTCAAATGACGGTTGATGACGCAAGGAACAACGATGAAGTGGTAAGTGGTACTTTCCTTGTTAATTCAAAGCCTGCCTCTGTTTTATTTGATTCAGGTGCAAATAGGTCGTTTGTGTCTACATTATTTGCTCCTAAGCTAGAAAGAGTCACTACTCCCTTAGATTGTTCAATAGAGGTAGAAATTGCTAATGGTACGGTTAATAATATACGTGTGGGATATGACGATTGTAACATTGAGATTGAAGGTCGTTCTTTTCCAGTCCAACTATTGCCTACTACCTTAGGTGGTTTTGATGTAGTGATCGGTATGGATTGGCTGGCTAGAAATGAAGCTAGTATTTTATGTTCCCAAAAGATAATTCGATTGCCTATGTCCGAGGGTAATGTGATAACGGTGTATGGAGACAAGAAGAGAGGAGGAATAAAGATTATTAGTATGATGAAAGCTATTAAATGTATAAGGAAAAACAAGAGCCATTTCTTGGCCTATGTTATTGATGCAAGAAAAGAGAAGTCTCCAATCGCTAGTGTTGAGGTAGTATCAAATTTCCCCGATGTGTTTCCCGACGATCTACCAGGTATTCCTCCCGATCGTGAAGTTACTTTTCAGATAGATCTTGTTCCCGGTGCTACACCCGTTGCTAAAGCACCTTACCGATTAGCTCCTACAGAAATGAAGGAATTAATGACGCAACTACAGGAGTTACTTGACAAAGGGTTTATACAACCTAGTTCCTCGCCTTGGGGAGCTCCGGTTCTCTTTGTTAAGAAGAAGGACGGATCAATGCGTATGTGTATTGACTACCGTGAGTTGAACAAACGAACGGTCAAGAATAAGTATCCTCTCCCGAGAATTGATGATCTTTTTGATCAACTACATGGTGCTTCGTATTTTTCAAAGATTGATTTGCGGTCCGGTTACCATCAGTTAAAGGTAAAGAAGGAAGATGTAGCGAAGACGGCTTTCCGGACTAGATATGGTCATTATGAGTTCTTGGTCATGCCATTTGGGTTGACCAATGCTCCAGCCGCGTTTATGGACTTAATGAATCGGGTATGCCGCCCCTTTCTAGATCATTTTGTTATAGTGTTTATTGACGATATTTTGATCTATTCTAAGTCAGAGGATGAACACCGTGAGCATTTGAAAGCAGTTTTGGAGGTGTTGAGGGAGAAGAAGTTGTACGCAAAGTTTTCTAAATGTGAGTTTTGGCTCCGAGAAGTGCAGTTTCTTGGTCATGTTATTACGTCGGAAGGTATTAAAGTAGATCCTTCAAAGATTGAAGCTGTTTCAAAGTGGGAGCAGCCAAAGACTCCTACCGAGATTAAGAGTTTTCTTGGTTTGGCTGGGTATTATAGAAGGTTTATTCAGGATTTTTCTCGAATAGCCAAGCCTATGACGGAGTTAACAAAGAAGGGTGTGAAGTACGAGTGGACTGAAAGGCAGGAAAATGCATTCCAGACGTTGAAAAAGAAGTTGTGTGAAGCTCCTATCCTTGCCTTGCCTGAAGGTACTGATGATTTAGTGGTATATAGCGATGCTTCTATTACGGGTTTGGGTTGTGTGTTAATGCAGAGAGACAAAGTGATTGCCTATGCTTCACGTCAATTGAAGCCTCATGAGAAGAATTACCCTACCCACGATCTTGAGTTAGCGGCGGTTGTGTTTGCATTGAAATTATGGAGACATTACTTATATGGTACTAAATGCACACTTTACACCGACCATAAGAGTTTACAATATATGTTTACTCAAAAGGAGATGAATGTGAGACAAAGAAGGTGGATGGAATTACTTAAAGACTATGATTGTGAAATCAAATATCATCCGGGTAAAGCCAATGTAGTGGCGGATGCACTAAGTAGGAAAGTGCAAAGCTCTTCTTGTAAGTTGATGAGCATGCAAGTTCAGGCCAAGTCGGGTCTATTAGATCGAATTAAAGAAGCACAAGTGATGGCATTAATGAAGGATAATATTGATAACGAGAGCATTGGAAAGAAGAAACGACTTGTGATGGAGACTAATAGCCGTGGGTTTAAAACATACAAGGGTCGCATTTGGGGTGCCACTGCTTGGTGGTAACCGAGAGTTGATCCTTGAAGAGGTCCATAGAAGTAGGTATTCGATGCATCCCGGTGTCACCAAAATGTATGCAGATTTGAAGCCGATTTATTGGTGGCCGGATATTAAAGGTGAAGTAGCTCATTTTGTAGCAAAGTGTTTGACGTGTGCAAGAGTGAAGACGGATCATCAAAAGCCGTATGGTTTGTTGCATCAATTAGAAATCCCCGAGTGGAAATGGGATCATATTACGATGGACTTTGTAACGAAGCTACCGAAAACGCCGAAAGGGAATGATATGATATGGGTGATTGTAGATAGATTGACGAAGAGTGCTCATTTTCTAGCTACCCGACAAGATGTGCCTTTAACGAAGATGGCAAAGATGTACATTGATGAAGTAGTAGCGAAACATGGAGTTCCCTTATCTATTGTTTCGGATCGAGACTCGAGGTTTGTGTCAAACTTTTGGAAAGGTCTTCAACGGGAGTTGGGTAGTAGAATAAATTTGAGTACCGCCTATCATCCCCAAACCGATGGGCAAAGTGAGAGAACTATTCAAACCTTGGAGGATATGCTGAGAACGTGTGTACTTGAATATGGTGGAGCATGGGATGAACACTTGAAGTTGATTGAATTTGCTTATAATAATAGTCACCATGCAAGTATTGGGATGCCACCATTTGAAATGTTATATGGAAGGAGATGTAGGACTCCAAGTTGTTGGATGGAGCCCGGTGAAAAGCAGTTGACCAGTCCCGAAATTATTGAAATTACCTCTGAAAAGGTTAATGTAGCTAAAGAAGCCTTACGTGTGGCAAGAGAAAGGCAGAAAACATATGCATATAAGAAAAGGAGACCGATTGAGTTTAATGTGGGTGATTTAGTGATGCTGAAAGTATCACCTTGGAAAGGAGTTATCCGATTTGGAAAGAAGGGAAAGTTGAGTCCAAGATTTATTGGACCTTTTAAAGTGGTGAAACGCATCAAAGATGTAGCATATCAGTTGAAATTACCTCCAGAATTGGATGGAATTCATAACACCTTCCATGTATCCTACTTGAGGAAATGTTTAGCTGAGGAGTCGAGTGTGATTCCTATTAAAGACGTGAGTATTGACCCATTGAAGAGAATAGTAGACGAACCGGTAGCGATACTTGGAAGAAAGCAAAAGAAGTTACGCCGAAAAGTGATAATCTTGTTTTGATAAAGTGGAAACATAATCATGGAAAGCTTGACTTGGGAAACTGAAGCAGTAATGAAGGAGAAATATCCCGAGTTGTTCCTATCTGATGAGATTCCGAGGACGGAATCCTTTTAAGGAGGAGGTAATTGTAACATCCCGAACTTTTATGTAATGACGTTTGAACGGTTGTTTTATGTTGGGCAACCGTTGGGTTTTCATTTGAACTATTTTATGATGTCGCAAGTAACACCAACTAAATGCAGAAACCAAAATGTTTTAGTGGTTTTGACTTTTAAGGTCCTTTCTTCCGCAATATGACACCGTTAGGTGAAAAGTTTTTGAAAACCCATATTTTTGGGTCCTCCAGCAAGAAACTTTGTACCAAGTTCAGCTCACTGATGTCCTCTCATTTTAAGATGAGCATGATGGGTGAGCTGACCTTCTTTCTTGGTCTTCAAATTCGTCAACTACCAAATGGGATTTTCCTTAATCAGGAAAAGTACATTCGAGACATGCTGGCCAAATTTGACATGTCTAATGTCACTACTAAGGCCACTCCTATGTCTCCTCCAAATAATCTTCATGCTGATCCTGATGGCAAGCATGTGAACCCCACTCACTATCGGGGAATGATTGGCTCGCTAATGTATCTCACAACGAGTCTGTTTGCTACTTGCTTATGTGCAAGATATCAAGCCTCTCCTAACACAAAAAAAAACGAAACCACCACACACAAATACAAACGAAGAAGAAACACAAAAAAAAAAGAAAGAAAAAATAGGGAATCTCATCTTCTCGCTGTTAAGCGAATTTTCAAGTATCTAAAAGGTACTTCAACATTGGGTCTCTGGTATCCCAAAGACTCCAATTTTGACCTAGTTGCATATTCTGACTCTGACTATGCTGGTTGCATGTTAGATAGGAAAAGCACCAGTGGTGGATGTCAACTGTCGGGGGGAAGCTGACTAGTTGGTCTAGTAAGAAACAGCATACAATATCCATCTCCACTGCTGAAGCAGAATATGTATCAGCAGCGAGTTGTTGTGCACAAGTCCTATGGATGAAAAACCAACTCGCTGACTATGACTTAGAATTCTCTAAGATTCCCATTATGTGTGACAATACAAGTGCTATTGCAATCACACATAATCCTGTTCAACATTCTAAGACCAAACACATTGACATTAGGTACCACTTCATTCGTGACCATGTCATGAAAGGGGATGTTGAAATCTACTTCATTCCCACTGATGACCAACTTGCTGATATTTTCACTAAACCTTTAGATGAAACCAGATTTAAATATCTGGTCAGCAAGTTGGGAATGCTGAATGGTGAATCAGCGACATGACTTGTCATGTCTGCTAATGCCTCAACTTACATCTCTCTTATAAGTTGAAAAGTGACCTTATTTCTCTCAGTAAGTTCAAGTGTCTTACTTGCTGACCAAAACAAAAAATTGAGAGCTAAAACAAATAAAAGCAATAGAGAGCTAAAAGTCTCTATCTAGTCCAGCAGCAAACGGCTGCTGGTAAAGACTTTTCAAATCTGTTGATCCCTGTTGCTTTGGGAAAAAGCAAATAAAAGTAATAGAGAGCTAAAAGTCTCTATCTAGTCCAGCAGCAAACGGTTGCTGGTAAAGACACATCAAATCCGTTAAATTCCCTGTTGCTTTGGGAAAAAGCAAATAAAAGTAATAGAGAGCTAAAAGTCGCTATCTAGTCCAGCAGCAAACGACTGCTGGTAAAGACATATCAAATCCGTTGATAGCTGACAATTTGCTAAAAATTGTATTCCTTACTCATCAGCGACCAACGTTAGTTGAAAAGTCGCTGGTTGAAATTTGCTTACTAAAAGAGGTAACCATATTTTCTAACCTTGTCAGCGGATATACTTAGATCTCAACCGATCCATCATTTGAGCATATCCACTAAACATCCTTATTAATATTTTAATAAGAATCACAATCGGTTACCTCGATTTTCTCCCTAATGGACAACTTGTACACTGTATCCGCCGTAAAACTCGAGTACTTTTGAAATAAGGGTACAAGTTGTCACATCTATCCACTTTTATACGTTACTCAAATACTTATATGTATATGTACATATTACGTATGAAAGAGAGTATTGGTGACAGTTCACTATCATAGTTATGGGACCCATATCCATGTTATATATATTCAAATCTTTTTCAATCACCATTATTCATACTCTCATAAGTCTCCTTCTTTTTCTTATTCTCCAAATCTCTCAAACTTCTCAAAATCCTCTCTATCTCCTCTCACTGTTCATCTTCCTCTTCCCATTTCTAAATCTCAATCTAAAATGGCTTCTTCATCGGAACAACAACAACCATCAAAAATTCAAAACCCTTCATCGAAAAATCAACCTAAATCTCCAACTCATGTTGAGTTGCCTGATGATTTGGCTACTCAAAAGGCTCTTAAACATGTTCCCCTCTACATGCATTCGAAAACATTTGATCCTGAAAAAATTGTTCCCTCGTCCAAAGCCAAATTCCAAGCCCATACAATCTCCATCAAACCTAATAATTATTTGGGGTCCATTGAAGTTCCCTCTGGTATCACTGGATATCAACAAATACTGGACTTTATAAAGGCATATCCTGCAAGTAGTGCTATTTATGCTGACCCAGAACATATGTATGTCTATCTTCTTAGAGAATTTTGGTGGACATGTGATTATCACGTAAGTATCGGTGCTATTTCTGGCACCGTTAAAAAGAAGCAGGTACGCATATCAATAACACCCAAGATTCTTCGAACTGCTCTTGGTCTACCTGACCAGACAAAAGAAAAACCTTTTGTAAATCCGGCAACAGTTGAACAATGGAAGGAGTGGTTGCCAACCATTGGGTATGGTGCGAACTTGGAAAAACCAGAAGTTGTTCCCAGCAACCCCACCAAGAAAAATCTCCCTGGTATATGAAGATTACTTTTTTCTCATGTTATTCAATGCTTGGGAGGCAATTCTGGTTCTCATGATCAAGCCACAGCAGCAAATATGCAAATTATACATGCATTAGCCACTGGAAGGTTTATTGATTTTGCCTCAGTCATTTTTGAAGACATGAAGGCTAAAGTCCAAGCAAGCAATCGTTCCTACACAGTTCCATTCACAAGATTTTTCTCTCTAATATTCAAACAAGAGTTGAAAGAAAAGTACAATCAATTTGGTGCTACTATCTGCAAAGCACCAAGAATTGGTCCCTCTGTCTACAAACAGCCAGCCTGTGATAGTAATCTTTTTGATAGCAAGTTTGCCACTCTCACTCCTAAAATGAAAGAAGTTCTATTCTCTGCTTATCCCTCTATGTATAAAAAGGTTGGTAGCAGTGAGACTGTACCATCCTCCTTTGTGATCACTGACACTAGTGCAAACGCACCAAAGAAGGTAAGAACCAAGTTCACCAAATCTGCTGCTCCATCCTCATCCGCTGCCGATGCTCCAAAAAGAAAGAAGAAAACAGCAAAAGGTGTGATGATTAAGGGGTTGGAATCCTCTCAGCTGTCTCTCATTGATGAGGAGGAAACCCCTGCTGCTATTGAAAACATAGAGCAGCAACAAACTGAAACAGAAGCTCTTCAATCCCCAAACCCAATCAGCTTCTCTATTGCTGAAAGGGACGCAACTACTGCTGATATTCCTGAAGTGCAAGTTACTGGGGGTGAAAATTTAACTGAATTGACTGAACATGATGTTGGTGATGTTGAAATTGAATGTGTTGAAGAAAGAAATGTGGAACGTGATATTGATGTTGAAAGTGAACAAACGGTAGTTGCTGAAGAAGAAGTTGGATGGGGGGGGGGGGGGGGGAAAAAGAGTTGAAAGTGTTGAAAGTGAACAAACGGTAGTTGCTGAAGAAGAAGTTGATGATGAAAGTGATTTTGACCTGGATGATTTTGTTGCTGACGATTTTCAGCTTGATTCTTACAGTCATGCTGATGAAAAGAAGCAAGTGACATGGAGGTTGATGAAAATGATGATGCTGCTGCTGCTGGTGAAAATGCAGCAGCGACTGATGAAAATGTTGAAGAAACTTCTGAGGCAGTTACTCTTACTGCAAGACCTAAAACTCCTCCAATGTGACCAGTGAACACCATGCTGTCTCTTGGCATGCCTTCTTCCTTCTTAAGTGTTCCTGGCTGCTCATCCTCAGTTCCCCCTGAAATTGAACCTCAAACAGCTAAGGATTTGGGTATTTCTTACTCCACCTACTCTGCTGATAGGTTAGAAAAGGTAGAGCATCAGTTAAATGATCTCACCAAGGCTGCCACTCTTGCAATTAAATTGAAAGATATAGAGTCTGACAGGCTGGTGTCCACATTGACCAGTTGGTACAATAAGCAGAATGAGAACAGCGAAGCTATTGACACGCTGAAGGATAACACAAGCTCCATTGCTGCTGCTCAAAGCAAAATTAGTGCCAAAACTTCTATTATCAAACGTGATCAGCAGATCATTAAATCTGGTGCCATATCGCTGATCAAATGTAAGGCAGCCTCTACCAGCAAGTCTGCTGCTGCTGATGTAAAGAAGTTGAATAATCTCATCTCCCCATTGACTACTCAAGTAGAAAATAACACTAAGGCAATTCATGCCTTAGAAAAACAAGTGGCTGATCTTCCTATTCCTCAAACTTCTTTCACTGAGGAGGATCGCCAGCGGCAAGTTAAGCTGGAGAAGGATGTTGATGAAATCAAGAATTTGTTGGCCCAGCTTGTTAAACAACAATCTAACCAGCCAGCGACTATGGAAGTTGTCATTAACACTACAACTTCCAAGGGGGAGAAAGTCGATGCTGCTGTTTTAGATATGGTAAATGAAGCAGTGAACAAGGCAGTTGCCCAAATCTATGAAGAATCTGCTGAAAAGGTTTTGAATGAGGATGATGCCACTGACACTACAACTGCTAATGAAATGGCAATTGTGGCTGTTAGTGAGGAAAAAGAAAGTGAAATTCCCCCTGCTGGTGCTGAGGGGGAGACTGAAATGAATGAAAGAGTGGAAGCTCCCCCAGCTGGTATTGAGGGGGAGCAACAAATTGTTATGTTCAATGCACCCCCTGCTGCTGTTGAGGGTCACATTGAAGCTTTTGGTGATTTGGAAGAACAGTTTGACCCTGAAACTGTCAAAACTTCATGGGAAGCTGGGTTTGCTGAGGAAATGGCCAGGGATAGGTCAAGTGAAATGCTGCCAGTCTTTCATAGAAGATATCTAGCAAATGTTGAATTAACCCCACTCTCTGATGAACGGAGAAGACAACTCACCGAGTCTGGATTCTTCAAGAAATCTTCCGCTACTCAGCAATCTATCCAATCCTCAGCAGGTCATAAGCATGAACTGATTGATATCCTGACACAAACTGCTGATGGAAAAACTCAAGAAGAAGAAATCAAGGAGCTGGATAGGCTAAAAGAAAACCAAGAAAACGAAAGAAAGAACTTGGAATTCATCAAACAGCTGCCTCTTCTAGAAAAAGGTGAATTAGATGCTGAACAACAGGTGCTGTTCAAAACTGGTGGTGCTGAAGCATTGTATAGACAGAAACATGCTGAAGTTGAGCAACAGCTCAGTGAGAAAAGAAAGAAGTTTGATGAAGAAAAAGCCAAATGGTTAAAGCTTATGGAGGACAGGAAAAGGCCTCAAAGAATAATTGCTGCTGAAGCCTTCAAAGCTGACATGGGCCTTAAGACAAATTTAAAAATTCTAAGACAAGGTGTTGACAAGCCAATCAAACTGGAAGGGGTCAAACCAACCACCTTGGGTGCTTCCGAATGGGTTGAAGTTTACATGCTGGTGAAAGATAAGAAGGCTGCCAGCTATGAACAACTGCAAAACATGCTCAAGGATTATTTTGAAAAAGCCAGGGAGTATGAAACCAAGTTCAAAGCAGACTTGCCCATGCTGAGGCAAGTGTTTGGTACTCCAGCAGCTGTCTCCTCCTCAGCAGGAAGAAGGGTTCAAAGAAAAAGGAAAGCAGAGCACCGAACCTTGACAATGGACCTTCCTCCTATCACTGGTGATGCCTCGCTGAACACCAGACTTCCTCCCAGAAGCTTATTTGAGGAAGGAAGAGTGATAGAGAGTCCGGCTGGCATTTTCTTCACAAATTTTCAGAATAATCAGCTGTTCTTTCGCCTATCTGAATTAGAAAAGGCGTCCACTGGGTTCATTCTAAGCATAAGAAAAAGATGTGCTGAAACGACCAACAACAGATGGTTTATCAGCAAATTGGATGAGGAACTGGTTAAGCCTCACAGATATAAGGACCCAGCAGTTCAAATTGCCAAGCAAGAACATGCTTGGGAGCATGAAGCCGAAAATCTGTAGATGTCTTATAAATGTAAATGCTGTATGTATCAGCTTGTAAATGTTTAAAGTTGATATATAAGACATCTTTTCATCATTCCTTTATTCTTATCAAGTTAGTCTACTCAGCAAGTCTTCTCAGCGAATAGGGGGAGATTGTTAAGTCAAGGATTCGCTGACCAAACTTGGTCGCTGACGTGAGTCGTCAGCAAGTCATCAGCGAGTCAATGACTCTTGTCAGCGGGTGTTTACTTTCCAAGTTGTGTGTCAAGGCGGGAAGTTTTCAAACCAACAAGAAGACAAGAAGTCACATGGTGGTTCTCCCAACTGAATGTTACCTTATATGGTAAAGGTACAGTTGGGACCAAAACAAGGGTTTTTCTCTTTCATACCCGTTTTGGTAAAGAAGACAAAGGCTTCTGGATCCAAGTACAACGAGCCTATGAGAAGTCGACAACCACCATTCTATCACGATCATTGTAAGGCTGTGTTGCCCTAATTCCTCCCCTATATAAAGCAACACAGCCGCATCATTTATACTTTGTGTTTGTCACCAAAAAGTGTGTGTCACTTTATTTTCTCTCTTGTAAATTGCTTAAGTTTATAGAGTGTCTAGACTTAGCAATTATTTAGTTCATTTGTATTCTTGTAAGACAAGTTGTAATATCGACCATGTATTCATCGTTTAAATCAATGATACATATGATTAGACTTGCTTAGATATTTGCATTTGAACTTATTCTTTACTTTCTGTTCTTTACTTTCTTGTCTAGATAAAACAAACATAAGTGTACAAATTGTGGACTGTCATATTATCATGGTAGTTAGCTATATATAAAGTTCAACTATTGTGCAACTAAATTAACAAAGAAGCCAAATTACCGAGAAAGTGACACATATATATAGTTCATAATTTTACGTGTACGTGTTTCACCATTTCAAATGACCAGTTCAAATTACATAATTCCACCATTCAAATGACCAGTTCAATCACTTTACAATAACGTTAGCATCGTGGAAGATGGGGTATAAATTTGACTAATTAACATGGTATTAGATTGAAAGCACGTACCCTGCTTGTGAAAAAACCTCTGAATTGAATTAACCGCTAACAAATCTTAGAATGATTTGCTAGTGCAGATCGATTCCTTGGGGAACAAATTATCCATAAGTTTAATGATTATGATGTATGGCATAGCTTATGTAGTTATGTAGTGTACGAAAATCATTTTATTTCATGGATTTTGAAAATTAATTAATGCTAAGAATTTTATCGTTACAGCAAAAAGATTTGGTTAATTTATTGTTTATTTTATTGACTTATTGTAGTATAATATTAATATTGGTAATGAAAATGAACTTCAATTTTATCGTTACAGCAAAAAGATTTGGTTAATTTATTGTTTATTTTATTGACTTATTGTAGTATAATATTAATATTGGTAATGAAAATGAACTTCAATTTTTGACATTTTACAGCCAAAATGTATTTAGATAGAATCTGAAGAACAGTCCTTTATAGGTGGATAAGGATCATGTTCGGTCCTTTGACTATTTGACCGTCAAGTGGTCTCCGTTAAACCCCCCACGTGAGGGGTACTCCAGTAATTTGCCACCCATAAAGGACTGTTCTTGAGGTTTTTAATTTTAAAGGACGAAAGGTGACTATTTAGGTAAACCACAAGGACGATTTATGTCATAAGAACATCCATACACCACTTCAATACTTATATTCAGATTTATACCATACACAATCCATTACAGATGTATATCCAAATGTATCAAATCATAAACCCAAATGTCATACAAATTGTATATCCAAATGTATCAAATCATAAACCCAAATGTCATACAAATTGTATATTCAGATTTATATCATACACAATCCATTACAGATGTATATCCAAATGTATCAAATCATAAACCCAAATGTCATACAAATTGTATATCCAAATGTATCAAATCATAAACCCAAATGTCATACAAATTGTATATTCAGATTTATATCATACACAATCCATTACAGATGTATATCCAAATGTATCAAATCATAAACCCAAATGTCATACAAATTGTATATCCAAATGTATCAAATCATTAACCCAAATGTCATACAAATTGTATATCAGATTTATCACATACACAATCCATTACAGATGTATATCCAAATGTATCAAATCATAAACCCAAATGTCATACAAATTGTATATCCAAATGTATCAAATCCATACACCACTTCAATACTTATATTCAGATTTATACCATACACAATCCATTACAGATGTATATCCAAATGTATCAAATCATAAACCCAAATGTCATACATTGTATATCCAAATGTATCAAATCATAAACCCAAATGTCATACAAATTGTATATCCAAATGTATCAAATCCTTTCTCTATCTTTCTTTTATCCCCTTTCTTTCTGATAAACACTTCAATACTTATATTCAGATTTATATCATACACAATCCATTACAGATGTATATCCAAATGTATCAAATCATAAACCCAAATGTCATACAAATTGTATATCCAAATGTATCAAATCATACACCACTTCAATACTTATATTCAGATTTATACCATACACAATCCATTACAGATGTATATCCAAATGTATCAAATCATAAACCCAAATGTCATACAAATTGTATATCCAAATGTATCAAATCATTTCTCTATCTTTCTTTTATCCCCTTTCTTTCTGATAACACAAATTGTATCAAATTATGTCATAAGAACATCCATACACCACTTCAATACTTATATTCAGATTTATACCATACACAATCCATTACAGATGTATATCCGAATGTATCAAATCATAAACCCAAATGTCATACAAATTGTATATCCAAATGTATCAAATCCTAAACCCAAATGTCATACAAATTGTATATTCAGATTTATATCATACACAATCCATTACAGATGTATATCCAAATGTATCAAATCATAAACCCAAATGTCATACAAATTGTATATCCAAATGTATCAAATATTATATAACACAAATCAAAATATTTAAGGTCAAAGTTAATAAAAGAAGACTTTAAAAATTCAAAATAAGACACATTTAGTGGGACGGAGGAGTATATAATACTCTCTCGATCTTACTGTTGTCACCCTCCTTGTCTTATGGATTACTCAGAACTTCATAAAAGACTTAAGTTTGCTTTGATGTTGTAATTTATACCTCCTTGTGATCATTTGGAGAAACCGAAACGTACAATACATGCTTAATTAAATGTTCTGTAGTGAAACCCGAGAAAAAGTTTCATGACATCAAACTTTTCCCTTTCAATTGGACTTCTAATAGAAGTAAGGGCGGACGGAGTGGGAGCGGGTTCATGCACGGGTTGGCCCAACCCTTCGAAGCACACCGCTGCCGGTCACGCGGGCTGGGAGAGGGCTGGGATTGAGCGGGTTATAAGCCAGCCGCAGGTTGGAGTTTTGGAGGAAACATATGACCGTTGAACGGTCAAAACAAGGTGGCGCCCAGCGAGTGAATTTTGTCCATTCCACAAAAATTAAAAAAAAAAAAGAAGAAGAAAAACAATTACCTGGCTGGCTGAAGACGAAGCACATCAGGGAAGGAAAAAGGAAGAGCAAAAATGAATGAGGAAGAGTAAAGGTAACTTTTGTGGTGTATATGTATAGATAAGGTATGGGTTTTTTTTTTTTTCCTTTTTTATTACTATCATAATTATTTTATGAGTTAATGACATAAATCGTCCCTGTGGTTTACCTAAATAGTCACCTTTCGTCCTTTAAAATTCAAAACCTCAAGGACAGTCCTTTATAGGTGGATAAGGATCATGTTCGGTCCTTTGACTATTTGACCGTCAAGTGGTCTCCGTTAAACCCCCCACGTGAGGGGTACTCCAGTAATTTGCCACCCATAAAGGACTGTTCTTGAGGTTTTTAATTTTAAAGGACGAAAGGTGACTATTTAGGTAAACCACAAGGACGATTTATGTCATAAGAACATCCATACACCACTTCAATACTTATATTCAGATTTATACCATACACAATCCATTACAGATGTATATCCAAATGTATCAAATCATAAACCCAAATGTCATACAAATTGTATATCCAAATGTATCAAATCCTTTCTCTATCTTTCTTTTATCCCCTTTCTTTCTGATAACACAAATTGTATCAAAACATCCAACTCTAAATAAATCTAATCAAATCAAAAACAAATCTAATATGATATGATATATATCATACATATATATATATACCCAGTCAAATATAGATGGAAACATATACATATACAATTACATATATCCATATCATTTTATTGAATCCCTTACAATTCCGGCCGACCACCACCACTGCCTGCCGTCCGCCACTGCGGGAACACCAACCACCGTAATACCACAGCCACAACCCACTACACCACCGCTGGCCATCACCGCACCACCAACCATTAATAGATCTAAAAGTAATAAGATAAAACAAGAAGAAGATCTTCAAGAAGATATAAACGAGATCGAGTCATATGCTAGTTTATTTTATAAAAAACCAAAATCATCTAACATCACCCAACAAAATCTTGTAGATCTCCGACCAACAACCACCAGAGATCTTTATTAAAAAACATCAATCGACGATGACAGTGGTTGGTGGCGGCACAACTTGGTGGTGGTTGAATAAGGGGGTGACCGGCGAAGATAGTGGCCGGAGAAGGGGGCGCAGCCATCAAAATAGAGTAATGATTGCTGGAAAATGAAGATGAAGAAATATAAAAAAGAGAGAATCGATGGGTGGCTGGCGGAGGTAGCTCACTAAGGTAGGTGGTCGGAGAAAGAGATTCCGACGGAAAGGGTTGACCGGCGGAGGTGGGTGACCGGCGGAGGTGGGTGGGTGGTGTGGTGGGTGTGAAAAGAAAGAAGATGATGTAAGTATGTGTAGAGGGAGAAACTAAGAAGATGGGTCTTGAATTTTGGTTATTGGGTTATGGATGGGAGAGAAGAGAAATAAAATTGAGCTAAGAGTTAATGACATAAATCGTCCCTGTGGTTTACCTAAATAGTCACGTATCGTCCTTTAGGGTGGCAAATTACTGGAGTACCCCTCACGTGGGAGGCACGTGAGGGGTTTAACGGAGAGAAGTTGACAGTCAAATAGTCAAAGGACCAAACGTGATCCTTATCCTCCTATAAAGGACTGTCCTTGAGGTTTTGAATTTTAAAGGACGAAAGATGACTATTTAGGTAAACCACAGGGACGATTTATGTCATTAACTCTTATTTTATTATAATTATTGTATTTTATTTCTTTAAATAAAAATAAGTTTAAATGATGCTTAATATAATTGTATATAAAAATTTTAATTAATTGTTTGATTAAATTAAATGAAAAAGAAAATAAAAAAATTTGGGAGGGTTGAGAAAGTGATGAATGCCATAAGAAATAAGTTGGGAGGGTTGAGTTGGGAGGGTTGAGAAAGTGATGAATGTAAGAAATAGTTGGGAGGGTTGGGAAAAATCACTACATGACTCCTCCCACCCTAATGCATGTAAATTTTGTTGGCATATATGATTGGATCACAAATCGTTCATCTCGTAATATCTCTGTATTACTCGTATATCTTTTGTAGGTAGAGCCTCTGGCTAGTTTAATGAAAGTAGAACACATTTAAGAGAAAAAAAACCTAGCTAATGCTCTAGCTAGCTACCCAATGTATTTTCATCTTTTTAATTTTCTAAAGGCAAAAGATCAATGTCCGAATGCATAAATTGTTAGTTGACATATCACCTTAATATACACGCATACCACCAGACCTTAATTAACTATTTTACACAATTAATTACATAATCATGTGCTTATGACTAGAGATCTTAAAGCATAAGCATAAATTATTGTGTATATATATACACGTATACCCATATGTTATGTGGTATATTGTTCATGTTCTACATTTTCTTTCACATATAAGAATATTCTTCAAAATGATGGTAATTTCCTCTACCATATATTAAAACCATTTTGTGTTTATTGTATCACTTAAAATATAAAGATTTTATATCATGATTTTTCTGGTACCTTTTTTGATAGATGTCCTCATGAATTATTAATGTTTGCAGCAAAAGATTGTGATCCAGATGCAGCCAAAGTGTGGGAAATGCCGAACCAAAGCCATGATGGCAGCTGCTAAAGCATTAGGTAATTATTAATGTATATATATATATCTATATATATTCTTTAGTTTCTTTTGACAATCTTCTTGTCCGATAAAATTTAAATGAGAATTCAAGAATCAGATATATTATGAAACCTGGTCAATATTTGTCTACTAGCTCGTTATTTGCAAATGAAATGAGACTTATCTATATCTATATATTTTTGTTTGTGACACAATTTGAATTTATATGTATATAAAAATAAATTAAGGTGTGGAGTCAGTGGAGCTACAAGGAGAAAACAAGAACCAGATGGTGGTGATTGGCGACGGGGTGGATGCCGCGGCTTTGACTAGCTCGGTTAGGAAGAAGGTCAAGCATGCCTCACTCGAAACAGTTCAACAGTTGTAACTTCTTTTTAAGGATTTATATTTGTTTGATGATCCAAACTCCATCTTCAGCAGCTAATTACTTCTAATAATTTACAAGTGTGTATTGTATTAATATAAACTCATATACAATTTACTTAAAAATCTTATGTTGTGATTTGTGCTTTCTTTTATCAAAAAAAAAAGAAGCCTAATGCATGCTTAATTCTAAATTTCATGATGCCCTTTTCTTATTTGTTCTTGTCACATTTTTGCTCATGTACACGTACAACACATGTCATGCATGAAGCAAACAAGAGAGGATCCAAATCCGCTATACTCTATGCTAGTTAACTTTAAATGATTTGGTCATTGACGACGCCCGCGTTTGGGAGACCCTTTCTTCGTGCTTAATTAATTTGTTGTATGCTGGCATTGGACTCCAATGAACGAAACGGCCACTTGTAAAGACCGGGCGTTTGGATCCGGCCTTCCTGGAAGCTTGCAACACTATCCAGAACCAAGTCTACAAGTGCATGCTAGCTAGCTAGTCCAAGCATACGCCGGATTTCCAAGAAGTCCGGTGTTGTTTGGTAAAAAAAAATCGATTACTCTAATTTTTCCAAAAATTTGGTTATATTTATACAAAGGGTTAAGTGCATGGAAATGTAATTAACTATGGCCGAAAAGTTATTGTGTGCATGAACTTATAGAACCTCTATTGTGTGCATGAACTTAAAAAAAAATATAAAGAATGCACGAATGACCTGCTATACAATTAGCCGGTTACCACATTGACTTTTAACCGTTGACTGCTTATGTGGCAGACTTGTGTTGCATATTCATTAATTAGTTAAAAAAAACTTCCAAATCATTAATTAGTTGCAAACCCCATAAGAACACATCAATATAATTTCAATATCTATCCAAATATCATATCAAAGTAACACCCCAAGCCGAGGCTCGGAATATCACGGAAATCACATAGCACCAGGTGGGATTACAATAGAACCAACTAAATGCAATTAAGAATTTGGTGAATCCATTACAAAGCAAAATAGACAACATAATACAACAGGAGCAAATAGCCATCAAAGTTAACAAAACCACATTCAAGGATGGCAAACGATCCTAAGTATAATGCAACAGAAGGCCAATGAATCCTTGATCCATACAGTCCAAGTCCGGGTTCAACAGCAAGCTAAACAAATCAGTCAAACTCCATGCCTTGGAGGAACCTGATTACCTGAAAAGTGTACTAAGCATAGTCAACACAAGGTTGGTGAGTTCGTAGAAATGGTTCGTAAAGAACCAACATCAATAATCGACATATAAGAATAGAGGCTAGACATGACTTACAGTGAGCCTCTACATAACACAACATCGCCCAACAACAAGATTACACCAGACAAGAAGATGTGTAATGAGAATGCACAAATGATATGCGTGTCAATGCAAGTGCCAAATGTATGAATAAGCAAACATGCCTATCCCAAGCGTGACCTTCAATCACGTATGCAACGATACCCTTCTGCCATCGCAATGGACAAGGCTGTATCTCAAAATCATCGAGATATATATGTCTATATACTCGGGGTCAAGTCTACATCCAAAATGGGTGCATACATCTATGCACCAGGATGCCGGCAATCCCCTGCCGAGGGTCCAACAATAAAGTATGCAATGCTTACAATCAAATGTAAATGCATAATCGTAAACCAACAATCAATATACGATGAATATGAATCAATAATCAATATTCGCCAACCCTGAGTCATCAATCAACAAATCGACAATCATAAATCAATAATCACCATTCATCAACATCAGTCATTTTCCACAATTTAAACCAACTATACGTACATAAACTTCAGAGGATTCTACTTCCTTCGAGTCTCAGATGCTTATATATAGGGTCACCCGCAGCCTTCCCACCACATCTAAAACCCGACGAAGGCATAACCGACTTTCATGTATGTACATCTATCCTAATATTACTAGATACTTAACAAATATAAACTAAGTCATTCAACGTGATAATCATCTCAACAATTCAATACTCCAACCAATTTAACCAATCAAACGAAAGGAACCATCACATCAATCCAACAATTAAAAAAACAATCAATCAATCAATCAATCAGTAAATGCAAGTAAACACGCCAGGTTTACACTTTTCAGCCCGGATCTCAAGCGAGTAGGGAGATACGAAACTCACCTTGATCGGCAAAGAAACTTAAGTCGAATAAATGAAGATTAATAGCGAGTATTTGGCCCCACACGTCCACAACCTATCAAAGCATGTCATAAATCATAATGTCAACTCTAATATCATAAACGAGTTAGTTCATTAAGTTTAAGTCGAGCCACGAACCCTTAGTCGCATTTACAACCTTACCGAGTAAGAAACGAGACACTTTAACACGACATTTTTGGAAATGGTGATGGATTCAGGATATAAGGTTTACACCATGATAAAGTAGACTCTCTCACGATTCCACCGATAGGTCATATGCCTAAAACGGACTTACGGTTCAAAAGTTATTGACGTTTGAAAATATTGACAAAACCAGTCCCTAACGGGCGTTACAAAACTAACGGCCGTTAACTCCATCACCAGCCAAGTTACTGTAACGGCCATGTAACTGCCGTTACAAAGTGTAACGGGCGTTACACAATGTAACGGCCGTTACAACCCATCAGATCAGCAGCTGCAGTTTTTCATGAACCAAAACCCTAAAACTCGACCCAAATCGATCCAAAACGACTTGCAGGGACTTGTAACTCATTTTGAAGCATAAATAAACATCATTAACCATAAATACACATAACCTAATCCCCAAATCCGTTCATAACATCACCGAATCTTCCAAAACGCTCAAACCCTACTTAGACCCTAATTTGACCTAAATTTGGTTTTAAGCCGATTTAGGACTTGTAAATACTCGAAATGACCAGAAATGCATTACTAAACATAAATAGAAGTAAATGGGGGTAAATTAGACTTACCAAAACTCCTTTCACGAGCTAGAACCCGAATTTAGGTCAAAAGGATAATGCTTGAACTATGAACTCCAAGGTTATGATTCAATGGAATTAAGTTATGACAATGATGATGATTCTTGTATTAAAGCAAGTCCAAAACACAATTTAGATGCAAGAGAAGATGGAGAAATGAGATGGGTTTTCTTTTGCTTTTACTTGAGAGAAAAAGAAAGAAAAGAAGATAGAATGAAATGAGAGGAGGGAAAGGAAGATAAGGGGGGAGGGAAAAAGATGGGTCGGCTGGTGGGTCGGGTGCGGGTATGGGTCGACCCGTTTCCATTTACAAGCTAACTTACACATCGTTTTACATTTAGTCCCCAATTAAGTCATACCATCGATCCAAGGAACATACCACATTGTCATCTAAACACAAAACGACCCAAAACATTTCATTAATTTAAATTGTTGGTCAAATTACACGTAAAGTCAACGGGTCAAAATTCGCGGATGTTACAAAAACCAGGATCAATATATATTCTTAGTGATAATGGATGCATTGTGCATCCCAAAAAATAATGAATGAAAAGAAGCATCCATAATACTTTAACAACAAGAAGATCTTGCGTGCATCTATTCATTTCTTAAGGGGAAAAAACCATATTTCCTGCCACTACACCACCGGCACCTTTTTAGGCATTTTCCGGCTATATTGTACGGCCGAGTCGATCACCCCAAAAACTTGCAAGGATGGTCGGTTTTATCTCTTTTGCAGCCCAAAAATGTCTAATATTCTCGTTGCGACGCTAAAAACAAACTCAAGCAAAATACCCACCTTTGCTGCCAACCATAACAATCAGCCATTGTTACCAACTAACCGCCAACAATAACCATCATCAAAAAACAGAGATACGATGTTCACCTGACAAAGCACAGATCTAGGATTTTTTTTTAGTTTGTTTGGAATGAACTTTTGTGTTTGATATCATCTGATTTAATGGTGTCTTCAATTAATTTAAACAAATTTTATTTTCCTATTGTATTTTATAAAGTGGGTTAGAAAAAAGAGGAGAGAGAAATTCACTGAGGATGATGATGATGAATGGTGATATTTTGAGTTGATTTGTACGTGGGATAGAGAAAGGATAAAAGCTTGGTTTTGTATTTCCCAATGAGCCCATTTGTATTTTTATTTAATCTAAAATCTAGGTTTAATTATGGGGGAACGAAGAATCTGGTGGAAGGGATGAAGAATCTGGTGGAAGGGATGAAGATAACCGGGCCCACATCAGCCTTTACCCGGTTTCGTGATACAATAGACATTTAGCAGGGTTCATGCATACAATAGAGGTTCTGTAAGTTCATGCACACAATAACTTTTTGGTCATAGTTAATTACATTTCCATGCACACTAGTTTATTAACTTACGGGTTTTATACAAACACTATATCGAGAAACATATGGTATCTTCAGAAATTTAAGACCTATTTATATGAATTGATCGATCACAATAAAAATGTAATAAGTACTCACGACTTAATTAATTAAACTTATACCACATGCATATGCATGTACTACTTTAATAGACTTGTACCCCACGTCGAGTCTCAATTGTCAATTTAAACCGTTGAAAAGTTCATAACAGTTGACTCCTAACAAAGTCAGACATATATGGGGAAAATTCTTTATACAAGTTAATATATGTGTCTATCAAAATTCATAATAAAAAGAACCTAAAATAATTTATAAAAAAATTTAGTAGAAGTTTAGTTTCCATTAGAAATAAATTACATAACTCTAAATTTTTTTGAAAAAGGAGAATATAATATCTAAAATGTGATAATATAAAATTTCTAGTTAAATAACCAAATTTATTAAAACATAAATAGATCTATTTTTTTTGTTGTCTTCGGACGGTTTAGTTGGGGGTTTCTCCTTCTACTAGGTATTGAAGGTGAGGGACTCTCTACCGCGAACGCGGTTAAGACAACGCATGTTAGATCCCCTGTTGCGCAAGATCCAACACCTTTCAAAAAACTTAAACCATTATCTCTGATATTTCCAATAATTGTAACACCCGTCATTTAAAAATATGGATTTCCAAAAACTTTCGCCTAACGGCGTTAAAAGAAAGCGGAATTAAACTTTAAAAGTCCAAACTAACAAATCTGTTTGGTTCATTTATTAATTGGTGTTACTAGCCATATCATCAAAACAAGTTTAAATGGAAATCCGTCGGTTGCCCAACATTAAACAACCGACAACATATTAAATGCAAATCATAAATAACTAATCATAAATCAATGTCTAATGCGAGCAGCCACTATGGGTAAACTACAGCCAGCTTCAAGATCATCTACCCATGCCTCACATCTTCTCACATCTATCTGCTCACTAATGTTGGACCTGAGGGCACAACACATTTTAAAAGAGCAAGTGTTAGCTAACGAATTAGCTAAGTAAGATAACACATCATTAATAAAACATTTGTCCATTTAAAACTTTATAGAAAAGTCATTTGAATCGTTAAGGCACAAATCACATCATACATTACACCTCACATAACATATCATCACATCAAACATCATCATAATAGGATGGGTCATCCTAAATGTGCCTAGTCATCTTTTGCATCTTCACATATAACATCTAACATCTTTGTAGTTGTGACATAAGTCACGCATCTCATATAACATATACATCTTTGTAAGGGTGACATAAGTCACACCCGACTAGATGGACAAACCTTACGGTTGTACATCAATGTCGTTAAGGAATGGCAAGCCAATCCCGGAGTAATCCGTATGTTCAAGACAAATGGGGTGGGTCAGACCTCCCGTATTACTCTTCACATCTATGACCATGTTGCAAGGAGCCACCCGAGCAACCACATCTACGCACCCGCCGGGCAAGGGCAAGTACGGGTTAAGCTTAACACTTTCATCTAAATTACGAGCTCGATTTCACATCTCATATAGTTTAGGTGTGCACATTACCTAAACATTCATCATATAGTTTCATCTTAACGTTTGGGCCCTTAAACGTGCACGTGTCATGGCAACTTACAAAGTCTAGTGAACTAGATTAACAAGCCATGTAATCATCACATCTACACATGCACATATAGTTCATCACATATCAAAAGCCATTTCATATCATCTTTCATCTCATATCGTATATCCTTGCATATCATCTATCATCTCATAACAATAAATCTCATATCATGGCATCTTATAACAATACATATCATATCATGGTATCTGATAACAATACATATCATATATATCATATCATCATCTCATAACAATACATATCATATCATGGCATCTTATAACAATACATATCATATCATGGT
>CM067174.1:87244919-87322419 GCA_034093135.1 Erigeron breviscapus | reverse complement strand
TTGTATAGACAATCTTATATATTCGTTACATTTGATGACATGACATTGTATCACGTGAGGTCATTCAGGTTTTACTCATAAGGCGAAGGTTGAATTTTAAGTTTGTTCTTTGTAAGGTTTTTCCTGTAATGGACAGTGCCTAGTCATACTCGGGTCTAAAGGGTAAAATAGTTTTTTTTCCGAACATTCAGTCGGTATGCGACATCAGGGAAACCTCACCGTATAATGGTGAAGCCTTGCACGTACCCTAGACAACGAGATGTTGACCATGGGCCGTTAACAAGTATTCGGAGGAAAAAACCCCAAGACTTGTCATCCCTAAGGATCGAACTCAAGACCTTGGGTAAAACCTGGGATGCCTCCGACCAATTGAACTAGTCGTCATTGGCCAAGGGTAAAATAGTTAAAGCTAAGATTTTAGACACTAATTACTATTTATGGTTCCATATTTGTGTGAATATATGTAGGAGCCGATTCGAACCGAAAAGAACTCATGATCTATTTTTCAGGGCATTTTCTTTAATTAATTGAGCGAGTTATAAGCAAATACTAAAAATGTGTCTAAGCTCTATAAATATTGTCTAAGAATTTGTATGTAAAACTTTCAATCGATAAAATGTTACTTCGTAAGTTAGCTTTATGCCTTCAAAATGGTTGCGACGTCCGTGGGCTGACACATCGGACTACACAACTCAGTATTATGTAAACTTGGATGCGCATATATTACCAATTACTCCGTATTATGAATAATTACTATGGGGAAAGCATGGGTACAACGAGTAATACGTATGTTACGTACTGCTACTCCAGAGACCGGGGACTTAATATATACATTTAATAAATTTCAGGGGTAAAATTGATTACAGTATTTTTTTTTCACAATTTTGTAGTACTTATCATTTCCCCAATTACTATATATAATCATCCTTTGCTAATATCATGTATGGTTGTATAATTGCAGCTGGAGTTATACCTTTTGTTGTTGCAGGGATAGAATTTAGCAAGCGAATTGTGAGTCTTTCATTCTTAACTATTTTTCCCTTTCAAAATGTTACAAAAATAATAAAACACTACTAGTATATGTCTGTGCAATGCGACGGAAGCAACCACTTTGTGGTCAAATAAAATGATGGTGGGTGTGACTGAGTATTTCATTACGGGTTTTCTTTCATTTATTGCTCAGAAAGGCAATTCAAAGCACCCTCTAAAGCATTATGAAGTTAATATTTTACCCCTCACAGGTTGCTCAAAAAAAATGTGTTGAGTGTGGAGGTTCAGGGCTTGTTTTGATCGAAAAGGAGTATATACGTTGCCCCAATTGTGGTAAGAGCATCCACAATGAGAGTTTTTTGAAAAGCTTTTTATGAAAGACTAATTTCATAAAAAGCTTTTGCTCCAATGGAATCTCTTATAAAATATATATATATATATATATATATATATATATATATATATATATATATATATATATATATATATATATATATATATATATATATATATATATATATATATATATATATATATATATATATATATATATATATATATATATATATATATATATATATATATATATATATATATATATATATATATATATATATATTGGAGATGCTCTAATAATGAAACAGGATTGATTATATATATATATATTTCTTTTTGACAAAGCATATGAAGTGATGATTTTTTGTTTTAGAATTTTTGACAAAATGAAAAAATGTGATTTTTTTTGTAGGTGGGTTTCTGCCATGGCAATCCTGGAAAAGATTCTTTTCTGGTTAAACCACAGCATACCATGGAAGCATGGATAGACTAGATTTTAAGTTCAAGTTCATACACTATGTTAATTCGATACAATATGTGACAAGGATATTTACTGTTTGTTGTATATATAGAGTATTTTAATTTGATTCATTTTTCATACAATAAGTATCTCTTTTGTGTCGTCGAGAATGTAGTTGTGTAGACGTCAAATGCATCACTTCAACTTATTCTTGGCCTTTTACATGTTGCCCTGCGATGATATTGTATCGTTGAAGATACACACACGGATGGAGGGAGTCGACTCTCATAAGTCCTCACCTTTTTTCTCAACCTATTTATAAGATACACAAGCTTGTTCTCCAACTTAACCACAGTTTATAATTTGGAAACATAGCAATATACATATAACTATTTTAGGTAATTTGAACCAAATACCAAAAAAAAAAGGTAATTGGATGGGAACCCCCTGATCTCATGTAACATTTGGTACCCACTAATCCCCTAGTTAGGCTAGTGTCCAGGTGATTCTAAACCACTTAATAATCCCCTGATTATCTCAAGTTTGCCTTTGGCAAGACTCGAACCCAGGATCCCCTGAGAAGTGGTGGCTGGTGGCCATTTGAACCAAATACCATCACTAGCTACTAATCAAAAAGTGCATACAATTCACATTTGCAACGACTATGAAACAGAGTTGTTATAGATAGTATTCCTAGTTATGTATTATTGTATAGTATTTTCAAGAGCAGATAAATAACTAGGCTTAGAATTATCATACAAAATTGTTAGATGTACCTGCAATTCAAAATAATAACAAAGCAAGGTAGTACAGCATCCGGGTTTTTTACAAACAATTCGTTGGGTTTTTCTCCTTCAATAGAATCATAGTCACCTTCATAGCTACTATCAATCATATCAAGCACTCTTCCGGTTATTACCCGGCAAACCATGATAGCCATTTTCCCATTTACCATCTCTACATTTAGATTAGCATTAGAATTAGCATTGATAAGATCTTGACAATTTGTGGTCAACCATATCCCCGTTTTCTTCTTTGCAGTATTGAAACATGATTTAAGTAAGCTGCAGATATTGCAGTTCGAGTCTCTACATAGCTTGGATGTTGCAAATTGCTTGCAACATGTGAGTTTTGTGCCGTAGAACATTAAGTGTTCGTTACCATCCACATTGTTTCTTGGATGCTTGTTATAACACTCGTCTCTATTCTTGACGTCCTCTCTGAATTTCTCAAATTTTTCTAGAGTTTCCCTTGAATTATTCAGCTTAATAACTTGTTTTATGTTTATGGAACATCTTGTAGTGTCTGTTGTCGCTTTGAAGATCATCTCGATGACATTTCTCGACGGGTCCCCAATCTCTAGTACTGTTTTGCCTGACACATAACCGTGAGAAATAATAAATTGTACCATTTGTGTTGTACCAATTTATGGTAAAATGGAAACGAGTATAAAAAAATTGTAAATCCGTGACAAAAGATATTTGGTCACTAATATTTGTGTAATGACTAAAACTTTGTCACTAACTAGTTAAATTTGGTCACTACCACGGTTAGAGACCAAATTATAAGTGGTCATGTTTGATCACTACCGTCACAACTTTTATTAGCGACCAAATAAGGTTAGTTTTTTGTCACTAATTTTGTTCAATGACCAGATGAAGTAACATTTTTTATGGTGATTAAATAAGGTTACTAGTGAGATGTCACAAAAGAAAATGGCCACTAAATAACTTGTTCTTATAGTGAAGGGGTCATAACAAGTACTATGACTTCCAAGTTCATTACAAATTCGGTTGCAGCCTAAAAAATTGTCAAATATCGCTTACTTTATCAATTATCATCTTTAGCACATTTAAACAAGTTCAATAATTAGTACACAAAAATAACTACAACTATGTGACATGAGTGCCAGTTCAATCATCTAAGAATAGGCTTACTGGGAAACCAATTTCTTGTATGTTGCCAAGTGAGTTCTGCTTCGTCTTGCGAATGTCTTCTTTGAGTGTGGATTCTGTGTATGATGGGTCCTTCCTCGACTTGAATCACATCCTTTTGCTTGCCTTTACAATGCACATTTCCTCTTAAGAAACCACACAACGCATCGATCATTGTTGCAGGTGGCCTATTCATCCCGAATTGATACATACAAGTAGACTATATATATATAGAGTACTGCAGGCTCGATCGGGTTTGGGTTTGGGTTTGGGTTTGGGCTTGGGTTTGGTTGGAAGTGCATGAGTTAACGTGGCTAGCTGCATTGTTTTTAGAAGAGACAAAGAAATAACAATAATGACAATGTTTTTGTGTGGATATATGAAACACATACTGATATTGAAAGGGAATATTGAGGTCGTACAATTGATAAAATAGGAAGCTTGTCTTTTTTTTAGTACTGTTGGTATGTGATCACGTTATAATAAACACATGTCCGGAAATAATTTAAGCCTACGGGGTCACACGAAATGACACGGTAACTCTATATTATTAATTAGTATATTAAAGTAATATATTAATTAATTTGATTACGAAATGATTAATTAAACTAAATTAAAGGGTTAATTGTATTTAATTAATTAAAGAGAGGATTAAATGTGAAATTAGGAAATTAGTGTTGGACTCTAATTCCAAAGGGGGGGCCGGTTTTGAGAGGGTCTTTAGGGCCTTGATTAACTTGGTCACCAAGTTATTAAACCCTAATAATATCCCTATATATAGAGAGCTTATTTCAAAGGGTTTTCATATTCTACACATAAGTAATTCTCTCCTCTTTTCTCTCTTCTTTGGGGTTCGGCCGAAACAACAAAACCAAAGGGTTTTGGGTTTGATTTGGTTCGACTTTTAGAAGGTATAAGCAAAGGGTTGTTTTGTTCGTGATCGGGGTACTAGTATACGGTATAAGGGGTGTCTAGTGTGCGATCGTAGAGGGGTTTTTACTTTAAACCCTACAACAATAATAATCTTATTATTAATAATATTATTAAATAATATTATTATTATATATATATATTGGAAGCTTTGCATAAGGTACACATCTCAATTCTCTTTGTTAATTAATGTGATTACATATTCGATTCTTCCGTTGCGCGTACTCGTGAATTGTTATATGTTTATGTGCTCATATTCTAACAGTGGTATCACGAGCCACATATGTGATCTATTAATTACAAAAGATCAAAACTTGAAGGGGGGTTAAGGGTTGGTTTTTTTTTTTTAATTAATTGTTAAATAATTAAAGGGGTTTTCTTATTTTTTTAATTAAAATCGAATTAATTAAATAAAAATTAGGGTTTTTTGTTTAATTAATTTAACCTAATTCAATGGAAGATTGAAACCCTCATGGCAAGTTTTGAGTTTGTGAATTGACATGATTTATTTGATATAAATTGTGTCAGTCCACGATTTGCACACTTATAATTAATTAATCTAGACAAGAAAGTAAATAGAAAGTAAAGAACAAGAACAAGAGTAAAGTTCAAGTATTAAGAAACTATGCAAGTCTAATCATATGTATCATTGATTAAACAGTGAATACATGGTCGATATTACAACTTGTCTTACAAGAAAATACAAGAACATACAATTGTTAAGTTTTAGACAAACTAGAAAACTTAAACAATTACAAAGAGAATAAGTGACACACTTAAAATGGTGACAAACACAAAGTATAAACTGATGCGGCTGTGTTGCTTTATATAGGGGAGGAATTAGAGCAACACAGCCTTACAATTGATAGTGATAGAATGGTGGTTGTCGACTTCTCATAGGTTCGAAGTACTTGGATCCAGGAGCCTTTGTCTTCTTTACCAAAACGGGTATGAAAGAGAATTACCCTTGTTTTGGTCCAACTGCATCTTTGCCATACTTAGTAAATTACAGTTGGAAGAACCACCATGTGACTCTTGTCTTTACTTGATTTGAATTCTTCCCGCCTTGACTCACAATTAAGAAAGAAACCACCCGCTGACGAGAGTCACTGACTTCGATGATGACTCGCTGACGACATACGTCAGCGACCAAGTCTGGTCAGCGAATCCTTGACTCACAATTAAGAAAGAAACCACCCGCTGACGAGAGTCACTGACTTCGATGATGACTCGCTGACGACATACGTCAGCGACCAAGTCTGGTCAGCGAATCCTTGACTCAACAATCTCCCCCTATTCGCTGAGAAGACTTGCTGAATAGACTTAGACTTTGATAAGAATAAAGGGATGATAGAAAGATGTCTTATATTTCAATATGACTATTACATGCTGATACATCAAGCATTACTATTATAAGACATTTTAAAGATTTGCAGCTTCAATTTCCCAAGCATCTTCTTGCTTGGCAATTTTAGTACTGGGTCATCTCTTCTGTGAGGCTTCAACAACTCTTCATCCAGCTTGCTGATGAACCACCTGTTGTTGGTTGTCTTAGCACATCTTCTCCTTATGCTGATGATGAACCCAGTGGACGCTTTTTCAATCTCTGCCAATCTAAAGAACAGCTGGTCATTCTGAAAATTTGTGAAGAATATGCCAGCAGGATTCTCCAGCACTCTTCCTTCTTCAAAAAAAACTTCTAGGAGGAAGTCGGAGATTCAGCGAGGCATCACCAGTGATGGGAGGAAGATCAATAGACAGGGTACGACGTTCTTCCTTCCTTTTTCTTTGAATTTTCTTGCCTGCTGACAGGGAGATAGCTGCTGGAGTACCAAAAACTTGCCTCAGCATTGGCAAATCAGTTTTGAATTTGGTTTCGTATTCCCTGGCCTTTTCAAAATATTCCTTGAGCATATTTTGAAGTTGTTCATAGCTGACAGCCTTCCTGTCTTTCACCAGCATGTAAACTTCCAACCACTCAGAGGCACCCAAGGTGGTTGGTTTGACTCCTTCAAGTTTGATAGGCTTGTCAGCACCTTCTCTTAATATTTTCAAGTTGGTCTTGCGACCCATTTCAGCTTTGAAGGCCTCAGCAGCAACAATCTTTTGAGGCCTCTTTCTGTCCTTCATAAGCTTCAACCATTTAGCCTTTTCTTCTTCAAACTTGGCTCTTTTCTCGCTGAGTTGCTTCTCAACTTCTGTATGCTTCTGCCGGTATAACGCTTCAGCACCACCCGTTTTTAGCAGCATCCTTTGCTCACCATCCAACTGATCTTTTTCAAGAAGAGGTAGCTGCTTGATATACTCAAGATTTTTTCTTTCATTCTCTTGATTTTCCTTGATCCTATCCAACTCCTTGATGGCTTCTTCTTGAGTTTTTCCATCAGCAGTCAAGGCAAGTATATCTATCACTTGATGTTGATGGCCTGCTGAGGTTTGAATAGAGAGTTGAGCAGCAGGAAGAGAAGATGGAGTAGCGATCACTGGAAGAGCAGTGGGAGGCTTCTTGAAGAATCCAGACTCAGTGAGCTGTTTTCGACGAGTGTCAGAGAGAGGAGTAATTTCAGCATTGGCCAGATATCGATTATGAAAAACTGGAAGCATTTCCTTTGATCTATCTCTTTCCATTTCTCTAGCAAAACCAGCTTCCCATGTTGCTTTGATCACTTGGGGGGTCAAACTCCTCCCCTATATCTTCAAAAACTTCAATGTGCCCTTCACCAACAGCAGCAGGGGGTACATTAGCATTGACTATCTGTTGCTCCCCCTCAACACCAGCAGGGGGAACTTCACTTTCTTTTTCATTTTCTGTTGTCATTTCATCATTGGTTTCCAGCACTTTTTCAGCAGATTCATCATAGATTTGTTGCACAGCTTTGTGAACTGCTTCACTGACAATATCCAAAATAGCAGCATCAATTTTCTCCCCCTTGGAAGTTGCATTGTTAATGACAACTTCCACAGTGGCTGGCTGTTTTGATTGCTGAGTCACCAGTTTGGTAAGCAGATTTTTGATATCACCCACTTCTTTTTCCAACTTTACTTGCCTCTGGCGATCTTCCTCAGTGAAAGAAGCTTGAGGAGTAGGAAGATCAGCCATTTGTTTTTCCAAGGCTTTGATTGCCTTGGTGTTGGTTTCGATCTGAGTTGTTAGAGGGGTGATGAGATCACTTAGCTTTTTGACTTCAGTAGCAGCGGAAAGACTGGTAGAGGCTGCTTTCTTTGCTGAGTAGCTGGTGGAGTTTGCACATTTGATCAGCGATATGGCACCAGACTTGAGGATCTGCTGATCACGTTTGATAATAGAAGTTGTGGCACTAATTTTGCTTTGAGCAGCAGCCATTGAACTTGTGTTGTCTTTCAGTGTGCTTATCGCTGTGCTATTTTCATTCTGTTTGTTGTACCAGCTGGTCAATGTAGACACCAGCCTGTCAGACTCTTTATCTTTCAACTTATGAGAGAGATGTAAGTTGAAGCATCAGCAGACATGACAAGTCATGTCGCTGATTCACCATTCAGCATTCCCAACTTGCTGACCAGATATTTAAATCTGGTTTCATCTAATGGTTTAGTGAAAATATCAGCAAGTTGGTCATCGGTGGGAATGAAGTAGATTTCAACATCCCCTTTCATGACATGGTCACGAATGAAATGGTACCTAATGTCTATGTGTTTGGTCTTAGAATGCTGAACAGGATTGTGTGTGATAGCAATTGCACTTGTATTGTCACACATTATAGGAATCTTAGAGAATTCTAAGTCATAGTCAGCGAGTTGGTTTTTCATCCAGAGGACTTGTGCACAACAACTCGCTGCTGATACATATTCAGTGTCTACATTTTCTGGTTCAGCAACTGTAACATTTTCAGAGGCCATGTCATCAGTGTGTACCACATCTACACAAAATATCAGTGTGTACCACATCTACACATGCTATATTTGTGTGTACCACATCTACACAAAATATCAGTGTGTACCACATCTACACATGCTATATCAGTGTGTACCACATCTACACAAAATATCAGTGTGTACCACATCTACACATGCTATATCAGTGTGTACCACATCTACACATATATATATCAGTGTGTACCACATCTACACAAAATATCAGTGTGTACCACATCTACACAAAATATCAGTGTGTACCACATCTACACAAAATATCATGTGTAGACAACTTGTACCATTATTTCAAAAGTACTCGAGTTTTACGGCGGATACAGTGTACAAGTTGTCCATTAGGGAGAAAATCGAGGTAACCGTTTTGAGATTTCAATAAAATATTGATAAAAATACTTGGTGGATATATTCACACGATAAAATAGTTGAGATTGAAGTATATCCACTGATAATTTTGAAAATCTGGTTACCTCATTTAGAGAAAGAGTTTCAGTCAGCGACTTTACGGCAAACGTTGGTCGCTGATGAATCAAGAGTACAATTTTTAGCAAATTGTCAGCTATCAACGGATTTAATTTGTCTTTACCAGCAGCCGTTTGCTGCTGGACTAGATAGAGACTTTTAGCTCTCTATTGCTTTTGTTTTGCTTTTTCCCAAAGCAACAGGGATCAACGGATTTGAGAAGTCTTTACCAGCAGCCGTTTGCTGCTGGACTAGATAGAGACTTTTAGCTCTCTATTGCTTTTGTTTTGCTTTTTCCCAAAGCAACAGGGATCAACGGATTTGAGAAGTCTTTACCAGCAGCCGTTTGCTGCTGGACTAGATAGAGACTTTTAGCTCTCTATTGCTTTTGTTTTGCTTTTTCCCAAAGCAACAGGGATCAACGGATTTGAGAAGTCTTTACCAGCAGCCGTTTGCTGCTGGACTAGATAGAGACTTTTAGCTCTCTATTGCTTTTGTTTTGCTTTTGTTTTGCTTTTTCCCAAAGCAACAGGGATCAACGGATTTGAGAAGTCTTTACCAGCAGCCGTTTGCTGCTGGACTAGATAGAGACTTTTAGCTCTCTATTGCTTTTGTTTTGCTTTTTCCCAAAGCAACAGGGATCAACGGATTTGAGAAGTCTTTACCAGCAGCCGTTTGCTGCTGGACTAGATAGAGACTTTTAGCTCTCTATTGCTTTTGTTTTGCTTTTTCCCAAAGCAACAGGGATCAACGGATTTGAGAAGTCTTTACCAGCAGCCGTTTGCTGCTGGACTAGATAGAGACTTTTAGCTCTCTATTGCTTTTGTTTTGCTTTTTCCCAAAGCAACAGGGATCAACGGATTTGAGAAGTCTTTACCAGCAGCCGTTTGCTGCTGGACTAGATAGAGACTTTTAGCTCTCTATTGCTTTTGTTTTGCTTTTTCCCAAAGCAACAGGGATCAACGGATTTGAGAAGTCTTTACCAGCAGCCGTTTGCTGCTGGACTAGATAGAGACTTTTAGCTCTCTATTGCTTTTGTTTTGCTTTTTCCCAAAGCAACAGGGATCAACGGATTTGAGAAGTCTTTACCAGCAGCCGTTTGCTGCTGGACTAGATAGAGACTTTTAGCTCTCTATTGCTTTTGTTTTGCTTTTTCCCAAAGCAACAGGGATCAACGGATTTGAGAAGTCTTTACCAGCAGCCGTTTGCTGCTGGACTAGATAGAGACTTTTAGCTCTCTATTGCTTTTGTTTTGCTTTTTCCCAAAGCAACAGGGATCAACGGATTTGAGAAGTCTTTACCAGCAGCCGTTTGCTGCTGGACTAGATAGAGACTTTTAGCTCTCTATTGCTTTTGTTTTGCTTTTTCCCAAAGCAACAGGGATCAACGGATTTGAGAAGTCTTTACCAGCAGCCGTTTGCTGCTGGACTAGATAGAGACTTTTAGCTCTCTATTGCTTTTGTTTTGCTTTTTCCCAAAGCAACAGGGATCAACGGATTTGAGAAGTCTTTACCAGCAGCCGTTTGCTGCTGGACTAGATAGAGACTTTTAGCTCTCTATTGCTTTTGTTTTGCTTTTTCCCAAAGCAACAGGGATCAACGGATTTGAGAAGTCTTTACCAGCAGCCGTTTGCTGCTGGACTAGATAGAGACTTTTAGCTCTCTATTGCTTTTGTTTTGCTTTTTCCCAAAGCAACAGGGATCAACGGATTTGAGAAGTCTTTACCAGCAGCCGTTTGCTGCTGGACTAGATAGAGACTTTTAGCTCTCTATTGCTTTTGTTTTGCTTTTTCCCAAAGCAACAGGGATCAACGGATTTGAGAAGTCTTTACCAGCAGCCGTTTGCTGCTGGACTAGATAGAGACTTTTAGCTCTCTATTGCTTTTGTTTTGCTTTTTCCCAAAGCAACAGGGATCAACGGATTTGAGAAGTCTTTACCAGCAGCCGTTTGCTGCTGGACTAGATAGAGACTTTTAGCTCTCTATTGCTTTTGTTTTGCTTTTTCCCAAAGCAACAGGGATCAACGGATTTGAGAAGTCTTTACCAGCAGCCGTTTGCTGCTGGACTAGATAGAGACTTTTAGCTCTCTATTGCTTTTGTTTTGCTTTTTCCCAAAGCAACAGGGATCAACGGATTTGAGAAGTCTTTACCAGCAGCCGTTTGCTGCTGGACTAGATAGAGACTTTTAGCTCTCTATTGCTTTTGTTTTGCTTTTTCCCAAAGCAACAGGGATCAACGGATTTGAGAAGTCTTTACCAGCAGCCGTTTGCTGCTGGACTAGATAGAGACTTTTAGCTCTCTATTGCTTTTGTTTTGCTTTTTCCCAAAGCAACAGGGATCAACGGATTTGAGAAGTCTTTACCATAAGGTCACTTTTCAACTTATGAGAGAGATGTAAGTTGAAGCATCAGCAGACATGACAAGTCATGTCGCTGATTCACCATTCAGCATTCCCAACTTGCTGACCAGATATTTAAATCTGGTTTCATCTAATGGTTTAGTGAAAATATCAGCAAGTTGGTCATCGGTGGGAATGAAGTAGATTTCAACATCCCCTTTCATGACATGGTCACGAATGAAATGGTACCTAATGTCTATGTGTTTGGTCTTAGAATGCTGAACAGGATTGTGTGTGATAGCAATTGCACTTGTATTGTCACACATTATAGGAATCTTAGAGAATTCTAAGTCATAATCAGCGAGTTGGTTTTTCATCCAGAGGACTTGTGCACAACAACTCGCTGCTGATACATATTCTGCTTCAGCAGTGGAGATGGACACTGTATGCTGTTTCTTACTAGACCAACTAGTCAGCTTCCCCCCCCCCAACAGTTGACATCCACCACTGGTGCTTTTCCTATCTAACATGCATCCAGCATAGTCAGAGTCAAATATGCAACTAGGTCAAAACTGGAGTCTTTGGGATACCAGAGACCCAGTGTGGGGGTACCTTTTAGATACTTGAAGATTCGCTTGACAGCGAGAAGATGTGACTCCCTAGGAGAGGCTTGATATCTTGCACATAAGCAAGTAGCAAACATGATGTCAGGACGACTCGCTGTGAGGTACATTAGCGAGCCAATCATTCCCCTATAGAGAGTGGGATTCACATGCTTACCATCAGGATCAGCATGGAGATTATTAGGAGGAGACATAGGAGTGGCTTTAGTGGTCACATTGGACAAGTCAAATTTTGCCAGCATGTCTCGAATGTACTTCTCCTAATTAATGAAAATCCCATTTGGGAGTTGGCGAATTTGTAGACCAAGAAAGAAAGTCAACTCACCCATCATGCTCAGCTCAAAATGAGAAGACATCAGTGAGCTGAACTTAGAACAAAGTTTCTTGCTGGAGGATCCAAAGATGATGTCATCCACATATATCTGGACATAAAGAACATCAGCACCCTTTCTATAGATAAACAGGGTGCTGTCAATGGATCCTCGCTGAAACTTGTTAGAGAGAAGAAATTCAGAAAGAGTGTCATACCAAGCTCTGGAAGCTTGTTTAAGACCATATAGAGCCTTATAAAGACGATAGACATGGTGTGGCTTGGCTGGATCTTCAAAACCAGGTGGCTGCTTAACATAAACTTCCTCATCAAGTTTTCCATTTAGGAAAGCACTCTTAACATCCATCTGATATACTGTGAAGTTTCTGTAAGCAGCATGTGCCAAGAATAAGCGAATTGCTTCTAATTGGGCCACTGGTGCAAAGGTTTCATCGTAATCAACACCTTCTTCTTGAAGGTATCCTTGTGCAACCAGCCTAGCCTTGTTACGAGTAACTACACCATCTTCGTCCATTTTATTCCTATAAACCCATTTTGTGCCAATGGGTTCTTTGTCAGCAGGTAGAGGGACAAGAAACCAGACATGCTGTCGTTTGAACTGGGTAAGTTCTTCTTGCATAGCCTCTACCCAAGAAGGATCAGCCATTGCTTCTCCTATATTCTTAGGGGTGATCATCGACAAGAAATTCACATAGAGACATGTGTTTCTAGTCGCTGATCGAGTAACAACCCCTTGAGAAGGATCACCAATCACTTGGTGAGCTGGATGACTAGAAGTCCATTTAAGTGCAGGAACACTCGATGAACCTAGTCGAGTATCAGCGGAAGACTGAGAGATGGGTCCAGCAGAGGGATTATTATAAGAAGAGAAGTCAATGGTAATAATGGGTTCAGATAGATCAGTAGAGCCATTTGACTGATTTGAGTTATCATTGATGTCGGAGTCATCAGCTGACTCCATATCATCAGCAGATGCTGATGCATCATGAAACTCTTCTTCAGTAGAGTCATCAGCATGCACGTCATCAGCCAGTGATCTAGGTTTGGCTGATGCTGCATGGATTGATCTTAAGATAGGCTCAACTGGCTCAATCGAGTAGATATGAGCAGCAACTTGCTCTGGTTCAGCATCTGCTGAACTATCCTGTTTGTCATGCTGATTATTATCAGGCAACGAGCAAGATGCATCAACAAATGAGTCAGCTTCCTCAGTGAGAGGATCAGCGAGCTCATTGAAAATGACTTCTGATGAAGTGGTTTGGATGTCCTTAAGAGCAGATGAACTTTCATCAAAGGTAACATGAATAGATTCATCCACCTTCTGAAGGCGAGTATTGAATACTCTGAAAGCTTTGCTGATGGAAGAATAGCCAAGAAAGTAGCCATCATCAGCTTTAGGATCAAATTTACCTAGGTGATCCTTGTTATTTAAGATAAAGACAGGACATCCAAAGACATGGAAGTATTTAATTTGAGGTTTCTTACCTTCAAAACCTCATAAGCTGTCTTGTCATGTCTTTTGACAATAAGACATCTGTTTTGAGTATGACAGGCAGTGCTGACAGCTTCTGCCCAGAATTTACTAGGCAAGGAAGACTCGCTGAGCATAGTATGTGCTGCCTCAATTAGAGTTCTGTTTCTCCTTTCAGCAACACCATTTTGCTCAGGAGTTCTGGTGGAAGAAAAGTTTTGTGAGATCCCTTGATCAGCACAAAAGAATTCAAGAGTGTGGTTTCTGAACTCAGTACCATGATCGCTTCTGAGTTCTTTAACCCTTATGCTGTTGAGATTTTCCATTTTCTTGATGAAATTGATAATCTCTTCAGCAGCATCACTCTTAGATCGAAGAAAAATGGTCCAAGTATATCGTGAATATTCATCCACAATTACTAAAGTGTATTTGCTACCCTTTAGACTTTGGACATTTACAGGACCAAAAAGGTCCATGTGAAGAAGATGAAAGCAGCCAGAGATAGAATTGGCCTGCTTTGTTTTGAAAGTGGCTCTGTGGCTTTTACCTTTTTCACAAGCACCACAGAGTCTATCCTTCTCAAAAGAGAGATGAGGAAGGCCACGAACAAGGTTCTTTTTGGCCAGAGAGTTGATGGTTTTGAAATTCACATGCGACATACGCTTGTGCCATAACCAATTGAGTTCAGCTGCTGACTTAGCAAAGAAACAAGTCTCACTATCAGTTTTGATAGGAGTGAAGTCAACAATGTTTTCCTCAGAGAGAACAGTTGTATCTCCTATACTATTTTCAAGTTCAGCGGAAGAAGATCTTTCGCTGACCATAGTGGAGGAGGAAGCAACCGTTGAAGAAGGAGGATTGGGTTGAATGACAACCTCGGGAGCATCCCTGAAGTTGTTACAATCGGAAGCAACATGACCTCTGCTGCCACATATGTAGCATTTTTTAACAGAGGTGCTGCCTTTTTGATTTTGAAGGAAGAATTCCTTCAGTTTGTCCAGTGGAGTTATCACCAAACACTACAGTAGGGCCAGCAGCCTCTACGTAGTTATCCAACAGGGTCTTAGTGCCAGTCATGTGTTTTGAACAGCCACTGTCCAAGTACCACACGCCCTTTCCTAGCGAGCCCTGCATGGATATAACAGAAGGATTTAGACTGGTTCACTGTTAAACTCGCTGACAGCCATGTCAGCGGGATTAAAGATTTGAGTTTCAGAGGATTCCTCTCTACTGATAGTGTCATTAGTAGAGAGAGGAGGAGGAGCACTAGGGTCAGTATTCTCATCTCTTGGAGAGTTATCAACAAGTTGATGAGCAGGAAGCATGTCACGATCAACCACATAGGTGAAATATTGATCAGCAGTGGTGACAGTGTTTCCAGTATCTAGAACAGTCAAGTTGCTGACTTGATTGTTGTTCCCATACTCGACCAGAATGCTACCATGACCATTAGAAATGATCTCTTGAGACAGGGGAAAGGAAATTCGCTGAGCAGCGATGAAGTCAACAATGTTTTCCTCAGAGAGAACAGTTGTATCTCCTATACTATTTTCAAGTTCAGCGGAAGAAGATCTTTCGCTGACCATAGTGGAGGAGGAAGCAACCGTTGAAGAAGGAGGATTGGGTTGAATGACAACCTCGGGAGCATCCCTGAAGTTGTTACAATCGGAAGCAACATGACCTCTGCTGCCACATATGTAGCATTTTTTAACAGAGGTGCTGCCTTTTTGATTTTGAAGGAAGAATTCCTTCAGTTGAGAAGAGAGATCATTAACTTGCTGAGCTAGCTCGTTAATTTTAGGGTCAGGGAGGAAGATGCCCTTTTCTTTTGCTTTGACTTTTGCTTATGCTTAAGTGTAAGCTGAGGCATCTTAGGAGCAGGACCCAAATTGGACTTTCCTTTTGGATCCTCAGATTGAGAAGTAGAGGGATTTTGTGATCCCTTAACTACACTCCAAGCTTTTTTTTTTTTTTTTTTTTTTTTTTTTTTTTTTTTTTTTTTTTTTTTTTTTTTTTTTTTTTTTTTTTTTTTTTTTTTTTTTTTTTTTTTTTTTTTTTTTTTTTTTTTTTTTTTTTTTTTTTTTTTTTTTTTTTTTTTTTTTTTTTTTTTTTTTTTTTTTTTTTTTTTTTTTTTTTTTTTTTTTTTTTTTTTTTTTTTTTTTTTTTTTTTTTTTTTTTTTTTTTTTTTTTTTTTTTTTTTTTTTTTTTTTTTTTTTTTTTTTTTTTTTTTTTTTTTTTTTTTTTTTTTTTTTTTTTTTTTTTTTTTTTTTTTTTTTTTTTTTTTTTTTTTTTTTTTTTTTTTTTTTTTTTTTTTTTTTTTTTTTTTTTTTTTTTTTTTTTTTTTTTTTTTTTTTTTTTTTTTTTTTTTTTTTTTTTTTTTTTTTTTTTTTTTTTTTTTTTTTTTTTTTTTTTTTTTTTTTTTTTTTTTTTTTTTTTTTTTTTTTTTTTTTTTTTTTTTTTTTTTTTTTTTTTTTTTTTTTTTTTTTTTTTTTTTTTTTTTTTTTTTTTTTTTTTTTTTTTTTTTTTTTTTTTTTTTTTTTTTTTTTTTTTTTTTTTTTTTTTTTTTTTTTTTTTTTTTTTTTTTTTTTTTTTTTTTTTTTTTTTTTTTTTTTTTTTTTTTTTTTTTTTTTTTTTTTTTTTTTTTTTTTTTTTTTTTTTTTTTTTTTTTTTTTTTTTTTTTTTTTTTTTTTTTTTTTTTTTTTTTTTTTTTTTTTTTTTTTTTTTTTTTTTTTTTTTTTTTTTTTTTTTTTTTTTTTTTTTTTTTTTTTTTTTTTTTTTTTTTTTTTTTTTTTTTTTTTTTTTTTTTTTTTTTTTTTTTTTTTTTTTTTTTTTTTTTTTTTTTTTTTTTTTTTTTTTTTTTTTTTTTTTTTTTTTTTTTTTTTTTTTTTTTTTTTTTTTTTTTTTTTTTTTTTTTTTTTTTTTTTTTTTTTTTTTTTTTTTTTTTTTTTTTTTTTTTTTTTTTTTTTTTTTTTTTTTTTTTTTTTTTTTTTTTTTTTTTTTTTTTTTTTTTTTTTTTTTTTTTTTTTTTTTTTTTTTTTTTTTTTTTTTTTTTTTTTTTTTTTTTTTTTTTTTTTTTTTTTTTTTTTTTTTTTTTTTTTTTTTTTTTTTTTTTTTTTTTTTTTTTTTTTTTTTTTTTTTTTTTTTTTTTTTTTTTTTTTTTTTTTTTTTTTTTTTTTTTTTTTTTTTTTTTTTTTTTTTTTTTTTTTTTTTTTTTTTTTTTTTTTTTTTTTTTTTTTTTTTTTTTTTTTTTTTTTTTTTTTTTTTTTTTTTTTTTTTTTTTTTTTTTTTTTTTTTTTTTTTTTTTTTTTTTTTTTTTTTTTTTTTTTTTTTTTTTTTTTTTTTTTTTTTTTTTTTTTTTTTTTTTTTTTTTTTTTTTTTTTTTTTTTTTTTTTTTTTTTTTTTTTTTTTTTTTTTTTTTTTTTTTTTTTTTTTTTTTTTTTTTTTTTTTTTTTTTTTTTTTTTTTTTTTTTTTTTTTTTTTTTTTTTTTTTTTTTTTTTTTTTTTTTTTTTTTTTTTTTTTTTTTTTTTTTTTTTTTTTTTTTTGGTTTAAAACCATCACTGCCAATATCTCCCTCAAAAGATTCCCCAGAAGAGTATTGAACTCTTCCTTCATTAGGCATCATGCCAATAATGGGAAGATTAGGAAACGGATTGCTAGTGCTTGCTGAGGAGCTAGCACCATTTTCCTCGGCAGAAGTAGAAGGGTCGCTGGTGGTGGTAGAAGTAGAACCAGCTTCCATTTCATTATGGTAATCATTACGACCCCTAACGAAATACCATTTTCTCATTTCTTCAGGAGAAATGACAGCAGAAGGAGGAATGGAGATTTCAGGTTTCATGTCGTCATTGAACAAGTCAGAGGGAGTGGCAGCGACTTCAAAGTTACCGCCAATGACTGCCTGAACTTGGGCAGGGACTTGTTCATTTAGACACTGATGATGAAACCTGGAAGCTTTTGACCAGGAGGTCACAATCTTTTTAAGGTTGGCAACTTCAAGCTTGAGTTTTTCATTCTCAAGCTGAACTCATTGTGCCAGCAACTCATGAGATTGGAGTTCAACATGAACATTCCTCAGCTCATTGAATTTTTCAGATTTGTCACTTAACTTTAAGGAGACAGAGTCAAGTTTCGATTGGATATCAGCTCGTATAGATTCAACAAACTGGATATCACACAGAAGAGATTCGAAGATTTTAGGTTTATCTTCATCAGAGGCAGAAGAGTGAGCACGTACCTTTTTAATGGTGACATTTACCCACTGACTGGAAGAGACTTGGTCTTTAGTCAGTGCATCACCATCAGCGAGTGCCATAAGACACATGGCATCAACGTACTCTTCACTGTCTGAATCATCTGATTCAGCCCAGTCATGTTCTTTAGCGGCCAGCCCTTTTGCTGGTGTTTTTGCCTCCTCCATCTCAACAACCTTTGCTTTAAGGGGGAGAAAAGAATTTTTCATAGGCTCTTTTAAGGTCAATCTTTTTAGTGGCGATTGTAGCAGCAGAGCCCTCATACATGCTACATAATCTATCCCAGACTTCTTTAGAAGTGGGATATTTGATGATGAGCTTCATGATGTCAGTAGGAAGAGTGGAGACAATCATGTTTTTGAGCATGGAATCAAGATTTACCAGTCTACGCTCATCATCGGTCCATTGTACCTCTGGTTTGACAATGTCAATCACAATCTCAGAGCATCAGCAGTTGCTCCTGGTGTTCTTTGTACCAGAGTAGGTACGTATGGACCTTTGGTCATTATAGTTATAAGATAGGGTTCCACACCAACTATGTGAAGAAGCATTCTTTCCTTCCAAGATCCAAAGTCATCAGGCTCGAATCTTGGAGGAACAGACACGTAACCAAAGTCACGTGTGTTCACAAGAGTTGGTACAGTAGTCATGTTCTTGTAAAAAAAGAATTTAGAAAGGAATGAGTATGCAAACGGATCTTTGTTTCAATAATTTAGAAACGTTGTCTCTGATACCACTTGACAGTCCACGATTTGCACACTTATAATTAATTAATCTAGACAAGAAAGTAAATAGAAAGTAAAGAACAAGAACAAGAGTAAAGTTCAAGTATTAAGAAACTATGCAAGTCTAATCATATGTATCATTGATTAAACAGTGAATACATGGTCGATATTACAACTTGTCTTACAAGAAAATACAAGAACATACAATTGTTAAGTTTTAGACAAACTAGAAAACTTAAACAATTACAAAGAGAATAAGTGACACACACTTAAAATGGTGACAAACACAAAGTATAAACTGATGCGGTTGTGTTGCTTTATATAGGGGAGGAATTAGGGCAACACAGCCTTACAATTGATAGTGATAGAATGGTGGTTGTCGACTTCTCATAGGTTCGAAGTACTTGGATCCAGGAGCCTTTGTCCTCTTTACCAAAATGGGTATGAAAGAGAATTACCCTTGTTTTGGTCCAACTGCATCTTTGTCATACTTAGTAAATTACAGTTGGAAGAACCACCATGTGACTCTTGTCTTTACTTGATTTGAATTCTTCGCTGATGACTCGCTGACGACACACGTCAGCGACCAAGTCTGGTCAGCGAATCCTTGACTCAACAAATTGCATGTTTGTGTATCTTGATTATTTAAGGTTGTTAAATAAAAGTAAAATCACAAGGAATTCATGCAAAATTACTTGTGATTATTACTGATATATAGAGATATATTTAGCAAAGCATGATGATCCAATAATTAGGGTTAATTATTAGATAATTGTGTGACTATGTGAATTTTTCGTGTGATTTTTCTGATTTGCGACAGTTCACTATAAATTTCATATCTTTTAATCTGTAATGAGTTAGAAGTTGTGCTTTGGAAAGTAGGTGCACAACACATAGGGCTACAACGTTGTAGTTCTGGTTGAAGCTTGATTCTGACCAGAAACAGGTCTAAACAGGTCGTGAATTACTTGTTAATTAAGTTGTTTGAAGGCTTACGCAATCAAAGCAACTTGATGTATGTGGTCCTCTTCTTCGGAAGGGGGAGCCGACTTTAGACATATGCATGAACCATAGTGACCATGTTTAGGTGGCCCATCTTAACTTGTTGCATGATTAAGTAGTTCAGAAATTAGTAAGTTTATTAATTTTTGCGTGTTTATAAAGAGGTATAAAGGTGATGCAAAAATTGTTTCATTGGAAAATATAAACTTGACTAAGAACTAACGAAATAGAGATTTCTTAATAAAATTGGAGTCTTACAACCTTGAGATACACCGGCTCACCCATTTGAACAAACTCTAAGAGAGGTATAAGTCGGAGTGCGTTAGCCTCCTAAAAGGGCGGGTTTTTAATTGCGTCCATCGCAAACCTTTGCCCTTGCGCTTCTTTGTGCATTCAAATGGAGCTACCGAGCTCTCTTGTGTTGTTAAGACTATAAAAATGATTTTATTAAATATTATGTTATGAAGATTTGCATGAGTCTTCATACATAAACTTTTGATTCACATCAAATGCATTACCCATTTAAAGTTAAGTCATTGCCACCCACTTTGCTAAGAACACTTGCCAGTGCTTTTCACTCCTACGTGAGACCGTAGGCGAATTGTATCTCTTCAAGGTAGATTACCACTCCACTGTGAGACCGGTGGTGGACTATTTACATGTTCTTAATTGGGCGACTTAAAGCGAGTTAAGAGGTGAGATCCTTGAAGCGTGGCATAAGATGGGACAAAACATGTTTACAAAACACTTAATACCCCTTTAAAGTGTTGTTGTAAGTCCCATAACTCCAGGAATTGCATGAATGCAATTATTGATCGTCGATTACCTTTTGAGTACCGCCATTTCTAGCTGATCAACAGATGAAATGATTGTATGTCAATTGGATCCTAGCCTTAATGAAATTAATTGTTAAATGAATTTAACATGGGTAAATTAATTTCTTAAGGATTATTATCGAAAATACCGATAATTGAACTTTTGTCTGTTTTGTAGATGGCAACAACAAATCCTTCTCAAAACATACACCAATCGGCTTTTAGGTCGATGCTAGAAAGAGAAAAACTTTCTGGACCTAACTTCAATGATTGGTTTCGTCAGCTAAGAATAGTTCTAAGAGCTGAAAAGAAATTTGAAATCCTTGAAGAGCAGACACCCGTTGTTCCGGGAGCTAATGCTACAACTGAAGAGTTGGCTGCATACAATGCTGCGTATGATAGACACAATGAGGTTGCTTGTTTGATGTTGGGAAGCATGAATGCTGATCTTCAAAAGCAATTTGAAAATTATTTTCCTCGTGATATGATTAACGAGCTCAAGTCTTTGTACGAAAAGCAAGCCGGAATGGAGTTGTTTGACCTAGTTGACACACTTCATGACTTGCAACACGAGCAAGGAACACCGGTTAGTCCTCATATACTCAAGATGAAGAGGTATTTTGAGCAATTGGAAAGGTTGAATTATGCTTATCCTCAGCCTATTGCTATTGGCATGATTCTCAAGTCTTTATCAAAAGACTTTGAGGATTTTGTGCGCAATTACAATATGCATAGCATGAATAAAACCATTGTTGAACTTCATGCCATGGCGAATGAGTATGAAAAGAAGCTTCCAAAGAAGTCTGCTACACCCCAAGTTCTCATGATCAAGGGGGGTAAGATCCAGAAAGGGAAACAACCGAAAGCTAAGGGCAAGAATGAAGGTAAAGGAAAGCAAGTTGCTACTCCTAAACCTAAGAAGACCCCTCTAGCGAAAAAGGAACATCCGGATAAGGACCAAGCTTGTTATCACTGTAATGAAGTGGGACATTGGAAGCGGAATTGTTCTAAGTATCTAGCTGAGTTGAAGAAGAAGCAAACTGGTTCGGCCAGTACTTCAGGTATCTTCACAATTGAATTATATTCCTTTTCTAAGCGTAATTCATGGGTTTACGACACCGGGTGTGGTACTCATATCTGTAATTCTTTACAGGGGCTTAGAAGGAGAAAGAAACTGAAGCCAGAATCTTTACAACTGTTCGTGGGAAATGGCCTACCGGCAGCTGTAGAAGAAATAGGCGACTATCATTTAGTTTTACCTACTGGTTTAGTCATTGTTTTAGACAATTGTCATTATGCACCGTCTATTACTAGAGGTGTCATTTCAGTTTCTTTGTTGAAAAACAACATATTCATTAATGTTTTTAATGATTATGGTATTTCAGTTTCTAGAAATAATGTTCATTATTTTAATGCTATTGCTTGTGATGGTATTTATGAAATTGATATGCATGGTTGTGATTCAAATGATAATTCAATGTATAATGTTAGCAAACGAGTCAAGCCCAATTTGGACTCGACTTATCTTTGGCATTGTCGTCTTGCTCATGTTGGCAAGAAACGCATTGAAAGGCTTTAAAGAGATGAAATCTTACAAACAAATGATGAATCATTTGACAAATGCGTATCTTGTGTTTCTGGCAAAATGACAAGAAAATCTTTTCCAAATAAACCGGAGAGGGCAAAAGAACTACTTGGACTAATACATACAGATGTATGTGGCCCATTTAGACATGTGTCAAGGAAAGGTGCTAGCTACTTCGTCACTTTTACGGATGATTTCAGTCGTTATGGTTATGTTTACTTGCTTAAACATAAACATGAAGTCTTCGAAACATTCAAGGAATTTAAAAGTGAAGTGGAGAATCAGCTCGGTAGAACCATCAAGATTCTTCGTTCAGATTGAGGTGGTGAATACTTAAGCCAAGAGTTTAAAGATTATCTTAAAGCTTGTGAAATAGTTCAACAGCTTACTCCTCCATATACTTAAAGCTTGTGGAATATTTCAACAGCTTACTCCTCCATATACTTAAAGCTTGTGGAATATATTCAACAGCTTACTCCTCCATATACTTAAAGCTTGTGAATAGTTCAACAGCTTACTCCTCCATATACTTAAAGCTTGTGGAATATTTCAACAGCTTACTCCTCCATATACTCCACAACATAATGGTGTTTCGGAGAGGAGAAATCGAACCTTGCTTGAAATGGTTCGATCAATGATGAATCTTACAACTCTTCCTTTTTCATTTTGGGATTATGCCCTAGAGACTGCTGTTCGCATTCTCAATATGGTTCCAACCAAGAAGGTTGACAAGACACCGCATGAATTGTGGCATGGGAGTGTTCCCAAATTGTCTTACTTAAAGGTCTGGGGATGTGAGGCACTCGTGAAACGAGATACGCCTGACAAACTTGAATCTAGATCTGTTAAGTGCATCTTTGTAGGATACCCAAAGGAAACAATGGGTTACTACTTCTACTTTCCTACCGAAAACACTGTTAAGGTATCTCGATTTGCTAAGTTCCTTGAAAGGAAACGCATATCTCAAGAAGACAGTGGGAGGATTGTTGAACTTGATGAGGCTCAAGTAGAAGATGTGTCAACTTCTGAAAATACTAGCAATCATCAACTTGGGGGGGGGGGAATGTTCAAAGAGATGAATCTCAAGATGAACTTCAAGTTGAAGATGAAACGATTCCAATTCGTAGGTCCTCGAGGACAATACGTGCTCGTGAAAGATTAAATCTTATGGTTGAGTCTGAAGAACACGTATTAGGAGACTTAAATGAACCTCCTAATTTCAAAGCATTATCGAAATGGGTAAGGAAAGGGGAGAGATAATTAGTGAAATGGTAAGGAGGAGTGATTTAGGGGGGACTTTTTTTATTTTTTTTTTTTTTTTTTTTTTTTTTTTTTTTTTTTTTTTTTTTTTTTTTTTTTTTTTTTTTTTTTTTTTTTTTTTTTTTTTTTTTTTTTTTTTTTTTTTTTTTTTTTTTTTTTTTTTTTTTTTTTTTTTTTTTTTTTTTTTTTTTTTTTTTTTTTTTTTTTTTTTTTTTTTTTTTTTTTTTTTTTTTTTTTTTTTTTTTTTTTTTTTTTTTTTTTTTTTTTTTTTTTTTTTTTTTTTTTTTTTTTTTTTTTTTTTTTTTTTTTTTTTTTTTTTTTTTTTTTTTTTTTTTTTTTTTTTTTTTTTTTTTTTTTTTTTTTTTTTTTTTTTTTTTTTTTTTTTTTTTTTTTTTTTTTTTTTTTTTTTTTTTTTTTTTTTTTTTTTTTTTTTTTTTTTTTTTTTTTTTTTTTTTTTTTTTTTTTTTTTTTTTTTTTTTTTTTTTTTTTTTTTTTTTTTTTTTTTTTTTTTTTTTTTTTTTTTTTTTTTTTTTTTTTTTTTTTTTTTTTTTTTTTTTTTTTTTTTTTTTTTTTTTTTTTTTTTTTTTTTTTTTTTTTTTTTTTTTTTTTTTTTTTTTTTTTTTTTTTTTTTTTTTTTTTTTTTTTTTTTTTTTTTTTTTTTTTTTTTTTTTTTTTTTTTTTTTTTTTTTTTTTTTTTTTTTTTTTTTTTTTTTTTTTTTTTTTTTTTTTTTTTTTTTTTTTTTTTTTTTTTTTTTTGTTTTTTGGGGGGGGGGGAATGTTCAAAGAGATGAATCTCAAGATGAACTTCAAGTTGAAGATGAAACGATTCCAATTCGTAGGTCCTCGAGGACAATACGTGCTCGTGAAAGATTAAATCTTATGGTTGAGTCTGAAGAACACGTATTAGGAGACTTAAATGAACCTCCTAATTTCAAAGCAGCATTATCAGATCCGGAATCTGAAAAATGGCTTGAAGCTGCGAATGTGGAAATGAAATCCATGAAAGATAATCAAGTTTGGAGCTTGGTTGATCTTCCACCAAATGGTAGAACAGTTGGGTGTAAATGGATCTTCAAGAAGAAGACCGACATGGATGGAAATGTACACACCTATAAAGCTCGTCTTGTGGCGAAAGGCTATACTCAACTTTATGGAGTTGATTATGAGGAGACCTTTTCTCCCGTTGCGGACATTAGAGCTATTAGGATCATCTTAGCCATAGCGGCGTACTATGACTATGAGATATGGCAAATGGATGTCAAAACCGCTTTCTTAAATGGTTTTCTAGACGAGGAAGTCTATATGGTACAACCAGAAGGTTTTGTCGATCCAAAACATCCCAACAAAGTGTGCAAACTTCAAAGGTCCATTTATGGATTGAAGCAAGCATCAAGGAGTTGGAATAAAAGGTTTGATGAGGAGATCAAAAAGTTTGGTTTTGCTCAAAATCCTGATGAGCCATGTGTATATCGCAAAGCTAGTGGGAGTAATGTTACTTTCCTTGTCTTGTATGTAGATGACATATTGATAATAGGAAATCACATTCCAATGTTGAAGGAGGTTAAATCTCATCTTGGAAGGTGTTTCGCTATGAAAGACTTGGGTGAAGCGGCATTTATTCTTGGAATCAAGATCTATAGAGATAGAAGTAAACGGTTGATTGGATTAAGTCAAAGTGCTTATATAGATAAGATCTTGAAGCGATTCAAGATGGAAAATTCTAAGCGTGGTTTTATACCGATGCAAGAAGGACTTAATTTATCTAGCAAGAACGGTGCTTCTACACCTAAAGAGGTGGAGCGTATGAAAAGAATTCCTTATGCTTCGGCTGTGGGATCTATCATGTATGCGGTAAGATGCACTAGACCTGATGTTGCGTTCGCGCAAAATATAGTTAGCCGCTATCAGCAAAATCCTGGAGAGGATCATTGGACAGCTGTGAAGAACATTCTGAAGTACATGCGTGCTACTAAAGAATTATTCTTGGTGTATGGAGGAAATCCCGATGCAGATCTCAAAGTAACTGGATACTGTGATGCTGGATTTCAGACTGATAAAGATGATACAAAATCTCAGTCAGGATATGTCTTCGTTTTAAATGGAGGTGCAGTAGATTGGAAGATCAAGAAACAATCTACAGTTGCTATGTCTGCTACAGAGTCTGAGTATATAGTTGCCTCGGAAGCCGCCATGGAAGCTGTCTGGATCAGAAAGTTTATTTATGGGCTTGACGTGATGCCCTCAAATAACTCACCTATGGATCTGTACTGTGATATTCGGGAGCAATTATCATTGCCAATGAACCTGGAGTTCAGAAAGGTGCCAGACATTACCAGAGAAGATATCACTACGTTCGTGAGCAAATCGAATCGCGTGAAATCAAATTACTCAAAGTTCACACAGATTGTAACTTAGCAGATCCTTTTACAAAGGCTTTGTCAAAAGGAAAGCTCAATAAGCATGCCGAGGGCATAGGTCTTAAGTTTTGCTAGTTATATCATGTAAATTTGTGATTGGTATTTGGATAATGGGATGTTAAACGATTGTTATTTTAATAAATGAATTATATACTTGGTATGAATGTTTCATTTTATAATGATTGAGTCCTATATTTGCATGTTTAAATCCATGAATATTTTAATATATTCTAAATGTCCATTGTCGATTAACTATATGGGAATATAGTTGAACTAAGGCAAATGTGAGAGATTGGTTGAAATATTAAGGGAATATTTAGAAGATGGTCTTGCCAAACTCACATGGTATTCAAAGAGATGAATATCGGATTTACCCCACTTAACGAATTGTCATTTTATGGATCGGCGTCATTAATTGAAATTCGTGAAATGGTTACTTTATTTATCCTTAGACTTGAGATACAAGCAGGTTATGCATGTGTGGATTGCATTTTCTTGATATAGTTCTAACTGTCCTGAACAAGGTAGTAATAAAGGGCTATTTTCAGAAATGTAGTGAAACGACATGACTAACACGTGTAGTCAATATATGATTTGTTCCTTCAATTTGCAACTGAAGTATGATACCATTTGGCGTCCTCATTGATTAATTAAGATGTTTGTATGCGCATACCCAAATGAACTCAAGAGGTGGTCTTGACTAATTTGGTAATCTTGATTAATTGTAGAAATGAGAAACATAATCGTTAAATTATGAAATGACATTGATCCATATTCATAATTAACAAGGGTATCTGAAACAAAGGGATATTAAAGACTAAATCATTTCAAATGATATTTTAAGAAAATATACTTAAATATTTCTGGGAGCATTGGCGTGTTGCTAGACGCTAACCAATGTTATTGCCTTTATATAACATGCTCAAGTAGGAGCTGTTGGTATGTGATCACGTTATAATAAACGCATGTCCGGAAATAATTTAAGCCTACGGGGTCACACGAAATGACACGGTAACTCTATATTATTAATTAGTATATTAAAGTAATATATTAATTAGTTTGATCACGAAATGATTAATTAAACTAAATTAAAGGGTTAATTGTATTTAATTAATTAAAGAGGAGGATTAAATGTGAAATTAGGAAATTAGTGTTGGACTCTAATTCCAAAGGGGGGGCCGGTTTTGAGAGGCTTTAGGGCCTTGATTAACTTGGTCACCAAGTTATTAAACCCTAATAATATCCCTATATATAGAGAGCTTATTTCAAAGGGTTTTCATGTTCTACACATAAGTAATTCTCTCATCTTTTCTCTCTTCTTTGGGGTTCGGCCGAAACAACAAAACCAAAGGGTTTTGGGTTTGATTTGGTTCAACTTTTAGAAGGTATAAGCAAATGGTTGTTTTGTTCGTGATCGGGGTACTAGCATACGGTATAAGGGGTGTCTAGTGTGCGATCGTAGAGGGGTTTTACTTTAAACCCTAATTCATAATAATATCATTATTATTATATTATTATTTATAATATTATATTATTATTATATATATATTGGAAGCTTTGCATAAGGTACACATCTCAATTCTCTTTGTTAATTAATGTGATTACATATTCGATTCTTCCGTTGCGCGTACTCGTGAATTGTTATATGTTTATGTGATAATATTCTAACACTATTGTTAACCCATAAATGGACACCTAGTTTTACACATAATTTATTTCTACAAGAAATAAGGATATGAAAATACCGAAACAAAAACATACAGTTTGTTAACGACTTTAGAATTCCAAAGATTTGGTGTGGGTTATAGTTATTTATTTATCTATTTTTTGGAAGAGTTTTGGGCTCAAGAGTATTGCTCATATGGGCAGTGATAAATCACATCAAATTTTAGTCACCTAAAACAAATGCACATAATGCAATTGTATAAAGCATGCATTATTGTAGATGGCTAAAACTTGTTGTAGCTTTACCACTTCCCTTCTCATATACCCATCTTTCATTTCAAAAGAAACTCGGTTATTTTTAAGAAAACATTGTTTCCAAAGATTTGGGGTGTGGGTATTCATTTGCATTCGGTGACAAATTCATCATCATATTGCTACAACAAATCGTGTTTGTAGTATTGTAATAACTTGTATTAAATAGTATATTCATATTGAAATGCAAGTCGACGGCTCAAAAGAAAACATAAATCATGAAAAAATTGTTGATATTTATGGGTCCCTTCTCAATTTGGAGGTGAGCATGGTGTTCACTTGGTGGTATAGTAAAAGACAATAACCATTAAAATCTATGTTTTTCATGAATTATTACTAGTATCACTACTTACATGTTAAACAAAATTAAGAAAAAGAATAAATGTATGAACAATGTCGTTAAATGTGGGCGAGCACTAAAACCATAAACATAGCATTTTATTCATACAAAGAGGAATGAACCTGATTTTGACGTTGGACGGAATGACAATTAATTAGGGATATAGACTCGTCTATTTATAGGCTTTTGGTAAAAATCCATCTGATCGACATATTTGATACGACGCATATAATGTGGCATTCATCTATTTTTTCTTCTTTGACTTTAAATGTCAACTTCAAATTCTACACATTTGGTCTTTTCACTTTATTTGAACCTTTTTACTTCTTTTTTGGTCGTTTCCCTTCACGCAACACCAAGTGAACCTGTAATCACATAAATTGTAATCAAGTATAGAAAGTTCATATAAACAATGTAAAACTAGTACGAAAATGACTCAAATATTGCATATAAAATATGTATATTGTATAATATATACTCGTATATGACTAATTATGAGTGGGTTCATTATCAAAATTTTCAATGGTTGCAGATAAATGAGGAGTTTCAAGTACAAATTGACATGGAATTCACTCTAAATTACAATATAAAAAATGGAAAAAAAATTGTTCGACAGGTTCAACAGCATCCTCTCGAGTGTATATTTAGTAGACATTATTGAATCTTGATCACGATCAATCTAGATGACATTCATTTCTTGATGGGTCACCCATATTTAGTGTCGTCAATGTAAGACATCTAAGCGTATGTAGTAGCATGATACTGTTGGAACCACGTTAGTGTGACCGTCACTGATCATCTATCCTTCCTGATATGATAATTGACGATAACTGAAATCCCTATGTCTAGTAAATATTCGATGGACGTATTTACTCTTAAAGACGTATTATAGGGTTTCCCATTAGGTGATTGGACTTAAGAGGACTAATGAGGCACGAATTAAACACCAGAGGGACTAAATGTGAAAATATGCTCCTTATATAAATGGAGAGTAATTAACCTAATTTTAGGTTAATCATACACATAATCACAGCCTCCCAAAACACCCCAATTCGTCCTTAATCCTCTATTGAATTCATAAATTCAGAATTCATCATTCCATCCTTATTCAATCATCTTATTTTGGGAACCCGAATCAATGGCATCAATGTTTAATGCCCTCACAGGTTCCTCAGGATCAACCGGTACGTGTTTATTACGAATTGAATCATGTTATATTCCAACATGTGGTATCAGAGACTCGTTACGAATTTATCCCTTGATTTGATTCGTTTTCGTACCCTAATTCGCGAACTAAAAAATGCAGAAGCTTAAGTTCGTATGCTTCTTACGAACTTAAACTTCGTTTAAACTCTAAATTCGTTTGAACTCTAAATTCGTTTGAACTCTAAATTCGTTTGAACTCTAAATTCGTTTGAACTCTAAATTCGTTTGAACTCTAAATTCGTTTGAACTCTAAATTCGTTTGAACTCTAAATTCGTTTGAACTCTAAATTCGTTTGAACTCTAAATTCGTTTGAACTCTAAATTCGTTTGAACTCTAAATTCGTTTGAACTCTAAATTCATTTGAACTCTAAGTTCGTTTGAACTCTAAATTCGTTTGAACTCTAAATTCGTTTGAACTCTAAATTCGTTTGAACTCTAAATTCGTTTGAACTCTAAATTCGTTTGAACTCTAAATTCGTTTGAACTCTAAATTCGTTTGAACTCTAAATTCGTTTGAACTCTAAATTCGTTTGAACTCTAAATTCGTTTGAACTCTAAATTCGTTTGAACTCTAAATTCGTTTGAACTCTAAATTCGTTTGAACTCTAAATTCGTTTGAGCTCTAAATTCGTTTGAACTCTAAATTCGTTTGAACTCTAAATTCGTTTGAACTCTAAATTCGTTTGAACTCTAAATTCGTTTGAACTCTAAATTCGTTTGAACTCTAAATTCGTTTGAACTCTAAGTTCGTTTGAACTCTAAATTCGTTTGAACTCTAAATTCGTTTGAACTCTAAATTCGTTTGAACTCTAAATTCGTTTGAACTCTAAATTCGTTTGAACTCTAAATTCGTTTGAACTCTAAATTCGTTTGAGCTCTAAATTCGTTTGAACTCTAAGTTCGTAAGGCTTAACTGTGTACGAAACTTCTGCTCATCTTCGCACTTACTTCCTCACGAACTTTATCTTCGTAAGCTATTTTCGTAAGCTATTTTCGTAAGCTATCTTCGTTGCTTATGTTCGTAAGCTATCTTCGTAAGTTACTTACGAAGATAGTTAACTACTTACGAATTTACTTTTATTACGAAGATAATTAACTTCTTACGAAGTTAATAACTTCTTACGAAGATAATCACTACTTACGAAGTTAATCACTACTTACGAAGTTAATCACTACTTACGAAGTTAATCCTTATTACGAACTTAACTATCTTCGTACCATGCTTATTTTTTCATGGATTACTGATTAACTTAGTTGATTATCAAGTTCGTGCTTATGTTTTACCTTAAAGTTTAAATGGAAAAAATGACCCTTATTTTCAGAAAATAATTTTTTTCTGAGGCGTTTTTACCACAGCTTTCGACCCCAGCCAGGGGCTCTGCCCCTTGGACCCCGCCAGGGGCTGCCGCCCCTTGGACCCCGCTTTCCAGGGGCGCTGCCCCCGGACCCCCGTAATGTGTGGGGGCTTCGCACTAATGTACATGGTTTCATCATTTGCGCCCAAAGGTCAAATGTGATTCTCATGTTGCGCTCTTTTCTCTTTTGCATAATTAACACTTAGTATATTAATTCTGCCCAAAGGTGATTTAATATGTTTTGTGTAGCAAAGGGATTCTTTTCATGCCTAAAATACACGATTCCTTAATTTTGTGCCCAAAGGTCAAAAGATAAGCGTTGTATTGCATGACCTAATGCTCATGTTTGCTTAGATCTTAGTTACTTCTGCCCAAAGGTGATGTAACATCTAAGTAGAGCCTTACTTTAGCTTATTGTTTTGGTGTTTACAATAGGCTTACTTATCACTAGCTTCATTACTATAATGGTCATAGTCTTATTACTCTAAGGAACAGTACTAATAGGCCTACTTATTTTAGTCATTACTTTAGTTCCATTACTCTAGAGACATTACTTAGGCTGCCTTAGATAACTTATCATCTCTCTATTATTATTGAGCCTACTTATTTTAGGCATTACTTTAGGAGAGATTACCTTGTCTGCATAACACGACTGATAATGTCACTATTACTATTGGGCCTACTTATTTTAGGCATTACTATAATAATCTTCTATCGCTTATGCCCTAAATGTACATCCTTCTTATTTCCACAGTAGTACCTAACCTTGGCCTTATGACGCTCAATGGTACGAACTATGCTTCATGGAAAAGTCACTTAGATCTGACTTTGGGAATGTATGACCTTGACTGCGCTATTCGTCATGATGAACCCGCTGCCCTTACTGCTGAATCCACTGCTGATCAGAAGGCGAACTTTGAAAAGTGGGAGAAGTCGAATCGCCCCTGTCGCTAATGTTAGTCAAGAATTCCATTGATCTGACTATTAGAGGAGCCATCCCTGACTCTGAAAAAGTCAAGGATTACCTCAAATCTGTTGAGGACCACTTCAAGGGATCGTCTAAAGCGCATGCAAGTGCCTTGATGTTGCAGATGCTTACATTGAAGTATGAAGGAACTAGCGGTGTCCGTGAGCATATTATGAAGATGACGGACATGGCTAATAAGCTTAAGACTCTAGAGATGGAAGTCTCCGATAACTTTCTGGTGCACTTCATCATGACCTCCCTGCCTGCTCGTTTTGACACCTTCAAGGTTAACTACAATGCTTTGAAGGATAAATGGTCAATGAGTGAACTTATTGGGCACTGTGTTAATGAGGAGGAGCGTCTTAAGCTGGCTCAACCTGAAGCTGTTCACCTGACCACCACCGCTAACTCCAAGAAGGAAGGGAAACAACGGTAAACAAACTGCGAACAAAGTCCAAAAGACTAATCATGGTGCAGTTGCCTCTGGCTCTAATTCCTCGACTGGCAAACTTAAATGCAACTTCTGTCGTGACAAAGGACACCGTCAGAAGGATTGCCCTAAGTTCAAGGAGTGGCTAGCTAAGAAAGGTAACGTACTTTATGTAATATTTGATTCCTTTACTACTGATGTACCTGTTAATACATGGTGGGGTGACTCTGGTTCTATGGTTCATGTAACCAACTCATTACAGGGGTTCCTTACAATCCAGAAGCTACCAAAGGGCCAAAGAAAGCTTAGAGTTGGAAGTGGTGATCTCTTAAATGTCGAAGCCATTGGAACTTATGTCTTACATATGAGCACCGGAAAAGGCATTAGACTAATAGATACCTTATTTGTACCGAGAATTACTCGGAACCTTGTATCTATTTCTAGACTAGACCTTGAAGGTTATGTAACGATTCATGGTTTCGGCAAGATTGCCATAACTCGTAATAATGAATTGCTTGGTCGTGGTTTTTTGGATGGATTGCTGTATAAGTTAGAACTAGATCATAATTTCTCTCATTCTTTGTTATCTCTTAATGTTGATGATATAACTAAAACAAAGACAAAATCACCTAAACGAGAGAATTCCTCCATGTTGTGGCATAAACGTCTTGGCCACATCTCACGAAATCGCATGACACGACTCGTAAAGGATGGAATCTTACCCTCTCTTGATTTTAGTGATTTTGGAACATGTATACAGTGCCTCAAAGGGAAGATGGCTAAAGGGAATAAGAAAGGAGCCACAAGAAGTTCCAACTTGTTGGAAATAATTCATACTGACATAAGTGGCCCCTATCCCGCATCCATCACGGGACATACATCATTTATTACATTCATTGACGATTATTCTCGTTACATGCACCTGTATTTGATCAAAGAAAAATCTGAATCCTTACAAACTTTTGCTGATTTTAAAACTTTGGTTGAAACCAACTTAATCGTAAAATAAAAGTTGTGAGATCAGATAGAGGAGGTGAGTATTATGGTAGACATACTGACATTGGTCAAGCTCCTGGTCCTTTCCATAATTTTTGTAAGGAACATGGCATTATTAACCAATACACCATGCCTGGTTCTCCTCAACAAAATGGTGTTGCTGAAAGGAGAAACCGAACCTTAATGGACATGGTAAGAAGTATGCTTGCCAACACTAACCTACCTACCTTTCTTTGGACTGAGGCCTTAAAAACAGCCGTTCATATACTCAATAGGGTTCCATCAAAATCTGTCCCTAAAACTCCTCATGAGATCTGGACAGGTAAGAAACCGAGTCTAAAATATATGAAAGTATGGGGCTGCCCTGCCGAAGCAAAAGTCTATAACCCTAACTTAAAGAAACTGGATCCTAAAACGATTTCATGTTCCTTTATCGGTTATCCTGATAACTCAAAAGGTTATCGGTTTTACTGTCCTTCCCATACTACTACCATCGTTGACACGCAGCATGCGACGTTTCTCGAGAACTCAGAGATCAGTGAGAGCACAACAAATCCTAACTTCGATTTGCATGAAGTACAAGAAGCAGGGGGGAACCACTCGTCGATTCCTCTGATAATTCCTCTTGTACACGATGCTGCTCCTGATGTCACTGATCCAAATCCTCCTAATCAAAACCATGAAGAACCTCAAAACCAAGAAGCACCTCATGTTGCCGAGCCTCACGTTGCTCAACCCCAAAATCAACTCAGGAGATCATCAAGGGAACGCAGGGCCACTAATTTTGATGATTTCATAACTTATCTGACTGAAGTTGAGGACATTGGAAAGCTTGTTGATCCCACCTCTTATCGAGAAGCCATTAATAGTGATCAGGCCACTCAATGGAATGAGGCTATGATTGAGGAGCTAAATTCCATGCAGCATAATGACGTTTGGGAATTGGTTGAACTTCCTGAAGGATCCACAACTGTCGGTTGTAAATGGGTCTTCAAAACCAAATTAGACCCAAAAGGAAACGTCGAACGCTATAAGGCCAGATTGGTTGCGAAGGGCTATACTCAAAAGGCTGGAATTGATTATCAAGAGACCTTTTCTCCTGTCTCTCATAAAGATTCCCTAAGGATTGTTATGGCACTTGTAGCTCACTTTGATCTTGAGTTACATCAGATGGATGTCAAAACTGCTTTCTTAAATGGAGACTTGCATGAAGACGTATACATGCGGCAACCTGAAGGATTCATTCCTAAAGGTAAAGAGCACATGGTCTGCAAGTTGAAGAAGTCCATATATGGGTTGAAGCAAGCCTCACGGCAATGGTACCTTAAGTTTGATGAAGTCATGAAAGAACAAGACTTCTTAAAGAATCAAGTGGATCAATGCACCTATCTCAAGATCAGTGGGAGTAACTTTATAATCCTTGTTTTGTATGTGGATGACATTCTGCTTGCAAGTAACAACTTGGATATGCAGCATGAGTCGAAGCGAATGTTTTCGCAGAATTTTGACATGAAAGATCTCGGTGATGCCTCTTATGTCATAGGTATCGAAATACACCGGGATAGGCGTAATGGTGTTCTGGGTCTTTCTCAAGGGCCTACATTGACCGCATCTTAGAACGCTATAAAATGCAATCATGCGCACCCACTGTAGCTCCAGTAGTTAAAGGAGACGTGTTTGGTACTTTCCAAAGTCCAAGCACTGAAGTTGAGAAGGAGCAAATGAGGATGATACCTTACTCGTCTGTAGTTGGGAGCATTATGTACGCTCAGGTCTGTACTCGACCAGATATCGCTTATATCGCCGGTATGCTTGGGCGTTACTTATCTAACCCAGGATTAGCACACTGGAAAGCGGCTAAAAAGGTTCTACGATATCTGCAAGGGACCAAAGACTACAAACTAACGTATAGAAGAAGTGACAATCTAGAAGTAGTAGGTTACTCTGATTCCGATTTTGCTAAAAGCAAGGAAGATAAGAAATCTACTTCTGGGTATATTTTTATGTTAGCTGGCGGACCTATCTCTTGGCGGAGTCATAAGCAGAAACTGACTGCAACGTCCACCATGATGGCTGAATATATTGCTGTTTACAATGCCACTTGTCATGGGATGTTGATAAGGAACCTGGTCGGTGGACTCAAAATCGTCAACTCTATTTCTAGACCATTGAAGCTTTACTGTGATAATTCAGCTGCCGTAACTTTCTCGAACAGTAACAGTTCGACTGGCGCTGGTCTGTATCTCGATACAAAGTATCTGTTTGTACGCGAACGAGTTGAGGAAAATGTTCTTTGTATTGAGTACATAAGTACAAATGATATGCTAGCGGATCCAATGACCAAAGGTCTTCCTCCTAATGTCTTCGTAGGACACGTGTCGAAGATGGGGCTTACTAAGGACTTAATTTAATAGCATATTGTACTTTTACTGGTCATTATTATTATTATTATGTTAATGAAAATTTTCCTCCTTATTCAGATTTTGTTTGTCTATTAGTTACACTTTGAGCTCATAATAGTGTAAAGACGTTATATAACAAAATTTGTCTTAGTCAATTGATCATTGCTTATTAGTTTTAAATTTGAGTCATAGTTTGACTAGTGGGGGTCCTGAGTTGATGTTCTTCTTTACGACTGTACTTATTGGCTATGATTTCGGTTTAAAACAAAATGAGTATTATCCCGGCCGGACTTATTAAATGCTCATAGATAAATGATCGCTTGGTCAAGTGGGAGAATGTTGGAACCACGTTAGTGTGACCGTCACTGATCATCTATCCTTCCTGATATGATAATTGACGATAACTGAAATCCCTATGTCTAGTAAATATTCGATGGACGTATTTACTCTTAAAGACGTATTATAGGGTTTCCCATTAGGTGATTGGACTTAAGAGGACTAATGGGGCACGAATTAAACACCAGAGGGACTAAATGTGAAAATATGCTCCTTATATAAATGGAGAGTAATTAACCTAATTTTAGGTTAATCAACACATAATCACAGCCTCCCAAAACACCCCAATTCGTCCTTAATCCTCTATTGAATTCATAAATTCAGAATTCATCATTCCATCCTTATTCAATCATCTTATTTTGGGAACCCGAATCAATGGCATCAATGTTTAATGCCCTCACAGGTTCCTCAGGATCAACCGGTACGTGTTTATTACGAATTGAATCATGTTATATTCCAACAGAATGTATACATGTTTTTTGTAAAGGTGAATATGTATATTATCAACTTTTAACTAGTTAGCTCATATGCCATAGCAACCAAAAGATAACTCCTTTCGAGTATGAGACTGATAATTTTCAATAACACCTCTTCGTTCCTCTTCTTTTTTTTTTGTGTAAACTATATCATACTCCTTTCATGCCGTATACGATGTACTATAGTAGCAACTAGCAAATTAAAGGCCTTCCTTCTTAATACACTTCATGTAGTATTTGTGCAAGGTCTACTAGCCATATCAGTAACAATACTTCTCCGGCCACTCATAAGATAGATCAGCAGCTTGCATCTTGACTACCCATTTTGCCCATAGTGCTCACCTTAGAATAGTCGCATTATTGAAAAAATATATGCCCATGTGAATCCTGACATTTGCTACTATACATAAAAGATATATATTACTACTCGTCTACTTCACACCGGCCATCATCCTATCACGGGTCTGCAACCTTTCTTTGAATGCCAACCATAATATGAATGAATGCATTGGATTATCTTGTGAATACTAGACTACTCCAACTCACCACTGGCTTCACATTTCAAACCTCATTCCAAATGCTGTTAACAGAGAATCTCACAAGCTTCCCATTCTGACATAGCCATTTTAGTGTTTCTTTTGAGTTTATCCTTTAGTTTAGGAACCTCAATGTTGCTTAAAATAAGGAACTGACCAACCAATCAGTAGGCCATAAAATTTGTCCTCGAGAAACCATATCGGAAACTGTTAATTGATCACCAAGTCTAGCCTCATATAGTCATGTCTGACCCTTTTTTTGACACAATACTGCAGAGAGGCCCTTTCTCAGACCATGCGACATACCAAAACGATGTTGACTTCGCATTACCCAAAATATCTTCTGATGTGAGATCTAACCAGCTTTCAAGCTACTTCTGCACTCCCCTGTTTATATTCCCCTATCTCAATCTCTTTTACATACCAGTGTTGGGAATTAAGAACACCAAGGCCCAAAACACTTGCATAGAAGCAATTACAGATGATACTAATTTGAGCATATCAGCATAGGGGTGGGTTAAATAAGGAACAACCAATCAAAAAAGTACAAAGGGATCAATCTGGACCGTTGGATCGGGAGATCGGATGGAAAGAAAAGATGCATCTCCGGCGACATCTCCGGCCATCTTCATCGGATCTAATCACCACTGATCATCTCCGGCGACATCTCCGGCGGCGGCGGCGACATCTCCGGCAATCATCAGTTTCGTTTTCCGGTGGATACGGTACGGGCGTTGCCCTCATCCGTTCTAAAGTGGTTGTCACCGGACGCATATGGGAATCGTATGGATTTGATGGGCGGCGATCCAAGAGATGGTGGCGGTTTGATACGGTACGTGCTCCGCCCTTGCTGTCGGCGCCGGCGCCGTGGTGGTCGGAGATGATGGTGGTGGCGGTGGTTGTCTCGCCGGAAAAGAAGGAAGAAGGAGGTGGTGGTGACGGTCGCCGGAGGAGGAGGTGGTGGCGGCGGCTGTTGTCTCGCCGTAGAAGAAGGAAGAAGGAGGAGGAAGATGCTTGATCTGAGCCATCAAAATGCTTGATCGGACGGCCCAGATCAGTCCCCTGGTACTTTTTTTTACCCCATCCTCAAACTATCTTTCCCCTATCAGCATATATAGAAAAGCTCCTCATTTCTCCATATTAACCTTGCTCTTTACTTTATCTACCAACACTTTACAATCCTTTATGCCAAGTTTTTTTGTAAGCTGTTAAATGAAAGAGATGAGATTATAAACTTTTATTGATATATCAAAAGTGATTACAACGGCCTGTATTTATACTAGTATTAACCCTAATTAGGTCAACATGACCGACTTCTAATTTATGGGCTTGGACCCTTCCTGGACCCTTCTTGGACCGACACATCATCTGAGGCCTTTGATCTTGTATACCCGGGAGGTGATGAAAAGATTCTGATCCCACATATTCTAACACTCCCCCTCAAGTTGAATATCGGGATTACCAAAATTCAACTTGCTTAGACACTTATGAAACATAGATGTTCCTACTGCTTTAGTTAGAATATCAGCCAGCTGGTCTTCAGACTTTACGAACGGTAACTTGATAATTCCACTTTCCAACTTTTCTTTTATGAAATGACGATCAATCTCCACATGCTTGGTTCTATCATGTTGAACTGGGTTTTCTGAGATCTGGATAGCAGCTTCATTATCACACATGATTCGAATGCTTTCTTTGGGGGCAAAACCTATTTCAGACACCAGCTTTTTCAACCACAAAGCTTCTGCTAGTCCTCTAGCTATACCTCTAAACTCAGCTTCAGCACTTGACAAGGAAACAACTTTCTGTTTTTTACTTTTCCATGTAACCAAGTTACCACCTACCAACGAGAAATATCCTGAAGTAGATCTTCGATTACCTTTATCTCCTGCCCAATCTGCATCTGTATATAACTGAATCTTGAGATGACCATTAGCTTTAAACAACACCCCATGCCCTGAAGTTCCTTTAAGATACCTGATAATTCGCAGAACTGCATTCATATGATCTTCCTGAGGTTGGTGCATAAACTGACTTACCACTCCAACAGCATATGCTATATCTGGACGGGTATGAGCCAAATAAATGAGTTTACCTACCAACCTTTGATATCTATCTTTATCAGTTGCCTTAGCTTCTGTTTTTACAAACAACTTTTGGTTAACGACCATAGGTGTGTCAGCTGGCTTACAGTCCATCATTCCTGTTTCAGCTAGAAGATCCAGTACATACTTTTTCTGACAAATGAAGATTCCACGATCTAACCTTGAGACTTCTATTCCAAGGAAATACTTTAGATCTCCCAAGTCTTTCATTTCAAATTCTGCAAACAAAGCTGATTTCAGTTGTTCAATTTCCTTTTCATCATTTCCTGTGATAATCATGTCATCAACATAAATTATGAGACATGTCACTAGATTCCCTCTATGACGAAGGAATAATGTGTGATCTGAATTACTTTGATGATATCCATACTTCTTCATAGCAAGAGTGAATCTTCCAAACCAAGCTCTAGGTGACTGCTTTAATCCATATAAGGATTTTTTCAATTTACAGACTTCCCCGTGTTTAAATTCACGAGAAAATCCTGGAGGAGCTTCCATATACACTTCTTCTTTCAATTCTCCGTGCAAAAAGGCATTCTTCACGTCAAACTGATGAAGAGACCAACCCTGATTTGCGGCTATTGAGAAAAGGACCCTTATTGTATCTAACTTTGCAACTGGGGAAAAGGTTTCTGAGTAGTCAATGCCATATGTCTGAGTATATCCTTTAGCTACAAGTCTTGCTTTGTATCTTTCTACATCCCCATTTGGCTTATACTTGATGGTATATATCCATCTGCAACCTACCGGCTCCTTTCCCGTTGGTAGAATACATTTCTCCCACGTATCATTTTTAATAAGGGCCTCCATTTCACTATCCATAGCATCCTTCCACCTCTTTAATTTCAAAGCATGCTCAACTCCTGATGGAAGCTCTTCTGAATATAACTTTGCTGCAAATGCTTTTGCTTCTTTGGACAGACTCTCCCTGGCCATATTGGCCATCGGATATTTAGAGCTTCTAGAAAACTTTTCTGGGGAATATCGCTTTGCAGGAATCCCTCTGTTAGATCTTGCTGGAAGCACATATCGTGCTGGAATCTCAGAACTCATCTGTTCAGAACCCATATGTTCTTCACTTTCCTGCACATTTTCATTAGGGAAATCTGGTATGGTATCTGGTATGGTAGTTTCATCAGGTGAAGAATTACTTACCTCAGATATCAGGTTAGGACTCATATTTTCTGTGGCACTTTGAGGAGATTGATCTGGAGAGAACTATTTTTCTGGAGACATTTCTGGATCAAGTGTGGTACTAGGTATTGTGGAAAAACTTTCTTCTGGAGTGTATCCCAGCCAACTCAGTGTGTCACATTGTTCCTCCCCCTGACCACTGTGTGGCGGGGAATAGAAATACTTGGTTTCCAGAAAATCACAGTTCATGGTGGTGAACATACGACCAGTCTTTGGATTATAGCACCTATATCCCTTTTGAGTTACCCCATACCCCACAAAAACACATTTTTCAGCACATGGATCAAGTTTATCACGATATGACTTTGGAACATGGACAAACACAGTACATCCAAACACTTTAGGCGGAAGAGTGAGTGCTGATGGAAGTGTGTGATATTCAGTAAGGGTTTTAAGTGGGGTTTTCATATTGAGAATTTTTGTTGGAAGTCGGTTGATTAAATAAGTGGCAGTGGCTAGAGCTTCTGGCCAAAAATGTTTTGGAACACAGGATTCAATTACTAGAGCTCTAGTCATTTCCAATAAGAGTCTATTTTTTCGTTCAGCAACACCATTTTGTTCTGGGGTATGTGGACATGTGGTTTGGTGGATTATCCCTTTGGATTGAAAAAATAGGTTCATTTGTGAGTTGACATATTCCCCACCATTATCTGACCTTACAATTTTGATAGACTGTTGAAATTGAGTTTGAATCATAGCATAAAAAACAGTGAACCTATCATATACTTCAGATTTATTTTTTAAAAAATAAATCCAAGTCATCCTGGTGCAGTCATCAACAAATATCACATAATATCGGAAACCTTGACCACCAAGAACCGGAGCCGGACCCCACACATCTGAATGAATTAATGAAAAAGGAGCTTGAACTCTAGTATTATGAGGTTTATAGGTTTGTCTGTGGCTTTTGGCTAATATGCAAGTTTCACAAGAAATTGATTTATTTAACGGAAAAAGTCTGGGAAATAAAGTATGTAGATAACTAACTGAAGGATGTCCAAGTCTTCTATGCCACAACCAGGCTTCTCTTTCATTTGTTCCATGAGCAAGCATCACATTCCCACTTGTACTTACTTCATCAACATAGTACAGTCCCTCTCTCTCAGTGCCACGTCCAATAATCTGTCCCGTCCTAATATCCTGTAAAATACAAAAAGTCGGAAGCATGAGAACTGAGCAGTTTAGTTCTTTTGTCACGTGACTTATAGATAAAAGTTTGTGTGACAAAGCGGGAACATAAAGACAATTGGACAATTTAATGCTCGGGGAAATTTTAATAGTTCCCCCTTTTTTCACATCCATTTTTCCCTTGTTTGCTGCTTTAATGTGGGTTTTCCTGGGACTCGATATATCAGTAAAATCTGAAATATCATATGTCATTGTGTCTGTGGCCCCACAATCAAAAATCCACGATCCATTGGACTCTGTATAATCAGTTTGGGCCATTAAACCCGATCCATGCTCCTGAGAATGCTTCTGGTGGACTGTTGACTTCGGCCCATTTAAAAACGGCCCACGTTTTCTATTCCAAACTGACCTATTTAATTTCTTATTAACCATATTATAACTATTATATGGAAACAGATCTGGAGAGAGATTGGTATCTTTTCTCTCCCCTTTTTTTTCCACCGAGAAATCACTGGCTCTCTCCATACCGCCGGCCGCCGCTACTCCTCCAAATCTACCATCTTTTTTTCGGTTATCATTCTTGATTTCTTTTGTGGAGTTAGTACTGGTGGTAGGGGTGCGTTTGACACCCTTTTTGTTCTTCGTCCACCATGTCGGGTATCCGATTAACCGGAAACATTGTTTCTTTGTGTGTCGTTCCATGCCACACTCGTCACAAAGTAGATCAGATTTATCATCTTTGATCTCCTTTTTCTTGCCGTCGTATCGCTGGTAACTTTCTGAAACAAAACCGCCGCCGTTGATTTTTCCGGCAATCAACCCGGCGGCGACACTTTGGGTTTCGATGATGGTTGCTCCCAGAGTATTCAGGTGAGCGGCCTCTTTTCGAATCTCTCTTTTCTGGTAAGATGCTTCAGCCGTTGGTAATGGATCGATTCGATGAATCTTTGTTTTAATTGATTCAAACTTTCGATCCATGGAGTTTTGTAATTGGTCAGATCCGATTTTTGTATACTTCATGGAGTTTTGTAATTGGTCAGATCCGATTTTTGTATACTTCATGGGGTTTTGTGATTGGTGATTATTATTTTGCAATAAGTTTGCTAATTGAAGCATTAGTTCGGAATTCGTTTCTGAGCCGCCGGCTTCGGCCATGGTGGCTCAGTTTTTGAGCGGATGTTTTCTGGATATTATTGGGTATATGATGAGCACAACAGATTTGCTGGCTCTGATACCATGTTAAATGAAAGAGATGAGATTATAAATTTTTATTGATATATCAAAAGTGATTACAACGGCCTGTATTTATACTAGTATTAACCCTAATTAGGTCAACATGACCGACTTCTAATTTATGGGCTTGGACCGACACATCATCTGAGGCCTTTGATCTTGTATACCCGGGATGAAAAGATTCTGATCCCACATATTCTAACATAAGCAAGTTAACCATGTTACTTTTTATAACAAGATATATAAGTAAAAATAACCATAATTGGTGATTTTAACCAAGTTTAATTGTACATTAACTATCTAGAATTGCTTAAAACTTTTTGATGCGACCTACTTCATATTCCTTCAATATTAGTGAATAGTGAGTACGACAATTAGTATTAGCGATGCCAATATTTCTCCAAATCCATGGGTCAGCCGTGATGATGCCATTATTTTTGTATGTAATACAAAGCAATTAGTGATATTGATGGGGAACTTTTTGAGATCATATACTGCAAAATTGTCTTTCTGGTATACCTTAAGGAATTAGCAGTGCCAGAACTATCTCTCTAGTCTCTCCATATAGCTAGTAAGGATATAGATATAGACTGCAAAATTGTCTTTCTTCATAAATTTTACTAATTACTTCGTATACTGTTTAGTTTTCTTGGGTTTTATTAATATACATGCTTTCCTTCTTGTAAACATATTGCATTTACATTATTTTTTGATTACATATTTTGGGATAACACGAATAAACTGTCCTGCTGTTAATACTGAATACATGTAAGTTACACATGTTGTTTATTTCTTCCAAAACCTCTACAAGTTTTCATACAAAAAAAATTGTTAGCAGAAATATCTGCAGTTCAAAGTTATAATAAAGCAAGGTAATACTGCACATGGATTTTTTACAAACAATTGGTTCGAGTTTACTCCTCCGATAGAGTCAAAGTCGCCTTCATAGTGACTATTCAGCAAATCAATAACTCTTCCGGTAATTACGCGACAAACTATGACAGTCATCTTTACATTCACCGTCTCTGCATTGGCATCTGCATTAGCATTGATAAAATCTTGGCAACTTGCTGTCAACCACATTCCTGTTTTCTTCTTTGCAGTGTAAAAACCTGATTTTATTATGTTGCAGATGTTGCAATCCGAGTCTTTACAAATCTTGGATGTTCTGAAACGCTTGCAATAAGTAAATTTTGTACCGTAGAATAGTAACTGCTCGTTACCATCCACCATGTTTCTTGGATTCTTGAAACATTGTTCATAATTATTAGCTTTGTTTTTGACACACTCTCTGAAACTTTCAAATCTTTCTAGAGTTTCTCTTGAGTTATTCAGCTTAAGGACTTGCTCAATGTTGATAGAAGTTCTTGTGGTGTCTGTTGTTGTTGCTCTGAAGATCCTCTCGACGACATCTCTTGACGGGTCCCCGATCTCTAGTACTGTTAGGCATGAAATGATTGCTGTTAGAAAGTACTTGAGCATATGTAGTGGCATGATACTTGCATTATCCTTTGAAGTAAGGCAAATTAAAGCCATGTTAGGCAGCTAAAAGCAATGTTTACAAGCATTTGAATACACTTTGAATGGTTTTTGACCCTTTTTCTTTTCAGCTTAGTTTTCTTGATATATCATTTGACCCGATATATAACCAAAAGCGGCCCATTGTTTAGTTGAAAGGGTGACCAAGGGTAGAGCGTTAAAGGGGTCCCGGTAGGCCATGTTTTTTTCGCTCAATAGTATAGTTTTATTCGTAATTTGTTCAAAAACTATTTTTCTTAGTATTATTACTGAATCTTGCAAATTTCGCCCCCTCCCCCCATATATTTTTGTTAATGCTATTTCTGGGTCCCGTAACTTTTGCCCCCTCCCCCCTACTCTTCATCTCAATCTCCGCCATGGTCACGAGTATTGGATGATTAAAACTCAATGTGTGATTCTCATTAAAACTATGAGAATTGGGAAATATATATATTTAATCACATTAGGGGGGCTTCTTGGGCTTATGTTACATATGGGCTAAGTCTACTATACTGCATTACATAACAGCAATAATAATGCAAGAATACATGTACACAGTACACAAACGAGTAATGTCACCTAACAGAAATATAAAACTTCAGAATATCATACTTACCTTTTAATTGCATTTCAAATCAACTGCATTTCAATTTTCATACTCCAGAATCTCATACTTACAAAAGACACTTAAGTTTCTAACAGAGAGAGATCCAAAATCAACCGCATCTCTAGTACTTTTAGGGGTAAAGTTATCATTTGATAAACTCAAATAATAAATTTTAATCCTTCTCAATTTAACTTTTACTTCTTGTAATAATGGAAAATTAAATTGGCTTGGACGATGCCAATGAGCTCTTGGGCAATGATCCATAGAAGAGGTGGGAGACTTTGACTCTGTGGAGGTCACATGTTCAAATCCCGGCATTGACATTTAATTAATAACTTGGAAAAGCTAATTAACTACTACCAACTAACATTTGTCGTTAAGAAGAAAGAAAATGGCTAGGACAAAAGGAGTATGTGATAAAATTCAATTTACTTCTTTTTTTTTTTAAAAGAAAAAAAGCTTACCGTAAAACCATTTTCTAGAGTGGTGTTGCCTGAGTTCTTCATCATCATCTTCCAAGCTCCTTCGCCGAGTACGAATTCTATACATGATGGGTCTTTCCTCATTATGAATCACATCCGTCCTTTTTCCTTTACAATTCCCTTTGCCTATTAACAAATTAGTACACAATGCATGCATTTCTTTTATCTGCAACCTGCAATTTAAATATAACCCGTGCACGACTAGTTAAACACGAGTACGGTTTATATATTGATAAACCATGGCCAACAAGCTGGCTAGTAATGGCAAGATGATGGCTCTATGGGGTTTGGGTGGTGGTGCATGACCTTACGTGGCTACATAAATATTGTTTCAAGAAGAGACTAATGATATGATAGAATGATAGCAAGGTTTTTTTTGTATGTAGTAACAGCATTAAATGATATATTCAAAGTTATTTTTATGATTTTATATCTCATCGCGAAATTTGCCTTTGGGGCAACAGTGTCACTACTACCTCTACACATATAAGGATAGCACCATGGTCCATTTACAGTACACTTTTTTTTTCTTCTAATGGTATGTTGGACGACAAGACAAACACAAATAATGATATATTCGACAAACACAAATAATGATAAACTGGACAAAAAGAATAACTAGAAGATAACTTAGTATACTGTCGTTTATTTCACATAATAATTCTTTCAGATCCTGAATTATTCTTTTCATTTTATGTAATTCTGTTAAACAAAAGTTTAGTTAGAGATATGAAAACGGATGGCCTAAATTTATCTTTGTCTAACCTTTTTTTTTTCTAATTTATATACTCGTATGAATTAAAACCAAGCTAGCTAGTAACTAACAACGCTCATAAAAACTGGACAATAATATTGACAAAGGTGACATCACTTTTGGTTCACCAAATGTTTTTGATGAAATTAAAATTTAAAATATTCAAAGACATTAGAATTTTAAAAGTTATAAAATCTGTTACGTGTTTAGTTGACAGAATTTAATATGTTCTTGAATTTTTTATAATGTGAGATTTTAAAAATATTTGTGTCTTTAAGTTTCATTTAAGAGAAGAAAAGAAAAGAAAGGAAAGGAAAGGAAAGAAATTGAAAGGAGAATTGAATAGATTTTGTTTATAATGTTTTGATCCCATTTTTAGGATGATTTTGAAGGAAGGAAAATGCATTCTTCTCTTTCATTTATCTCTCTTCTTTTCTTTGTAATAATCCTGTTTGGTTTGTAAATATGTCATGAAATGTAAATAATGACAAAATACCTTTTTATATTCATGAAGATGAAGATGTGTAATTTTACCTTAAAACTACATGTTTTCCACAGATGTTTCCATTTTACAAATTATATAAGACGGCATGTCCTCTACACAAACCACACATAATTTTATGAAACACAACTACGAATAACTTGAGACAAGTAACATCGGGCTCCAAACTTTTGTAATTGATATGTTATCTTTCTAACTATAAATCCATTAAAACATTCAATGAATTCATGAAACAAATAATTTTAAATAAAGATTATTAAGTTTATAAAGTTGGCAACAGTCCAGAACCCATATTACTGAGATAAAAAAAGTGACGAGATTATTAAAATAGGATAAAGTAATATTTGCTACGTATCTGCCTTACATAGTCCTCACACTCGATAAATAAATAGATAAAGCCCCAAAAACAAACCATCACATGCCAGCTGCATCAGTGATATATCAAAACCTTTCTTGAAACACAAAAAAAAAAAATCAAAATCAAAATCAAACATATTTATTCAATTTTGAATGAAGGAATTTGATGGAATTTATTGAATTCCAAAATCCAATCATCTTCCAAGCTAGGGAATGGAATTTGAATTCCAATTTCAAATTTTCAATGAATTCTTAGGAACTTTATAAACAAAACAGGGCCGTGTCTAATCAATCATACAAAGCATCCCTTTACATGCACTTATGCTTTCAGGTAAAAAGAATGTATGCCCACCAAAAGTTAATAATAGCACCCATAAAATTTCGACAAGAACCACTTGAACCAAGTTTTCAAGTCCTACCCACTCAAGTAAAACTCATAAGTTGCAAATAAGTAGTCATGGATAAATTTTACAGAGTGACAATACATACAGTCATACAGAGACTCCCTAAATTCCGATACAAAACATACATATGCGTTCATACTTTATTCAATACAAGTCTTTGTTTACAGTCACAGTCCCTGGCCTACATACGAAATTCACACACTCTAACAAAACCTTTAAAACACTCCATTTAGATAAGTATACCCCATTACACTCCCCTCCATTACAATCTAAGTTACAACATCTCACTTCTTTCGTCACAATTTGTTGCCCAAATTCTACATTCTACACTTTTTAGCCCAATTGTGACAAATATACGGTACACCTAATCTGCAGCTAATAGTAAGGCAACAGAAAGAAAGACTTATGAGCTGCTGCCGCACCTGTTGACCAGTTTTGACCAACTTGAGGTGAAGTCATAATTTCAAGACCCTTCTCACCCAGTTGCCACATGGAAAACAGCAGTGTTGTCTTATTTCATTCTTTTCATACATGTTCTATGGCCCCATAAGTATTCTTCCAAGATTTTGTGGGTATGGATTAGAAGAATGATTAAGTGTACTAGTATCAATGTTACAGCCTTCAACCTCATTTTCTCGAGGCCCATAAACATCGTTCCAGTGAACAACCTTTCTGAAATTTGAATTTGAAACATGCACTTGACTGTGGAGGGCATTAGATGCTTGTGGTTGATCCGGGATTTTACTACCAACTACAAGATCAAGACAGATTGCATCATTTTCCTCTAATCTAGTTCGTTGATTTCCCAACGCATTAAAATCATGACTATTATTTTTCACCACCGGCACATCATGATTATGTTTTCCCTCATATGCAGTTATGACTGCCTTTGGATCGTGGGATGCCCTCTCTACATGTTTTCTTACTGTACATCCAGCACTTGTGCATTTGTAATAACTCCTGCATATTGAATCAATAAGTTATGTAAAGTTATTTAGTTACGTCTCCTGGTCCATGCACATAAACTGAGGTGACAATTTCGAGCCATTTAACTATGAAATGGTTGATCTAGGTTGTGTTTTATTTTATATGGTGTCAATTGTCAAATGGTTCATATCAAAAGTAAAGCTAAAAGAGGAGCAGGTTCAATGGGTTCAAAAGGTAGTCGTGCATGTATATTAGAACATACACACACGTAAATCGCTTTCTCAGTGGAATAGTTATGTTTTTGTGATTTTAAGGGACAGCAAAAAGGTTCACAGATCACCCCGACCCAGCCTATATTTATTTGGCACATACTAACAAATGACATGTTTCGACTCAAACATATTTAACCAATCCCCTTTCAAACTGCATCAGCAAATGACTCATTCCAACCAGACCTACTTTGACCTGGTACCCAAACCGCTAAACTTGCCACTCCGCCCACCAAGCAGCTATCGGCTTTGTAGTTACTGTATTTCTTTAGAGTTTCATACAAACAAGATCACTCAACTAAATGATAACTGGAACAATAATACATGGCAGATGCAGATAGCATTTACTGGTTCTTATTTGACCGTGACATGAATACATACCTAGGATTAGGATTGCCTCGGACAACTTTCTGGCCATATTTACGCCAACGATATCCATCATCCAGTATATCAACCTCGCTGGTAGTTTGGACGACTACACGTGGTTCACGGATAGGCTTAACCACTGGAGTTACATCAAGGGTACCAAAATCTGTACGCCTGATCATAATAAAAAGTCACTAAATATTACCATTTTAGTGCTACTGATATTATCAAAAATGCAGATTTCCATCCAGCTTTCTCACCTCTTTTTAGAGTATGGGTCATCATCATCATCAACCTCGTCCATGCTGTCTTGATTCACTTGTCTCGGAGATTGCAAAGGGGTGCCACCGGCCTCTAAGTTAGCATTCTGGCCGTTATTTGCAGAGAGGCCTATAAGAAATAAAGAATAAACCAAACAGAGATTAAAAGACACTAGTAATATTTCCAGAACTAAATGAATCACTCATGGAAGGTAGAGGTGGCAAGATGGCGGGTTGTCTCACATGTTAAAACATGTTCTGCTTGGAATGGGTTTAGAAAGGCAAATATTAACACATCACATAATATAATATAAGCATTTGTCCCTTATAGGACTTGTAGCTACAACCTCTTGGATGGTGGGGGAGACTGGGTTGGGTTGCCCACGAACACTTTCTTGTCCTTTTTTATTTATAAAAAAAACTATTAGAATTGCTGTGCTACTTATGATTACCAAAACAACATTGAGCATTACAATAACCTACAGCTCGAATAAATCAATTAGGAACTTGTATGTATTAGAAATGGGAATAGACTTTGGGTAACTTTCAACCCCTTGGACCCATTTGATCTGTCACTTTTAGCTAAAGTAGTTTTATTTGACCCAACTGACATTTTTATGCAAACAAATCAGCTCAGTCATACGAAAAAGGGTCGAAACTGAAACCTTTAATGCAAAGGGAGAGCATGAAAAGCTGCTCCCTTTTCTATTAAAAAAAATCAATTACCTGCTTGATAAGTTGCATATTGAAGTTTATCAGGATTTTCTTCCTGTATCGACGACATAAGAGCTCCAGCACTAAATCGGCGGCTAGGTTGAGGTTTGGGATGGTCATGTGAGCCCTTATATACAATTTCTGTTATCTGTCCAGTATATGAGCGTTCAAAAATCTTTTTCACTTCACAATTGGGATGTGTACACTTGTAATAGCTTCTTGGATGTTCACTTCCTTTCACAACTTTCTGCCCATATTTTCGCCAATTATATCCATCATCTGATGACCTGTCAACTTGGATTGCAGGCCCAAGATCTTTAGACTTCCCAGGTCCATTTGTTTCCTCATGAGACATGTATGCTTGTGCAGTATGACTTTGTTCTTTTGGTGATACCATTTCCCAGTTAGCTGCTGATGATGATCGAGGCTCGTTTTGATTTTGATTGTGATAATGACCACTTGGTTCAGCTCGTTGAAGGTTAGAACCTGCAGAGACCTTTCAAATGACCAATATAATCAGTAGTAAGTGGAATGAAACTTTCACACACATGATAAGTCTATGTTGTTCGCACTTCCTTCTTTCCAGTTTCATATATTCTTTGTTTACTGGAATTTGAGGGCATTTATATTAAAACGCTCCCCGACTCGAAGAAGTAAACACGGGTGCGAGCATGCAATAGGTCAAAGCTAACATGCTATATACAATGAGAAGTCGATGTGTCGGTGCAAACTGAAAGAAAAAAGGAAAAAAAAAAGATTTCATATGACTTGTTTAAGAAGAATCGGATCAATTTATGTGGAGTGAAGACATGGTCACATGATCAGCGATGATCATTTAAGTAACTCATTCATCACACTTAAGTACATACAAAGTACCTCACAGACCACAAAGTGATTATTCTTCTTTGTAAATTTTATACAAAATTACCAATCAGTTCTTCATTCACAGCCCATGAGTTGTTAACAGAGATAAAGTTCAACCTTGACAACTCTGATGGCCACGCTTTTACTCCTATGGCTACAGGCACACAAGTACAACACTACCTAATCCCACCAGGGGAGGGGTATGGGGAAGGCGAGATATTGACATGCACACAAGTCTTATAGGGATTTCCATCGACATAATTAAGCATTAGCAACCCCAAGGATATTAGGGTAGAATCTATTGTGCTAGAACTCATATGCAAAGATAACGAGACTTTCAGCCAAGTAAAATGAAGACAAATAATAGTAAGAATAAGTTCAAGACCCAAAAACATATCTTCAGATGATGTCTCGAAAACTATAGTATTCAATCAAACAATATACTACGGTAGGTTCGCAAACAAACAGATACTTTGATAGAGCATGAAAAGGTAATAACCCCTGCCAGGAAGAAGAAAAAGTAGTTCAGCATCTGATTAGGTCCATACCTGAAATCCTGCAGAAGAAATTTGTGGAATTGACGTAGTTTGAGGGTGCGGTCTAAACTCAAAGAACCCGGAGTTATTATCATCAACGGTCTTTCTAGAAGAAGAATTTGTTTCTAATAGAGAACGCAGCAGTGGCTATTGACCTTTGCATCAGTGTAGAATTAAAGAAAGAACCCGTTGTTGGTGATGGCTCAGCCTACAAGATTAAAAAAGGGAACTTTATAGATCGTCGTCAATACCCTTCATTATTATTTATAGAATACCATTACCCCTTATTCGGTGGCAATCTATTCGCACAAGCTGAAAACATGATTCCCTATTTCATAGTCTCAACTTTCACAGAAAAGAAAAGGGTACATAACTCACAACAGTCTTGATTCCATGACTCTAGAAATTACCCTAAACAAACAAGACAATAAAAGAAAGGTCGCAAAGCGCACCAAAGAAAAAAGAATATTCATTCAGCTTTGCAAAGAAACAACACTGAAAGCAGCGTATCATATACGACAAATGCATCCAAAATATAATACATTAAAACACAGCTCATCGATATTAAAATCTACGTACATCAAGAAACACAGTTGCATAAAGAAAAAATTGATGGGAAACAACATCATTGTAAGCATCAGAATACAACAACGGTCCCAAATGACCACACAAAACAAGCATAGAAATTGTAATATATTCTCCTAATGAGCACTTAAAAAAAGAATCCATGATCCAGCCATCATTCATTTAACTCAACATACAAAAAAATAGAATATATTAAAAACTAAACTCACTTTACAAAAAGCTAAATTTCCATACATAATGAACCTAATCTAAAATTCTCAATAAAACATCATATCATCATCACATCAATAAATACTTAACCAAAATTCTCCACTAAAATCTACTCTCACGCCAACGTCATCATTTCACTCGCCTTCTACCTAGCTACAGAACCACAAATTCTCCGCTAATCCCAACCGTCTCATGTCAGACCGCCTTACAGGTCAGTCAAACTCACCCTAGCGGTCCAGCTCAGATGGTGGTCCAACCAACTGATCCACTTTCACTGATTCTTCTACAGTAAGAACTAACTTTCCTCATTAAATACTTTCCGAATAACCTCGTCTCCTGAACCAACTACACTACACACTCTAAGCTACCTCAAAAACCTAACTGCTGACGTGGCATTCAATTTTCACAACATCTTATCAATTTTTTTCTAAATCATCTACCAAAAATATTGAATCAAAAATCAGACATTCAAATTATCAAAGTTCCAAAAAATCCAAACAATCAAAATAAATATACATATACATATATATAAGTATATAAACTATATCTATCTATAAAAAATGAAATGAAATGAAATGATAATACCTTAATGTTAGTTAATAAAACAGGAGATTCAAGGAAGGAGCTAGGGCTAAGTCCAGGAGGTATGGTGATACAGGTGGACCTAGAAATAGGTAATTTAGCCGGAGACATGAGCTTATATTTAGCACCACCACCGGCGGAGACGGCGGCGGCGGAGGTTGTGGCGGATCTGGTACCGGCATTGGAAGTGGAGTGAGAATGAGAGTGAGAAGAATGTTGTTGGTGATGGTCATCCATGGTTGAATATAATAATAATAATATTGTGATCCAGTTTTTTCTTTATTTTCTTCTTCTCTTTCTTTCAGGAGGTAAATACTGAGGAGAAAAAGGGAGGGTTGGGGATGTAAAGAAAAGAGAGGGTAGTTTGGTCAAATTAGTAAAGGGGTAGAGTGTTGACTTTGTGGAAAATAGGTTGTCTCTTTTCTTCGAGCAAATTTCAACATAGATATTTTCATTTAATGAAGAATGATAAACATAGCTCGAAATTATCTTTGAATAGTGATGACAGCAATGTGATGGTGGTGATGGCGCCATCGAATGTTATAAGGAGTAGTTAATTGATGTGAATGTGTTTGATTTAAAGGTATAATAAAAATATTTTATAATATTAGGACTGATGTGTAATTAATATTAAGAGTTGATGATGATTTATTCATTAAAAGTAGTTTGGTTAATTTGTATGTTTTTATTTTTCTTAACTTTTAATTGGAGACTATAATACTTATAATTTATGTATTAATAATATAATATATTACATATACGAGATGGGTACCCGCGCAATGCGGCGGCGGTGGCGGCAACGGGTGGTGCTAGTGGCGGTGGTGGTAACGATGTGGTTATTAATCTAAAAGTAATTGACGTAAATGGTAGTGTAGTTATTTTATGGTTAAGAAATGTATCGTTTGTAAATAACTTTATTAAGAATATTATAGAGATATTAGGTGGAAATATTTAAATTAATTAAAAAAGGAGATAGATAGTTTTGATAAATATGGGTGTAAAATATTTTAGGGATATATTGGGTAGATTTTGTGTGTGAGTTAGATAATGTGTTGAAAAATAAGGGTATTTTGGGTATTTTAAAGGTAGAGAGTTGAAAAGGGGAGGGTAGTTTGTTTATTAATATAGTATAGATATAGAATATTATAGAGATATTAGGTGGAAATATTTAAATTAATTAAAAAAGGAGATAGATAGTTTTGATAAATATGGGTGTAAAATATTTTAGGGATATATTGGGTAGATTTTGTGTGTGAGTTAGATAATGTGTTGAAAAATAAGGGTATTTTGGGTATTTTAAAGGTAGAGAGTTGAAAAGGGGAGGGTAGTTTGTTTATTAATATAGTATAGATATATATAGAGAAAATTTCATTACATACCCCTGTGGTTTGCCATATTATCAAGTTTCACCCCTATGGTTTTTTTTTATCATTAGATAACCATATGGTGGCTTTTCATATCATTACATACCCCTCCATGTAACGTCCGTTTGTACCCCGCCGTCAACCCCCTCACGTGTGTTCCACGTGAGGGTATTTGAGTCTTTTTAATCTAAATATCCATCTCTCTTTCTTCTTCTGCAAATCTTGTTCCATCATGATCATCTCTTAGACCAGATTCATTACATTTCCAAACTATATCTATATTTTTGGATCCAATAACAATAATATCAAAATGGATTATCAAACATCAATAAACTAACTCATATCATCTTCACCACATAATAAATCAACATTATTAATTATACCATGAAAAAAAATCAACCATTTTCATTTGTAGTAAGAAACAAGCATATAAAGGAAGTGACAAGAAAACATATGGATGAACTGAAATCAAACCCCCATTGAAAGCCCCATTCGAGTGATGGAAAGGGCGGTGGTCAGATCTTTGAATTTCCGGCAAGAAGACATGGCTTGAATCTTGTGCCACCACCATTAGCGTTTGGATCTTAGAAACAAAAAGAACAAACCCACTGTGTTGGATCTCCAGGTTCTGTCTTCAGATCCATGTCTCTCTCTTTCACTACCGTCTCAAGTTGGATAGATTGAAGAGAGAAGAGCACGAAACAGATTACTAGATCTCCAGGTTCTGTCTTCAGATTGATTCTTGAATTTAATGTTTTGATACCATTCACGTGATTCTTAGCTTCACCATATACGAATTTGAAGCCTTTACATGTTACTGTGAGTTCTCCCTAAAACTTTGAACAGTATGTTGACCAAAATTTTGTTTAAAAATAAGCCCAAGATCACATAATTTACTAACGGCTTAACTTGCTTTTGTTGAATTCATATCATATTGAAAGATGTCATAAATCCGGTCAAGCAACGTAACCAAGGCATCCTATTAAAAAAGTGACCCACCACCACAAACGGAGCTACCCACCACCACCATCAACAGAGATCTCTTTCACCACCAGCGGCCGAATGTGTCGGTGGTCCACCGCCACCGTCATCTCGTGTTCGCATATATGATAACTCTAAATCTAATTACAATAATAGATCTAGTACTTAATAGATCTATGTATGTGTTTTCTTGGTTTTACTTGTTTGTGTTTTCTTGGTTTGTAAAAGAATAGGAAGGAGTATGATTATTGGAGATGTCGAGAAGTGAATGAATGAATTATTGGAAACCGACCGTTGGTAATGATAGTATATGTGATGCTAGTTTATTGGTAATGATATATGATATATATATTATATATATCATACTCCAATAATCATACTCCTTCCTATTTAAAAAAGAGAGAAGTGAATGAATGAATTACATATATATATATATATATATATATATATATATATATATATATATATATATATATATATATATATATATATATATATATATATATATATATATATATATATATATATATATATATATATATATATATATATATATATATATATATATATATATATATATATATATATATATATATATATATATATATATATATATATATATATATATATATATATATATATATATATATATATATATATATATATATATATATATATATATATATATATATATATATATATATATATATATATATATATATATATATATATATATATATATATATATATATATATATATATATATATATATATATATATATATATATATATATATATATATATATATATATATATATATATATATATATATATATATATATATATATATATATATATATATATATATATATATATATATATATATATATATATATATATATATATATATATATATATATATATATATATATATATATATATATATATATATATATATATATATATATATATATATATATATATATATATATATATATATATATATATATATATATATATATATATATATATATATATATATATATATATATATATATATATATATATATATATATATATATATATATATATATATATATATATATATATATATATATATATATATATATATATATATATATATATATATATATATATATATATATATATATATATATATATATATATATATATATATATATATATATATATATATATATATATATATATATATATATATGTCTTTATCATCCTTTTTTATACACTAGTAAGTAGTAACCATATCAATATTTGACTCTTATTGTAAAGATCATCTATATAGATATAGCCCTCTCCTTTTGTTGAAGGTAACTTATTTGGATATGTTAATTTGCGTTTCTGTTCTTAAAATGTTAACCCATCTATCAATATATCTCAATTCAAAATTAACTCACAACTATTATTATTTGTCCCATACATTTGTTAAATTGTGTCATTATCATGGATTTCGACATTTAATTTGTAATCTTTGACTTATGGTTTAACATGATTTGTGACTTTTGAGACAAGTATCATTGTTTCATTGGTGAATCGTGATCTTTTCCATCTTGTACGTTAATTCATTTTGACGTTTACCGATAGAAATTTTTTTTTCCTGGAAAAAAAAGAAAGTTTTTAACTTTTGCAAAAATAGAATTGATCTTTGAATTTGAGATAAAAGGAAGTAATGTGCAATCGTGTATTGGTAAAGTTGTGTAGATCGAACAAAGAAAGTCACTTTTTATATGAACGTTCATAACAAACTTATGCTATATATGGCATTAAAATTAAAAAGGATATTCCTTTGGCAATCTAGAAAGAATTTTGTATGTAACTTGTTTAGTACGTTCTTTTATTTTTCATTGGTAGATTCAACAAGAACCACAAATTAATGTCAATATCTCCATGAAAATCAAGTAAGTTTTTTCTGTTTGGGTTATCGGGGAATGGTAGGCCATTTTTTGACTTAGGTATAACAGTATTTGGTAGATCCATATAGACATCTCAAACAATTGCAAGACATATGAAAGGCAGGATCCTTTATTATCTAAAAAATGGGTAAATGGGTGGGAATCATTTTGTCCCATTAACTATCTTGGTACCCAGAGTGCATAGAACTCATGTCTGGTAAGACACCATCCTCACACATGGATCACAAGATATAGTTTCTCCATTTGTTTTGAACCGACCTCTAGCTTTCATGAGTTCATCTACTATCTAGGCCAAGCTAAGTTTTGTGTTGCTGCAAACATTCAAATATGAGAAGGGTAAAAAACTAGTAGAATCTAAGTCCAAGTATTTACTTGACTGCAGTAATTTTGTAGTACTATCTAACCATATATCAATCAATGCATGTGTGAATCTTGTGAAATATGACAGTGACTGACATTTTTTACTTGCAGGAAGGAAAGAAAAGGCATTTGGTAGATCCATAAAGTCACATATCAATGTTGACAATGGCATGCATCCAGTAGGAATTGAAGATGAGATATATTAAGTATCAAATATCTCTGTCTTCCCTTTCAATTTCAACCACAGTAACAAAGTGGTCCATTTTTCTGTTGGCTGGTGGTGTGATGACATGATTGAAAGGGTAGGGGCTTTTTTTTTATAGTGAAAAATGTTTTTTGTCACTAATCATTTAATTTGGTCATGACAAGACAAATTTAATGTAACGTGCCATTGCATCTACCAAAGTAGCAATGAAACTTAACTTGGGTAATTTGAAGTTGGAATACAGTATACCTTGGGTTTTTTTGGCATTGTAGACAACCCGTAAATATTTATGAAATAGCGTAATAACCGGCCTTTGATCGGAGATAACAAATTGTATTTTGGGGAAAATGAGTTTTGTTAATTATACTTTAACTATATAATTTTCTAGGGAGAAACAGAATGGATATAGTCATATAGACTTGAACCCACACTAGAAACTTGAACAATTTAACATGTCAACATCTACCATGACCGACCAAAGAAAAAACATGTTACACAATGCACCATAACGCTTACGGAATAAAACACAAAAAATTGAAACACAAAGTAGAAAAACTAGGTTAAAGCAAACATGAAAACATAGTAAAAACTAAAAAGTTAGGTGGTCAAATATGTGATCCCATTCCATTGTTTCTAAACCGTCACACCGAACTACCCCTTGGAAAAGTATATATTTGAAAGTTTGAGATGTAACAAATTTCTCCATTCTTAAAAAGCTAAAGTATATACTTAAGTGTAATTAGTGTGAATTAATCTGTATCTAAAGCCAGGTTTGGCTAAACAGCTTGAAAATATTCAATTCCACAAAATGAATTAATCATCCCTTAAAATGGTTATGCACATAGCACATGTCAACTAGAAGGATGAAAAAGGTCCTTGATCATTGACATATGCTACATGGATAAACCATCTTAGTGGTTTAATTTCTTTCTTCAATGACAGTAACTAGGATAATTACTTAATTAGTTTTCAAGTTTGAATGGTTAAAGAGAAATTAACTGTAGCAAGTATGGTATATGTGCTTTAAAATACCCATTAGCCAAGTATCGATATCATTGCTTTACAAGCAAACATGCTTTTAAAAGTGTCAAAAAAGTGGGAAAATAAAATATTATCAAAAGTCTCCATTTCTCCTACAAATAAGTCATTATGTTGTGTACAAATAAGTCTTGAGCCACTTTTTTTTTTCTTTTTTCTTTTTGTCATTACATTACATCAATAAAATAATGAGTGTGAAATGAATAATTTGATGCACTTTTTCCTATTTTATATAACCTTTTTTTTATATAATAGGTTACTCATTACAAAGTTAAAAACACAAAGCAAAACTACTAAAGTTAAAGCAAATTCTATTTTCCACCGAAAGGAACCATTTTGACAATATCTAATTAGCCTATAACACTAGTTTTTATTTTTTTTTAAATAGAGTTAATTAATTTATGTTTATGATTTTAAACATAATTGAGATTATCCCATTACAATTTCATGATTAATGGCATTAAACAAAAACTTGCAAGATCTTCAATGGCTTTTCCAATCAATTCAAACTGGAAGTGTTAACCTTCAAAATATTTCTTTCCATCTTTTACAACCAACTTCATGTTGTTATCAAGAAAGCTATGAATCCATTCATATAAACATTTCTAGTGACACACATTTTCATTTTTCGGAAATCCTAACACTCCTAGCATCATCTTCAAATACCCGACTTTCGTTACAAAATCTCGAGTTTCACCAAGTTGAATGGGAGTTGGAAGAAGTAAAGAGCCTCGAGGTTCTGCTCGATGGTTCTTCGAATGTAAAACAGCTTGTGTTCAAGAAAAACAAGCTAAATGCCGAATGCATGGAAGTATTGGCGAAAATATTGAAAAGAAATGATGTGATTAAAGAGATGATGATTTCTGAATCAAGAATTGGTTCATATGGAGCTACTTTAATTGCTTCAGCCTTAAAGATGAATACTTGTTTAGAGGAGTTACAAATATGGGAGGATTCAATAGGATCAAGAGGGGCAGAAGAGCTCTCGAAAATGATTGAATCAAATTCGACATTGAAGTTGTTGACTATATTTGACTCAAGTTCAATCACAGCCACACCATTGATATCTGCAGTTCTAGCTAGGAACAGATCCATTGAAGTTCATATATGGAGTGGAAAATATCATAATAACACTAGCTCAAAAGTTGTTGAATTTGCACCCGAGAGTAGCACATTGCGAATATACCGGCTAACCATATCAGGGGCATGCAGGGTGGTTTGTGCTCTAGGGTGGAACACAACAGTCAAAACACTTGACCTGACTGGGATCAGGTTAAAATCCAGGTGGGCAAAGGAGTTCAGGTGGGTTCTTGAACAGAATCGGAGTCTAAAAGAAGTTAACCTCTCGAAAACAAGCTTAAAAAACAAGGGTGTTGTTTATGTTGCAGCTGGACTTTTTAAGAACCGGAGCTTGGAAACCTTGCATTTAGATGGTAACCGGTTTAATGGGGTTGGTGTAGAACACTTACTTTGCCCATTGACCCGATTTTCCACTCTTCAAATTCAAGCTAATATAACATTAAAGTCGATAACTTTTGGAGGGAAAAAAACCAAGATACGTAGGAACGGGTTGATTGCAATTTTGCAAATGCTAAGCACTAATCAAACTGTAACAAGATTGGGCATCTATGATGACCAAAGTTTAAGTCCACAAGATATAATCAGAATCTTTGTGACTTTGCAGAAAAATGCTAGTTTGAAACGATTGTCGTTGCAAGGCTGCAAAGGGGTTGATGGTGATTTAGTGTTAAAGGCAATAATGGAGACTTTACATGTCAATCCATGGATTGAGGAGATTGATCTTGCAAGAACCCCACTGCAGAATTCTGGAAAAGCAGAAGAAATACATCTAAAATTGGGTCAAAATGCGATATCCGAACCTGAAGTTGAACCTGATTTGCTTAAGGATATGCCCATGACCGTGCCCAAGAGCTGCAGAATCTTCATTTGTGGACAAGATTTTGCAGGTGGGTTTTATATGATCTTTTCTACAAAACTGCATTTGGCAATAGGAAAAACCCCATATGCATGTCATGGAAACTATTTCATAGGCAAAGTGCATAAAAAAACTAAAATACTTGAGCCTTATTTCTATTTGCGGTAACGGATTTCTAAAAACTAAAAGGTAACCTTCTAAGATAATCAGTTTTCAAGTGTCGTATCAGAATATAAGTGAAAATGATCAAAGTTATCACCAATATCTTTCAAATCATCATTTTTGACTAGCCTACAGGTCAGATTACCAAACTAAGAACTCTTGAAAGTTAGTTACCTTGAATCAAAATATGTTACTTTTTATGCAATTTGCCCTTCTTTCATAAATCATTGATATATTCAAACATATATATTATCTGTATACAGGGAAAACAACACTATGTAATTCCATATCGAAGAATTTCTCTTCTTCAAATCTACCTTACATCGAACAAGTGAGAACTCTTGTCAATCCAGTTGAGCAAGCAATTAGAACGACAGGAATGAAAGTAAAAACATTGCAGGACGAAGATACAAAGTTTTCGATATGGAATCTGGGAGGTCAACAGGAGTTTTTCTCCTTTCATGATCTCATGTTTCCAGGCCATGGAAGCGCTTCGTCATTTGTGATTGTTTCCAGCTTGTTTCGAAAACCAAACAACAAAGAGCCAAAATCGCCATCGGAGTTGGAAGAAGACCTTCAATATTGGCTCAGGTTCATAGTGTCCAACTCAAAAAGGGCAGATCAACAGTGCATGCTACCCAATGTAACAGTAGTGCTAACACACTGCGACAAAATCGACCAAATGTCACCGGATTTCCAAAATACAGTAAATGCTGTTCAAAGAATAAGAGATAGATTCCACGGGTACGTTGACTTTTATCCAACAGTATTCACAGTTGACTCGAGATCATCTGCATCTGTGAGTAAACTCACACATCACCTCAGGAAAACCAGTAAAACTGTTCTGCAGAGAGTCCCTAGAGTTTATGAGCTTTGCAATGATCTCATAACAATATTATCTGAATGGAGATCAGAAAATCACGAGAAACCGGCGATGAAGTGGAAAGAGTTCAGTGATTTGTGCCAAATTAGAGTTCCATCTCTAAGAGTTCAATCAAGAAACAATCAGATAGTAAATAAAGTGGAGATGCGGAGAAAGGCGGTTGCAACATGTCTACATCATATTGGAGAGGTGATATATTTCGAAGAATTAGGATTCTTGATATTGGATTTTCAGTGGTTTTGTGGTGAGGTGCTTGGTCAGCTTGTGAAGTTACATGTTAGAAATTCGAGCAATGAACACAGCAACAGGGGATTTGTGAGCAGGAAAGAGTTGGAGAAGATTCTGAGAGGGTGTTTACAAAGTCATGTTCCGGGGATGGGATCAAAGATTTTTGAGAACTTGGATGCTAGTGATCTTGTGAACATGATGCTAAAACTCGAACTCTGTTATAAACAAGATGCATCCAATCCAGAATCTTTGCTATTGATTCCTTCTTTTCTTGAAGAAAGCAGGACAAGAACTCCAAGATGGCCGTTAATCACATCCGATTGTGTCTTTGCAGGAAGGCATCTCGAATGCCATGATTCGAGCCACATGTTCCTCACCCCAGGCTTCTTCCCAAGATTACAGGTATCTATACTCCTTTATAATATACTTAACCCGCTACACTCCAAAAGTTTATTAAAAGTAATATAATATTTGTTCCTTAATCTATCACAACCACTTATCTTTTAAACACCCCATAACTTTTAATCTCAACCACTCATCCTCAAAGACATTATTTATAAGGGTAATGATATACATGCCTAAAAACATGTCTAACACATTCAATAAATGACACATGGATAACACTTATTCTCTTTCTTAATCTACACCTTTAATCATATCACATGTCAACCTTAGATTTTTAGGCACATCTTTAGGCTTATTATCTAGGCATGTCAATCATTTTCCTATTTATAATCACAACCTTCATTTCACTCAACTATTGATGCTTTGAACCATATAATTCATTTCATGCACCTATTAATAACTTCAATTATACAAATAAAAAAACGCGTAGTGTAATACACCCACCTTCATTAGTTGTCAACCAGAAAGTGGTCGACCCACTGCATTGCGCAGGTACATACTAGCGTATTCTTAGATGAATTAGGGTTATTGACCAATTTTCTTTGGGTTGTGTTTTTATAGTCAATGGGGAGAATCAAAAAGGTTCGAACAGGTCACCATGAAGAAAGTTTGACAAAATAGTATTTCCAAGTAAACTGACCCAACCTGTTTAAACTTGTACAATAAATGACCTATTTCAAACCCAACCTGGTTGACCCGTTACCCAACCTGCTCAAACACCATCTGATCATCACCAAGGATCACTCTAAACATTCGATACATGATCAAGTTTTTTCCCTAATGACTAACTATCTAATTTCCTTCCAAAAACAGGTTCACCTACACAACAAAATTATTGGACTCAATAGCCAACATGGAGCAACTTACAGTCTAGAAAAATACCTTATCTCGATAAACATAAATGGGGTTCATATCAGGATCGAGCTGGGAGGACAGCTCGGATACTATGTTGATGTGCTTGCTTGCTCTAGCAAAAACCTAACTGAAACCCTTAAGCTCTTTCGGGAGCTTATATACCCAGCAATCCAAAGCCTCTGTCATGGGGTGACATTAACTGAAAACGTCCTACGTCCAGAATGTGTCAAAAATCTAACACCCCCTCGATACCGAAAATCCCAATTTGTACCTCTCCCTCAGTTAAAACAAGCTTTGCTCTCAGTTCCAGCAGACTCTATGTACGATTATCAACATACATGGAGTCCAGTTTCTGACTCAGGTCGGCCCATATTGAGAGCTGGGTTTGATTATGCTCGGGATTTACTATCGGATGATGACTTTAGAGAAGTACTTCATAGAAGGTATCATGACCTTTACAACCTGGCTGTGGAATTACAAGTGCCTACAGAGAACAACTCGGATGAAACCAATCACCCTCAAGAAGATGAAACAGGAAAAATTGACCCGTCGTTTGCTGGGATTGCTAAAGGAGTGGAAGAGGTAATTCAGAGACTCAAGATCATTGAGCAGGAAATCAGAGATGTAAAACAAGAAATCCAAGGGCTGAGATACTATGAACATAGACTCTTGACAGAGCTTCATCGAAAAGTAAATTACCTTACCAATTATAATGTTCATATGGAAGAAAGAAAGGTACCAAATATGTTTTATTTTGTGAAAACCGAAAACTACTCTAGGAGATTGGTCACAAACATGATATCTGGGATGACTGCGCTTCGGCTTCACATGTTGTGTGAATTCAAAGGAGAAATGCATGTCGTAGAAGACCAACTCGGCTGCGAAATGATGCAAATAGATAACAGAGCAGTTACATCTTTAGCTCCTTACATGAAAGGTTTCATGAAGCTGTTGACATTTGCATTAAAAATAGGAGCTCACGTAGCCGCAGGAATGGGGGGATTGATACCTGATTTGAGCAGAGAAGTGGCACATTTGGCGGGAAATCCACTTGTTTATGGAGCTGCAGGTGCTGCTGCAGCAGGAGTGGTAGGGGCAGCAGCTGTGGGAGGGAGCAGAGGGCGGTCAACTGACATTCAGCAAGATATGAAAGCAGCACAGCAGTGGGTTGTGGATTTTCTAAGGGAAAAGGGGTGCTCTACGGGGAAAGATATTGCTGAGAAGTTTGGATTATGGAGAGTTAGATATACGGATAATGGTCAGATTGCTTGGGTTTGCAGAGGTCATATGTATACAAGATCCAATGAAATAGTCGAGGTGCCTATGTGATAAAGACAATATGAGAGACTCAGAGACCCTCAATTGTTTAAAATCAAATTACCTTTGTATGTGTCGAATGTACATCTAGACTCTAGTTTATCGATAGATATTTTTCAATCCCTCCACCATATGTGTGCCACTTTGTAAACCCATAAATGATTGGCTGAATGACAACAAAAGGTAACCATCATTAGCTGATTTTTAGCCGGGAAACTGTAAACTTTCTATCTCATAATATGCTAACTTTCAAAGAAAAGTTACTTGGTCAAAATGCAAACGTAATCCGGCGGTTACCTGGCTGAAATGCATAAGTCGAATCTAATAAAGTCGGAAACTTTGATCGTGCTGATCATGGCACCTAAATGAGCACATTTTTTACAAGTCAGGCCTTTTAGCGGTACAAATAAAGTGTATAACTTAAAACAAGGGTACCTTTACGCACATTTCCGTAGATAACATTCTTGAAGTCGGGCTAAAAGGGCATGTGTTTCACTCACGGCTTCAAAAATCACAATAGCATATGAAAGGGAGGTTTCGGTCTATATTAGGCAAATTCCTATTCCTATATAAGAAGCAAATATGTATGCCTCACTGCAAATATCCATAAAGACTGGACAAGATTCATGTCTTGATATTTGAAGCTATGTACGACGGATACTCCCTATGCATACGACGAATAACGATAACATTTAACGACTTGAAAACAAGAACAATAGTTTCAGTACTACTATAGATGACTTCCGAAGACCAAATGTATCTGATAAATTGCAATCCTCAAATAAATCCTCTTCAAAAATCCTACAAGTACTAATCAATTATTACGATAATATTTACTGTGTTTTTATGAGAAAATCTTGAGGCAAGTTTTAACTTTTGATATTATAATTACTGTTTCTAAGATAATTAACGTATAGGGTTAAATCAATTATATTAGGTTTAAAACTGAGGTTACAGCGAATAGCATGAAATTGGAGAACAATATGTTGTAGAGATGAAGCTAATCGGAGATTAGATTTATCACCAGCTATTTTCCCGATGAGATGTCGCCGGAAAAGCTATTGAGTATTGAACTGGACGCGGTTGTTTAGTCATATTTCATATCCCTTCTCCTCGTCTTTCTTCTTTGGTAAAAAGGTCAATTATTATCGATCGACTCGGATAGTCGGATTTAGCCCAGGTCAAGTTACTGTACATGTCTTTGTTTGGTTTTGTATAGTGGACTTAACATAAAAATCTTTGACCCAAACTTTGTTTGTTTTTTTCTCTCTCTCTTATTATATCCCTATACCAGTCCTAATACCCGTACGATGTACGGTAGCTATATAGATTTTATCATAAAAAAATTCGAATATGTCTCATACTTGATTCGTGAATATGAAATAAATTGTGGTTAAAATAAACCGATGATCGAAGCTTAATTATAATAAACAGTAATGATAAATATAATATATGTTTAGTTAGAGTTTTGAATTTACCCTATATTTTTACAATCACATCAAAATGAAACTTGTAAGCATAGTGGATGACGGCAAATAGCCTTGTGATTTCGGATCATAAATTCAAAATTTTGAAGTCTTCATGTTAATAAACTTATTATAAGTAATATAAATAATAGGAGTTGAAGAATTGAGAAAGAAAAAGAAACAATTTTATTAATGAGAAAACGATCAATCAAATAAGGTTATAATGTGTTTTGTATCTATATAAGCCAAGAGTTAGAGTTTAATTCTAAGTCTAATAAGGAAATTGAATCTATATACAATTTAAAAAGCTAATTTAATAAAATAAATAAATTAAAAGGGCACGTGTCGATCAATGATTATGCCACATGTCGTTTTAAAAACATCTCAATCTTGTTTTAGTTTATTGGTAGATATTAATAAGGATTGAATTATGAACAGTAAGTGGATAAATAGTAACCGCCTACATGGCGAGGTACTATTCGTCCATCACACATCTTAAACCATTAATCGGATTTTGCCACATCGCATTTTGTTCGAGTTTTCAAACACGAGTTACTTATTGGTTTATTTCACACTTTTTTTCTTTTAGGTATCCAACTAATATATTGCAACTTTTTCCCCGCTATATTTTGAACCATTGTGTACCACCTACCATTATGTACCATTATTTAGTTTTTCTCACACTTTTTTTATGTTATTAACTGTTTTTTTTTTTAGAAAAACATTCTAATCTACTTCTACTCCTAAATTACACGCATGCCTGGGATGAAACCCAGGACTCTCGAAAAATCCCTATTAATCCACCCTCACAAATGCAAGAAGTGAGACTCAAATCCAGGTGGATCCCCCAAGGTCAAAGACCTTACCAATATATTAAAAACTTTCATTTTAAATTATTTTCTTTCACCTTTGGTTTTGGTTTATTGCACATATAAAATATATGTATTCGTTAATATAAATTTTTGCGTTTGTGGTTTTGACTTTAAGCAAATATGTATTTCATATGTTAAAATTTTTAACCAACATATATAGCGACACATCATCAATAACAAAGCCTAATCATAATAATTGAAATCTCGTTTTTTTTTAAGATAACTTTTTTTTCATATTCAGCCCACAAAACTAATCGGCAAAACAAAATACTTACATCAAATGCTTTAGTGGCAAGAAGATTTCGATCAAGGGTTCAAATCCTACTCTAATCATATTTGAGGATGACTTTTCAAAAAAAAAAGTCATATTTGAGGATGACCGTGGGATTTTGATCGAGGGTTTTTTAATTGAGATGAAGCACTCTAACTCAGGCTCGGTTAAGAAAACTTACGTTAGACCTTCAAATATTTGCGAGTAATTAACACACTTAAAAAAATACTTATTTGTTTAACACTTAGTTAAAAAGTATTGACTTGATTAAAAAGTCCATGGAAGAATCTTACATGAACTTATCAATTTTTTCCAAAATTACCATTTCATAACTACTCTCTCATCCCACTATCTCATCTCGTTAAATATAAAGAATAATTATCAATAACGAGTTGGTGTAGTGGTTTGGAATTCCCTTTGTGACTTATAGGTACCAGGTTCGAATCTCTATTTCAGCCAACTTTGAGATATAGGTGTCCCTCTATGAGGGCTTGACCTGAGATTATCTAGGTTCAGGTCTGAGGAGGCATGGTTTACCTCTATTAATCGTCGTGCCTTCTGGCGGATTAGTAGGGGGTTTTCCCCTATCGGGTATTTAAAATAGGCATTTCTGCTTCGAGTGAACTCTCTAGAGCGGACTCGGTTAAGACAACGTACGCTAGATCTCTCGCTGTCAAATCGCGAAGAGAAATTTCAAGCGAAATTCACCTTTCCCCAAAAAAGAATTAAAAGAACAACTATGGTAATTTCAATCATTTAATCGTTTCATTTAACACATCTGACAAACAACAATCACTTATTTACCGACTTACCTGAAACATACACTTTATATCCAGACATACACTATATTCATATAGAAGTTAACTGGAAAAAAAAAGCCAAACTAGGTTGTGGTGGTAACATCTTAATGGACTTAATATAATAAAATTTAATTGTTTAATCGTATAAAAGTGTGTGTTTAGAACTTAATAAAAAAAGTCTTGGCTTAAGCATAAAGTTAAGGGAAGTGAAATTTTACTAGAACCTATCCTTTTTTCCAAATTTACTCTTCCATGACCACATTCTCATCCCCACTCTTCCCATTTCCTTAAATATAAAGGATATTACATTATCGTAATTTATTCTTTTTTTAAATGACAAATTTAGGTTCACTGGCACGCTTTTTTATATATTCAACTCCAATTCCAGAGTAAACCCATGTTGGGAAAACCTCTGTCTTTATTTCTAGGATTTGAACTAAAGACCTTTCAGTCTCAGGCTCCACCATATATCAATCCATCTATTGATAATTTAAACTACACAATCGGTATTCGGTTCATTCAGTTTACATAACAAAACGACAATTATTTAATTACCGGTTTACCCGAAACGAACACTTTACTTTCAAACAGACGCTATATAATTGGAGGGGGGAAAAAAACAAACAAGAATGACTTAAAGTTGTTAATCAAATAAATTATTTGCTAAACTTTGTCTGAATACATTTATAGCCACACATCCAAGTCGACACAATCTGTTGAAAATAAGATTTGTTACATATAGAAAATGAATTATGCTTACAAAAATGATCTGTTGTTTTTAACCACAAGGTTTTTTAAACAAGCCGACTCCTTTATGCATGACAATACTTTTGAAACTTGTCTATTTTTACGACTTAAGTGTTTCTAAAAGATAGATTAGTTTGAAATCTTAACTCAAAAAGAGCCAATTATTGTTAGGATATGATGAAGTCGTCTGATTATATTATTAAAAACCAAACTAATATGATTTAACTCTTTTAAGTGGTTCGAAATATCAAAACGCTTTCAAAATCTCATAACATTATCTTGCTTTAATTTGGATGTAGGGCCAGGCATTGGACATATTTGCATTATTGTCAATCCAACTTTATTACATGAAATCTTTGAGATCTAAATCAATTGGATCAATCTTAATCTGCCCATAAAAAGTAAAAAAAGTTCATGATTTCAACATCACTCCAAAACTAGCCGTTTTGGACCTTTTAGTTGAACTTTTGATATCTTAAACTAGTAAGTTCAACACCCGCGTTGCGGGCTGCGATAATCATAGATGCGCGATGTCACGGGTAAATAAAAATTATAAAATAAAACAAATTGTTCACAAAATTTTAACAAATAAAAAAAAATATAAAAACAATTAAATACAATTTAAAAATGATTAAAATTAATTGTAAGAATGATATAAAAAAAAAAAAAACAAAAACAAAAAATATAAAAAAACTAAAAACAAAAAACCGAAAAACATATATGTGAAACAAACCTTACCAAAAAAAGAATTAGAAAAAAAGATAAAAGGTTTTTTAAAAAAAACCAACTTATTATAGGGAAAAAAGGGGTTAAAAAACCAAAATCTATCTAAAGAAATATAAAAACAATATATTACAATTAAAATAAAAATTATAAAATAAAACAAATTGTTCACAAAATTTTAACAAATAAAAAAAATATATAAAAACAATTAAATACAATTTAAAAATGATTAAAATTAATTGTAAGAATGATATAAAAAAATCAATGTTAAAAATGATTTTAAAAAAATTACATAAGGTTAGGGGGTAGAAAGAATAAAAAACAAAGAGGAGGGGCTGAAAAGAAAAAGGGAAAGGGGAGGGGGCCGAATAAAAATGAAAAAGGGCAAAAATTTATTGAGTGGAGGGAGAGGGTTTCGAACCTAGGACCTCCACCCTAAAAGATGCAAGTGTCAACCACTGCACCAAACCAGTTATATGTTTTACTTTTGGTAAACAATGTATTTATATTATAAGCGCAGAAAAAGACAAAAGGGTTACTATTCACACCCATTTGCTTTATTATAGTAATTAATTATTTATATCTAATCCCAAACTCTAAAAAAAAAAGAAACTTAATAGGGTTAAAAAGGGGTTAAAAAACCAAAATCTATCTAAAGAAATATAAAAACAATATATTACAATTAAAATAAAAATTATAAAATAAAACAAATTGTTCACAAAATTTTAACAAATAAAAAAAATATATAAAAACAAAAAAAAAAAAAAAAAAAAAAAAAAAAAAAAAATTATCAAAGGGTAATAATTTCTACACAAATCTTTTTTGTGTACATTTTTTGTCTATGACAAAAAAAACTATGTTGGTATTAAAAGTCCATAGAAACAAATTGCACAAAATTTATTTAAGAGAAAATGTCACAAATGATCCTGTGGTTTGTCACATTCGCATTTTGCCCCCTGTGCTTTTTTTTCGTTGCAACTGGTCCCTGACTTTTTCATTTTCGTTGTCAGAAGCCCTTGGCACTAACAGTCGTTATTTTAAGGCCGTTAGTGGGGGTATAATCGTCAATATCAATAAAAACACCTTCTTCCTCCCTCTTGCTTCTTCCTCATTCCAGCCACAGCCGTGCACACCACCAAAATCCGACCACATATTTTTTTTCCTGGATCTTTTTATCATTATATCCATATGAATATACAAAAACAATCTTGATCCTCATCAAAATAATTCAACAAACCCACGAATCAGAAAGGAAAAAAAAACACGAGTCTTCAAGATAAACTGATGAGTCGATGCAAAACAATTAATTGAATTATATATATGTGGAGAATAACCCACTAGAAATATTTATATCTAACATAAAAAGAAAGATATATTTATACCTATGATTGGAAGCCACCTATACTTTTTCCATTTCTCGTCGTTTTCTTTATCCAAACACACTTAATCCCTTCAACACCATCATTTTTACACCAATATGAATGAAGAAAAAAAGGGGGGCAACCATGCTTTTGCATCGACACAATCCTAATATCACCAAGTGGTATTCTTCATCTTCCAAATATGTGTATCTATATCACCAAGTTAGAAGATTTGTGACATTTGTTGTATAGATATATCTATACAAAATATGTGTATTTAAATCCACAACAAATATCCTCCAAATATCCGGTCAAGATATCTTCAAAATTCCGGGCGCTCCTTTTCCGGCAAAATCCGACCAAACTAACCGGCGGAGCACCATCAAACCCAAAAACGTCTTTGACAGTGTACACAACAAACCCAAAAACCGGCGGATCGCCATCATCTTCTACCGCCCCACCATCACTATCCATCACCATCATCTTTTAAATATACCTGATCCATCACCATCATCATTTCTTGGGTTTGGTAACTGGGAGAGAGAATAGAGAGATAAGAGGAGAAAAATAATTTAGATATAAGATCTTGAATCATTGGTGGAGATATATATATTAATGCATTGCAGAGCATATATATTAAATAAATATTGTTACAAATAGTCCTTATGGTTGTTAAAAAGACACATATACCCTCACGTGGTTCGCACGTGAAGGGTTTTAACGGCGAAATTTAACAGAAGTTAGTGCCAGGGGCTTCTGGCAACGAAAATGAAAAAGTCAGGGACCAGTTGCAACGAAAAAAAAGCACAGGGGGCAAAATGCGAATGTGACAAACCACAGGGACCATTTGTGACATTTTCTCTTTATTTAAAGAGTGTAAACAGGTCAAGTCGGTTTGGTATGCTTTTTAGATATGTTCATTCTATAATAATAACTAATAAAAAAAAAAAAGTAAATGCCCAGAACCCTTAGTCGTAGAGAAATTTTTCCTCTCAAGCTAGTGACCCTGCAACACTCTACCTGACGGTGAGACCCCAAAATTCTATAATAATAACCCATCTCAACTCTCAAATCTAAAATTAAAAAGAGTTGTGTAACCCCCAACTCTTATAAGCTCTACGCTGTTAAAATAGCAGTGTGCGACTCTTATAAGCTCTAAGCTGTTAAAATAGCAGTGTGCAACTCTTATAAGCTCTAAGTTGTTAAAATAGCAGTGTGCGACTCTTATAAGCTCTAAGTTGTTAAAATAGCAGTGTGCGACTCTTATAAGCTCTAAGTTGTTAAAATAGAAATGTGCAACTCTTACAAGCGACTCTTATAAGCTATCTGTTATCGGCTACATCAATGGTGTAGGGAGCTTGTAATAACCATGATATAAATATATTGGATTGAATCTTTGGTTTAGAGGGAGATTGTTCTTTGTGGTAACTGTTATTGTAAGATACTAAGTTAGTACATTGATTCTGGTTTTGAGGTGTTACACATTCGGTCTTGAAAATAAATAATACCAGATTATCAGGTGATCATGCTTAAAAAGGGTCTACAATGTAATGTAGACATTAAAAGTTACTAGTATCATGTATTCACTAATTTTATGTTGTTTTTGCTATGAAGTTTTTGAAATCAGAAACTACTCAATAACATAAGATTAATACCAAAAGTGGCAGAACAAATAACCAAAACACAAAGCATGAAACACAGTGTTCCATACATACAACAAGACTAGTGACTATTGATCATCCTTTCGACTCTAAATTTCTGATGTCCGTACTTATAACAGCTTCAAAAGAACGCTCTACTCCCATAAAACACACGTGGCCGGGTCCCTTCTGGTGTTTGCGTGTTCTGACCCGAGCTAGAGTTCCCTGAACTCGTCTGCTTCTCATTTTCCATCTCTAATGGCAGCTTCATTTTGGCCAACGACTCAGTAAACTGCTGCATACTCTTCATGTATAGATCCACAAAATCTTGCTGAACCACTTTTTGATCCAGCTCAATGTTCACTTTCAACTGGTCTAACGAATCACCAACCGAACCACCTTCAACTGGTTTATCTTTTGGGGGTGACACAGATTCTTGATTTGCAGATTTCAAGTTTTTATCGGAATAAGAAGATTCAGCGCTTGCAGCAGGACCCGAAGCACATTGAGATCCATTGGTTTTCAAGTTTTTATCGGAATCAAAAGATTCAGTGCTTGCAACTGAACCCGAAGCACATTGAGACCCATTGGTTGACACACTAGCCGGGGGTGAATCAGGCTTAGGATGGTCCAATCCAAAGGGTGCACCGTTTTCTGAGCTCGCCTGATCATCTGTATCAGACGAGACTAAACTTTCTGAGCTCATCCCAAAATATTCCGACACCATCATCTCATTTTCATTCGCCGTTTTGGGATCTGGGAACTCCAGTTTACTGAACTCTGATTGGTCAGGCATGTCGGTCTCAGATGGCTGCACTGGAGGTGAAACAACAATCACATCCGGTGACACTCCATTGTATGACAGCGAAAGCTGAACAAACCCGGAAGGTGAGTGGAAAACATCACTTGAAGACAATGTGAATTCCTTTTCGCGTTCCTCTTTCTTGATAATGATATCAGAAATTGGGATCAATGCAAATCCAAGCAATTGATCTTGAAGATAATTTCTAACCCGACTCAACATAAATATTTCACATTTTAGTGAACCATCAACTGTGGGTACATCGATGCAAAGGTTTTCATTGAAGACAGGATTTTGTCCACCACCGTTTATTGTCTTTGTTGTGACGGACTTTTCAGGGTTGCTAGTGAGGGAAATTTTGGCATAAACATCTTGTTTGTGGTAAATGCATATGTTTTGAATATCTCTAGCTTGGTGAACGTAAACCTCAAGAACACCAAGGGATGAACCGGTTTTCTTTGATTCACAACTTTGGCTTTTTCTGAAATCATCAAGATTATGCTTTTCGGGCTCAGGATGGAATGATGACGTCTTAAATGGTGATACAACAGATTGAGGAGATTCCATGAACCTAAGACCTGGAAGGGGAAAATTTTTGAGGAAAATCAAGAAAAGCTTTAGTGTGTTACTTGGTCATCTTTTGTAATATTACAAAGTGACTGCGAAGAAAAAAGGATAATATTCAAACAAGTAGCTTAGACGACTAATGAGTTTTGATGTCTATTTATCTGACTATTGCAACTTGAAGCCATCGGAATTAGTTTCAATTGTTCGATACTCATGATTATTCAGCGTTAGATACCTACCAAAGGGCTTTTAGTGCAATGATATACGAGGTGGCCCAACGTTCAAAAAATGTCATCCTATTATATACACAGAGGCGTGCCTAAAGGGGGGCAAGGGGGGCTAATGCCCCATCAAAATTTAAATTTTGTTATGTATTTTTAAAATTTTCATGGATTTTAAAATTTTTCTTATAGGTTTTTAACATTTTGCCCCTTTTTAGATTTATATTTCATTAATTTTTTAATTTTGCCCCCTCTGAAATTTTTCCTGGTACCGCTCTGGAAATACATACATGAAATGATGAAAATTGTGTGGGTAACTATTTCTCTTTCAAAAACCAAAAATCAGTTTGAAACTAGCAGAACAAAACAACCTAATTCAAGTAGCAAAATAAAATCTTATCATTATCTACTAAGGCTAATTAAGTAATTATATATATGGATTCCTTAACTACTAGTCTACTATCAACATAGGGACTATTATAATTCAAGTAGCAAAATCAAATCTTATCACTATCTCTTATACTATATCTTATTGCACTTCTTTTTTTTCTTTTTTTGAAAAGCAAACATTACAACTATAATACCCCAAATAATTCTAAACTACATTTATATTATTCAGTACTACATGATCATTTTCCTCATTCAAACACCCCAACAATTGAGCAAGTTCATGAATATTGATCCAAGTTACACATATGTTCATCATATATACAAAAAACTATAAAAAAAACCATTCAAGATTCAATTACTTAAAACATTATACAACAATTCTATCATCAGAATCAAAATCACCTAACCTGGATTGAATGGGAAACGCAATTCTCAAAAGGGAAAGCAGACAAAAGAAATACAGAGAGGTTATCAGGGAACACCAATAAAACCAAAGCCTATTTTTGACTTGATCAACTATATACATGCATATATATATACATATACATATATATAGAAAGAGACCCACAAAAAGTTATCAAAAACCCAAGTGACTATATAAGCCCTATAATCATTAAACAAACATATGGCACAAAGCTCAATTCTAGAAGTACTAGTACTATGTAAGAAGCATAAACATATATATACCTATAAAGTTACCTACTTTACCTCAAATAACTAAACCCCAGAATCCAAGAGAGCAAAAACAGGGAAAAGGGTATGCTAAAACTATACTAGATATAGATATATATATATATATATATATTGAGATCTAATGTAATCATAATTTTTTTTTAAAAAAATAAGCTTTTTTTACATAAAAATCCAAGAAAATTATAAAAGCAGATTAAATAGTGAAAAGGGTAAAGCATAAAGATGTAAAAGTGCATACTATTCCTTTCTTACCTTTTGTTTGGACACTAGATTCCAAGAAAATTGGCTGTAAAATGTTGGTGTTTTGATGCAACAAAATCTTGGATAGAATCAAGGCCAGGGATTATAGGGATTAAAATGAATGTTTCTGTGTCTGTGTGTGTATTTATTAGTATGTGTGTGTTTGGATAGATTTTGAGGGTGGTGGGTATTAATTATTATTCTTTTGAAAAATCAAGTACAAATTGTCTGCTAGTTGATTAAAATAGAAATGAATAGTGATGGATTTATAGTTACCGACATGTGGTTTGCAAAGGAAAAATTGACGAGGTTTTCAACCTAATTTTTGTGGGAAAATATATATTTTATGTTATTATGCTATTATAATATTAGAGCATGATATAATTGAGATAATATTAAGTCATTGCATAGAAATAGAAGGCCTCCTTTTTGGTATATCAATATACCAAAAAATAGGGTTTTTTTTTTTTATATATTTGCTGTTTTATACAATTATACTATTAAAGTAGCGATTAAAGTTGGGCAAATTAGAGTTAATTTCACAAATCGTCCTTGTGGTTTTACCAAAAAATCACGTTTCATCCTTTAAATTTCAAAATGACACTGGTAGTCCTTTATACGCGGATAATGGTCATGTTTCGTTCTTTAATCTAACGGGTGATGGTCACGTTTCGTCCTTTAATTTAACGGATGATGGACACGTTTCGTCCTTTATACGGCCGACTAAAGGACGAAACGTGACCATTATCCGCGTATAAAGAACTACCAGTGTCATTTTGAAGTTTAAAGGATGAAACGTGATTTTTTGGTAAAACCACAAGGACGATTTTTGAAATTAACTCGGCAAATTATTATTTCAATACGTTTTCCTTTTTAACTGATACCACATTTAGGTAAGGTAATGATATATATACAACAATTATTAGTCATCTACAACAAATGTATATATTTTACAAAACAGTTAACAACTGCGTAAAACATGCATTATTTTGAATGTTCATACTTATTGTAAATATATCATTCTTTTCGTTGTTACATTTCACATTATGTCAAATTGTCAATATATTTTTATTGTCTTAGACATACACTTCCCAACAATGCATCTTCTTTCCTTTTTAACTTAAATTAGGTAAGGTAATGATATATATACAACAATTATTAGTCATCTACAACAAATGTATATATTTTACAAAACAGTTAACAACTGCGTAAAACATGCATTATTTTGAATGTTCATACTTATTGTAAATATATCATTCTTTTCGTTGTTACATTTCACATTATGTCAAATTGTCAATATATTTTTATTGTCTTAGACATACACTTCCCAACAATGCATCTTCTTTCCTTTGTTATTATTTTCAATTGATTAAACTAACCCTTTTAATAGTTAACATTCAACGCGACCTCGCATTCGTCTCTAGCTCGTCTCCTTACGACAAGCCTCAAGGAACATGCTTTTGTTAACGGTGTCTTTGGGGGACGACACGAGCCGGTGACATGCTTATTACTAACATGCTTACTACTGTCCAATTGGATGTCACTATGGCGTCTCGAATGCTAACTACTAACTCGTTGTTAAAAAAAAACGACTCGCTTACGAAATAGTAAACGATAATATATTTTCTCATATATTGTTACATAACAAATAACGAGTGTCTAAGTGTAATGCTTGTAATAGATCAGGGGGCTAAAGTGACAAGTGAAACTTGTGGGTTAAGTCGGTTAGTAACTGATATAAAAGTGTATATCCCGCTCATTTGAAGAATAACATTGAATTTGATACAAACTCTCTCCTCTAAATTCTTTCTTCTTCTCTAAATCCCTCTTACAGTGAATTTCACTGTAACAATTGGTATCAGAGCCACCGATTCTCCGGCGTGCTTTCGATTCCGCCTCCGATTAGGTTTCCGATTAAGATTCCGGCGACTACTTGATTCTCTTTCTCCTTAAAATCAGTAGTAATTGGAACTCTTGTTCGCCTTCTTTTTCGTGAGATTATCTCCGGTGAACTCTTTGTTCTCCGGTGACCTATCCATAAAAAAAAAAAAGATCTGTTAAATTTGTTCAAAAATGGCGGCAGAAGCATGGAATGACAGTTTCTCTCAAATTCAGGAGGCACTCAAGAGTTTACAAATAGCATTTGCACAACTAGAAGCAAATCAAGAAAGGATAGTACAACGATATTTGATGTTGCAGGAATCTCTCGATGCCATGGCTGCTGAAATGACTGATTCTGATGATACACCTATTTTGGAAGGTATAATTTCAGAATCTTGTTCTTCTTCTTCCTTATGCGATGTTATGCACAATTCAGAGTGTTTGGTGAAGGATACTGATATAAATGTTGAGGTCGAAAAGTGTGCACACCAGGTGTTTGATGAAATGCCTAACTGTATTAGGAATGAAATTGAGGCTCAATTTAGTGATATTTTTATATGTAGAACTATTTTAAGTGAAAATTCAGTAAGTTTTGTGGATAAGGATGAAGTAAGTTTGGAATTTGAAACTAGTGCATATAAAGTGTTTGATGAAAGTCCTCAAAGAGTTGGTGAGGAGATTCATGATGA
>CM067174.1:87200152-87243919 GCA_034093135.1 Erigeron breviscapus | reverse complement strand
TCACTTTGCCCATCGGTTTGGGGATGATAGGCGGTACTCAAATTTATTCTACTACCCAATTCCCGTTGAAGACCCTTCCAAAAGTTTGACACAAACCTCGAGTCTCGATCCGAAACAATAGATAAAGGAACTCCATGTTTCGTAACTACTTCATCAATGTACATCTTTGCCATCTTCGTTAAAGGCACATCTTGTCGGGTAGCTAGAAAATGAGCACTCTTCGTCAATCTATCTACAATTACCCAAATCATATCATTCCCTTTCGGCGTTTTAGGTAGCTTCGTTACAAAGTCCATGGTAATATGATCCCATTTCCACTCGGGAATTTCTAATTGCTGCAACAAACCATACGGCTTTTGATGGTCCGTCTTCACTCTTGCACACGTCAAACACTTTGCTACAAAATGAGCTACTTCTCCTTTAATATCCGGCCACCAATAAATCGGCTTCAAATCTGCATACATTTTGGTGACACCGGGATGTACTGAATATCTACTTCTATGGGCTTCCTCCAGGATCAATTCTCGGTTACCACCAAGCAATGGCACCCAAATTCGACCCTTGTATGTTTTAAACCCACGGCTATTAGTCTCCATCACAAGATCTAACAACACCACCACCACTCTACCACTGCCAAAACACCCAGATTTTGAATACAAACCCAGAAAAATCAAGATGATGGATGTAGGTATTCACGATTTGGATTTCAAAAAAAGAGGTTTTCCAGTTGTAACAAATGGAAAGAGACAAAACCACTGAGAGTTGCAGACACATACTGATTGAAGTGATGCATTTAAAATTTCAAACCCAACTAATATATCAATTCTTCTATTCTCCTCTGACTGATATTTTTATAGGGACAATTCATTCATCAATTGAGCTCTAGTATTACCATTGTATAACCCTTATCTAGTTATCTCTATTCTTCTCCCCCTTTCTTATTCCGGCCACTATCACAGCCGGGCCGCCGCCCCCACCTTGCCGGAAAAGTGGGGATACACCTCAAAACGCTACAAAAATAAATTTCATCATCATCTAACCAACCCCCAACACCACCCGATGCCGCATCTGCCACCACCCCCACGCCGTCGCTGTCGCACCACTTCAAGGTAATCACCACGCCGTGACAGCCCCCCAACACCATTCTTTCTTGGTTATTTTCGGTTTCTAACAAAACCCAACAAAAATCCATCTTCTTTTTTGCCCAACCACCCACATATAATCTTGTTCAATGATTCAATTTTTTTATTTTTGGTTTTATTTTTAGGTTCAAGAAAATAGAAATTGGTAAATTGATACAAATTTGTTTTTGGTCCTTGCGTTTTTATGAGATGATATATGGATATAGATCTGTTTTGTAAATAGATATAGATAGATTTGGGTTTTCTTGATTTGTAATGAGATATAAGTGAAGACATAATTTTTGTGGTTAGATTTAAGGTTGTGAGAAGATCTTGTTGGTGTTTGGGTTGTCAATTTGGGTTTTGTTTATGAAAATTTTTAGATTTTGTTGTTATTGTTATTGTGGGTTTAGATTTAGAAAAGAAGATGAGTTTTGATCTGAAAAAGAGAATGAGAAAGGATGAGAGAGTGTTTTAGAGTTGAAAAGGACCAAAGTACCCTCATGTGCGCTGCACATGAGAGGGTTAACGGAGACTAACAAACGGACGTTACGTGGAGGGGTAGGTAATGATACAAAAAGTCACCATATGGGTATGTAATGATACAAAAAAACAAGAGGGGTGAAACTTGATAATATGGTATACCACAGGGGTATGTAATGAAATTTTCCCATGAAAAAAGATAAAGATATTGGGCCTTGCGGCCCCTTATAGTTTTACATTAATCAAATTATCCCAATTTTGAGTATGTATTTCAATATACACAGTATTTTACTATTATTATTTTATTGCAAACAAGTTTTTTGACCCCGGGCGTTGCCCGGGATCGACGTTGCGTCATGCAAACATATATACATACAACATTACCTAAAAGTTTGGACACTTAAAGTTTACTATAAGGGGTAGAAATTAAAAAAATTGGTGGTTAAAACCAAGAGTTTGATGGTAAAAGTTAGAAGCCTTAAAATAAGAGATAGAAAGTAAAAATAAAAATAAAAATTGATGATTAAAGTTAGAACTATAATTAAGTTTGTATAAAAAAAAGTTGGACTAAAGTTAAAAAAATCCAAAAGTTAAGTGGTAAAAATAAGTTTGAAGCGTTAAAATAAGAGAAAGGAAGTAAAAAAAAAAAATTTGATGATTAAAGTTAAAATCCAAAGTTAATTGATAAAAATTAAAGACTTTAAAAGTAAATTATACTTGTATACAAAAAGTTAGACTAAAGTGATAAAACATAAAAGTTAAGTGGTAAAAATAAGAAACTCTAAAAGTATACAATCGTAAAAAAAAAAAAAAAAAAAAAAAAAAAAAAAAGACAAAATAGCTGATGTCAAAAAAAAAAAAAAAAAAAAAAAAAAAAAAAAAAAAAAAAAAAAAAAAAAAAAAAAAAAAAAAAAAAAAAAAAAAAAAAAAAAAAAAAAAAAAAAAAAAAAAAAAAAAAAAAAAAAAAAAAAAAAAAAAAAAAAAAAAAAAAAAAAAAAAAAAAAAAAAAAAAAAAAAAAAAAAAAAAAAAAAAAAAAAAAAAAAAAAAAAAAAAAAAAAAAAAAAAAAAAAAAAAAAAAAAAAAAAAAAAAAAAAAAAAAAAAAAAAAAAAAAAAAAAAAAAAAAAAAAAAAAAAAAAAAAAAAAAAAAAAAAAAAAAAAAAAAAAAAAAAAAAAAAAAAAAAAAAAAAAAAAAAAAAAAAAAAAAAAAAAAAAAAAAAAAAAAAAAAAAAAAAAAAAAAAAAAAAAAAAAAAAAAAAAAAAAAAAAAAAAAAAAAAAAAAAAAAAAAAAAAAAAAAAAAAAAAAAAAAAAAAAAAAAAAAAAAAAAAAAAAAAAAAAAAAAAAAAAAAAAAAAAAAAAAAAAAAAAAAAAAAAAAAAAAAAAAAAAAAAAAAAAAAAAAAAAAAAAAAAAAAAAAAAAAAAAAAAAAAAAAAAAAAAAAAAAAAAAAAAAAAAAAAAAAAAAAAAAAAAAAAAAAAAAAAAAAAAAAAAAAAAAAAAAAAAAAAAAAAAAAAAAAAAAAAAAAAAAAAAAAAAAAAAAAAAAAAAAAAAAAAAAAAAAAAAAAAAAAAAAAAAAAAAAAAAAAAAAAAAAAAAAAAAAAAAAAAAAAAAAAAAAAAAAAAAAAAAAAAAAAAAAAAAAAAAAAAAAAAAAAAAAAAAAAAAAAAAAAAAAAAAAAAAAAAAAAAAAAAAAAAAAAAAAAAAAAAAAAAAAAAAAAAAAAAAAAAAAAAAAAAAAAAAAAAAAAAAAAAAAAAAAAAAAAAAAAAAAAAAAAAAAAAAAAAAAAAAAAAAAAAAAAAAAAAAAAAAAAAAAAAAAAAAAAAAAAAAAAAAAAAAAAAAAAAAAAAAAAAAAAAAAAAAAAAAAAAAAAAAAAAAAAAAAAAAAAAAAAAAAAAAAAAAAAAAAAAAAAAAAAAAAAAAAAAAAAAAAAAAAAAAAAAAAAAAAAAAAAAAAAAAAAAAAAAAAAAAAAAAAAAAAAAAAAAAAAAAAAAAAAAAAAAAAAAAAAAAAAAAAAAAAAAAAAAAAAAAAAAAAAAAAAAAAAAAAAAAAAAAAAAAAAAAAAAAAAAAAAAAAAAAAAAAAAAAAAAAAAAAAAAAAAAAAAAAAAAAAAAAAAAAAAAAAAAAAAAAAAAAAAAAAAAAAAAAAAAAAAAAAAAAAAAAAAAAAAAAAAAAAAAAAAAAAAAAAAAAAAAAAAAAAAAAAAAAAAAAAAAAAAAAAAAAAAAAAAAAAAAAAAAAAAAAAAAAAAAAAAAAAAAAAAAAAAAAAAAAAAAAAAAAAAAAAAAAAAAAAAAAAAAAAAAAAAAAAAAAAAAAAAAAAAAAAAAAAAAAAAAAACCAAAATCTATTTTAGATCATTTGTCGTGAGAATGTTATTCATAATTATTTTTTCAAGATTGCATTATTATTATTATTATGAAAAATTATATAGATAGTCATATTTGAAGTAGTATGTCCAATTTTGGACACCTACAAAAAATACTACCAATTTGGTCATAAGTTTCTTAGACTACTAGGAGCAAGGGGTTCTCAAGAACCCTTCCCCTTGGACTTTTTGTGCCATATAGAATACCACCTTACACTCCTTCTAAACCTTGAAGTAAGGGGTTTTAGAGAACCCCACATTTCTTTTTCTTTTTTTTTTTAGTTTGACTTTTTTTTTTTTTTTTTTTTTTTTTTTTTTTTTTTTTTTTTTTTTTTTTTTTTTTTTTTTTTTTTTTTTTTTTTTTTTTTTTTTTTTTTTTTTTTTTTTTTTTTTTTTTTTTTTTTTTTTTTTTTTTTTTTTTTTTTTTTTTTTTTTTTTTTTTTTTTTTTTTTTTTTTTTTTTTTTTTTTTTTTTTTTTTTTTTTTTTTTTTTTTTTTTTTTTTTTTTTTTTTTTTTTTTTTTTTTTTTTTTTTTTTTTTTTTTTTTTTTTTTTTTTTTTTTTTTTTTTTTTTTTTTTTTTTTTTTTTTTTTTTTTTTTTTTTTTTTTTTTTTTTTTTTTTTTTTTTTTTTTTTTTTTTTTTTTTTTTTTTTTTTTTTTTTTTTTTTTTTTTTTTTTTTTTTTTTTTTTTTTTTTTTTTTTTTTTTTTTTTTTTTTTTTTTTTTATCTCCTTCTTCCTCCATTGCTCCATCGTCTTCTTCCTTATTTTTTTTTTTTCGCAGGTCATTAAAACACAATTATACACACACAAATACAAATAGATAAAAAACATATACCCCACACACACATACAAACGTTGCCAACGTTCAAATCCCCTTGAGACTCGCATTTTCCACCCCGTCTCTTTTCCGTCTGGGTCACAATTTTTTTGATCGAGAACGCCACTTGGGGCAGTGTGCCTGGCGTTCCCCGACGTTCTCGAGCACTTTTTGGCCGAGTAACACTTGCTCCTAGCAGTTTTACTACCTAATATGGCTAGTAAGAAATAATAAGAGCCAATTAAAACATGATAAGTGTCTTTTAATGAGTTCTATACATTATACTAGTATAAAAAAATATTATGTTTAAAACATTTATGAAGTAGTTTAGTTTTAAAAAAATCCATTATTAATTCTAAATAACAAAGTAATCATTAGCTAAATTTCATAAGTTTAATGACTATGTAATTGGATTATCTACCATTTAATAACATTTTAGCAAAATGAAGCTGTAGTATTGGATCACTATTTTTCTTTTGATGACTTATTTACAATACTTATTGACTTCAACTCCTACTTATATTATATTTATTTATATTATTTTTCATAAAGTATTTACCTATCTTCATGATTAATATAGTATAATATAGCAATGGCAACAAAAAAAGGATGCATGCGATATTATTTTTGGGGAAAAAGAAGTTTTTGACCCATGCTTAATTGTCATGTATTGATAAGACAAACTCCTCGTAATATGAATACTACAACAACCCAATAATGAACACAGTTAGAAAAAATAAGTTTTTTTCATCTTGTTCATAAATTCTAAACTTCAAGTCCATATGATTTACCAGTATTTTCTAAAATGTATATTCAAAACTACAAGATAAATAAAAACTAGTATAATATATAGAGATTATCAAATGACACTTGTTATGTTTTGATTGACTATTGTTATTTCTTACTAATTATGTTAGGTGGTAAGAAAATCATGACCAAATATGTAATTCTTTTTGTAAGGCTGGACGGAGCGTATAGGCATCCGACCGGTACCGGATTGAACACCGCTCCGACCCTCTGGTACCGGTAGGGTGGGGAGCGTTTTTGGGAGGACGGTACCGGTTGTGGTGCCTATTTGAAATTCGTGGCTTAAAAAAAAAAACCCAGAGGGGCCAACTATGCAACGTTCTTTTTTCTCTTCACTTGCTGTTCTTTTCCACCATTTCTTTCTTTCATACTTTCCTTTCTCTCTATACAACACACATATTCAAGATGGCGATGCAAGCCCACATACTCAACGACGACAAGCACCGATTTGAAGTGAACACCATCATTCAGAGTGTTTCCGACGAGAAGGCGGCTTACCAATCCGAAATCAACCGAATTGAATCTCCTGATCGGGCTCGAAACACGGCCGAAGCTCAGTATCTTGTATATCTTCAACAGAAAATCGACTGGCTGAACCAAATTATTTTTCAGCTTACCGCTGCCTCTTCCACTTTCACAGCCACACTTGACCACGCGTTATTCTCGCAAGGCAATGTCGGTGGTGGTCAGCATGTAGATTACTATTCTGACCCGGAGGAGGAGTACGTATCTCGTCAACCTGACGACGCTACCGGGTCTCCTGAACCGTATCGGTACATTCATCGTAACGACGGCGACAGTACTGTGGACTCGGACTATTCCGAGTGTTAGGTTTATGTAATGTTTTTAATAATTTTAGTAATATTATGTAATGTAATGTTTTAAATTATTTTGAACTTTAAAATTAAGAATGTAGTTTGGTGTTTTATTTTGTTGTTTTAGTTTAATATTGTATTAGTTTTAATTTATTAAATAAAAGTTTTAGTTATTATTTTAAATAAAATAAATAGAAATTAAATTAAATAGAAAAGGGTGGGGAGGGCGGGGAGGGGTGGCGAGGCGCTCCTAGCATTAGGGAGCGGGCGGGGAGGAGGAGAAAAACCGGGAGGGGAGGGGAGGGGTGGCGAGGCGCTCCCCCCACCCTAATGTTATTAGACATACTCCTATTACGTAATTTTCCCTTATTATTATTATACATTTATCTATCTATATTATATGTATACTATATTATAAAGCAAATAACCTTGTTTAACAATTTAAGTTTTAACATCTCATCAAAACCAAATTACATTAACAACCTACACTACTTGCCATCGCCACCACCCACCACCACCGCTGCCACCCGTCACCACCACCGTTGCCGCCGCCATTACATCACTATCAATGTCGCCGCAACATGCGGGTACCGTCGTACCTTTAATAGAAATAAGAATGAACATGAGCTATATTGTTTGACTATGTTTCAAATCTTCAAAAATAATATAATTTTGGTTCACGAGATTCAAAAGGTACATTTTTTTTTTTCATTTTGGGCATCAAAAAGTTACGGACCAGCTCTGGTTTTAAGTAATATTAATTAGGCTACGATTAAACTTATTGTTTTTCCATCTCTATATATTTTGGAGGAATGGAAATGGACGATAAACCAATTTTTATATCTTACAAATGCAAGTTAAGCTTGTGAATAAGAGACTTGTATTTGGCTCAAACTTCCTATACAATACTTCTTAGTATTCGTGTCTTGAGAATTGAGAGTAAGAACCAATACAACAGAAACGAATAAACTTTTTTTTGGGTTTGTCAATTTATAGACAGCCGTGGGAGAATTGATTTTGCGGGTTCATCAACTATCAGATTTAAGGTTTCGATCGACAAGTAGATGTAACTCATAAAAGTTGCTGATCAAATCTGGGTTAATGCGTATTTTTCGTTTTAGTTATGATGGCTATTGTTGTATTGATTAGATATTAAGGTCTCTCCTTATTATGTTCTTCTACTATTTATTCTGTCATGTTAGTTTTTCTCTCTTCTAGAATACCTCAAAAATACTCCCTCCTTATAACCCCTTATTCTTCACCTATTCTTGCACTATTTTATTATTTCATTTTTTTAATACCAAAAATAAATACACACATTTTATTATTAAAAAAAGACAACACATAATTAAAAAATACAGTACATAATAAAAACACGCAATACATTAGAATACTACGATTAACTGAGGATCTTTTATTGACATACTTCCTATACCATGGTAAATGTTTTCGTTGAGCCACCACTTGTCGTGTTGCAGGCATTTGACTTCCCAAACGGTTTTGTCTTTCCAGCAATTGTCGTGGTACAGTTCGGCCCAAGTGTATTGGTCACCCAACGTGTGACCGGCCTCAAAAACATCGTTGATTGTCATCTTGGTCCTGTTGATCTCCCCTGTAGGAATGAAGAATAGTGGTCTTCCGCTTTGAAACGTTGCGCCTTGGCACCAGTTTTGCCTGTATCTCTTGCTCGCATCGTCGTTTTTTCCCCGTAGGCAATCCATAACTCAGAGAGTTCTGTTTTAAGGAGGGTGTCCTCTTTGACATTAGCTATGATTAGTGTTTTCATCTCATCCACGGTGTTGCGAGGTCGGTGAACAACATTTGATGAGGACGTCATTTGGTTGGAAAGAGTAAGTTTGTAGTAGAATGAAAAGTGGAATGGTAATGAAATTGAATTGTGATGCCCCTGGGATCGTAATTATAGAGTGAGATCCAGGTTAGCCGTTCAGGGACTAAATACATAAATGTTTTTTTGAATTTTTGGCTGATTGAGGGACTGAATGTGTAAATATTTTAAATTTAAACATTTGAGGGACTAGTTGTGTAAATTAATTTGAATTTTGAACGTTGAAGGAGCATCATGTAGTTTACTTATAAATATTGGCTTCTTATCAATTAAATCTGACCAAAACACAAACATTTGTACAACTGCCAACTGGAATGGCTTCTTCATCAAATATCACTAACCCAAAACCTTGACCACCAATTGTTTAAAGAGGAACTTGTGGCAGTTATGCAAAAACTAACTGCAAAGAAGAATGGTATCAAGAACAAATTTTTACTTTACAACCCAGATATTGTTTTGATATTGAGTGTCAATATTTTACTTATTTGCAGGAAAAGATCAAGAGGCCAAAAGTTGTAATTGAACAACTTGATTGTGTGGTTTTCAACCACAACTAATCTACTATTTTCCCATTGGGTCATGCAATGATTTGCCAGACCTTGTCACTTACAAAGCCGAAAACCCGAGCTAGCTACCGCTGTTGAATCACTACAAGGGAATCAATATCAACAGAACAGAAACCCTGGAATCTTGTTCTGGAAATTTAGCTCAGTTGGCATTGTTTGGCTTGTACTTGAGCAATACTGAGCCGTTCGTGTAGTACAACCCCCTCCGTTTAGTACCACGACCAATTATCTCCTTGGTGAGAACATCCTGAAACAAGCAAAGTTTTGGGTGCACAACAATTCAATTCCTCGGTAACCTGTCCCACAGATAGTAATTTGTTTGACAAGGCTGGAACAAGTAGAGTGTCGGACAAAGTTAAAGATCACGAAACTGACACTTTTTCAGCTCTAGTAACAGGATATTTCACACCATTTGCATCTGTAATACAAGTTCTTCTTGGATAAGTTGTTTCAGTAAGGTTTCTTGAGTCTTGTAACCTTTATCTTCAAATAATACACTTGCGAGGTATCTATACCGTCAAAATAGGTCATTGCAATCGTTGTAGTTTCCAATCAGTTTCGGGACCCAATTTGTCTTTGGCAGATATACATCTCTACCACTTGGGACCATAAACCATAGTTTTTGTCATCCAACTTGATGCTGACTCGAGCAGCAAGAGGTTCAACAATTGGTTGTGTTGGTGTTGGTGTTTGACTTACCGTCTGTGATATAGATGTTAGGTCTTCAAGAATTGAACATGAAGATCCTGTCCTACGATCTAATGCTCTGATGCCATGTAGACATTGATTTTATGTTCCATTCATACTTTTGAATATACAGAACCTTGCATTTATAATATAACAATACTCCTAAATAAAGAAAGAATACACCTATTTACAGAGGATTATAATTATGAAGGAGATATCTTTGGCTTCTAATTGATTTCAACCACTCGATTTTAGGAGTCAAACTACACCATATCACAGCTCAAGTCAACAATAGTAACTATCAAAATTACTGAGATTTTCTTTTAGCAAAACAAGAACAAACATTTTATTACAAAAGCATCACAATGCTGATATACATCCATGATTCAAACACCAGTTCATTCAAAGTAGTACTCAAAGTCAGACTAATATTCAAAGTAATGTGCACTTGCTAATCATCAATGATCTAGTGGCCTTACTATGCGATCCCTTTTCCCTTGCCAGCGCCTGAGTTAGTATAAACTCGGATTTCAACTGGATCTTTTTCACCACTTTGAATCCAAACCTCGACGCAGAGGTCCCACTCGTCGGGGGTTTTCAAGTCAACCCAGCTTCCAAAGAACTTGTACTCTAACTCGTGCTGCTCACTGGTACCAGTCTCCAGGTTAAAGCTCTCAATTATGCTCTGTTTCACATGGCCAAGTGTCGTGTTTCTTGGGAATTTCATCGCCTTCAGTTGGCATTCGGCCTTTTCAACATTGCAGCGACTCACTCTTGCCCATATATCCTTTTCTACTCCTTCCATAGGGTCTTTGGGTCCTTCAGCAACAACTGAAACAAAGAAAGAATTTAAGCGGGGAATGTTTAACACCCAAAGTTTACTTTATAAAAAATACAAAAACGCAGACCTGTTAGGGACTTGGCCCGCTTCGCTGCACGGAACTCTTTATCAACACCCAAGTCACTAGCAGCCATGACTACTTCCGGTTGACCCGGTTTCACTTGTCCTTTCCTCTTCTTTGCAGCGGCATTCCTTGTTTGCGTGTAACTAGAAGGGAGATGTTTAATATCCGTTGTGGGACCACACTTCTCCTTCCAAGATTTTGCTGCAGCCTTGAGAAACTTAGGTGATAGCATAGATTCAACTAACTCGTATACGCCAACACGGTAATCATACTTATCCATAGAAGAAGACCTTGCTGCAGCCTCAGTCAACTTAGGTGCTAGCGTAGAACTAACGTTTAGGCCAGCAGCTTCAGTACTCAAACTATAATTCTGGTCAGGTAGCCCTGGTGTTGGCATAAAACGGAAAGAGCTACCATGATACGATGCAATAAAGTTCCAATCAAGCGGTGCTGCTTGAGTTTGCTGTGGCTGAGTGAGATCCCCAGCTTGAAGTGATGTAGAAGGCGAGATACCAGCTCTGTGAGACGATGGAATCAAGCTCCAATCATGCGGTGCAGCTTGAGTTTGCTGTGGCTGAGTGAGATTGCCAGCTTGAAGTGATGTAGAAGGCGAGATACCAGCTCTGTGAGACGATGGAATCAAGCTCCAATCATGCGGTGCAGCTTGAGTTTGCTGTGGCTGAGTGAGATTGCCAGCTTGAAGTGATGCAGAAGATGAGATACCAGCTCTGTGAGACGATGGAATTGAGCCAATCATGCGGTGCAGCTTGAGTTTGCTGTGGCTGAGTGAGATCCCCAGCTTGAAGTGATGTAGAAGGCGAGATACCAGCTCTGTGAGACGATGGAATCAAGCTCCAATCATGCGGTGCAGCTTGAGTTTGCTGTGGCTGAGTGAGATTGCCAGCTTGAAGTGATGCAGAAGGCGAGATACCAGCTCTGTGAGACGATGGAATCAAGCTCCAATCATGCGGTGCAGCTTGAGTTTGCTGTGGCTGAGTGAGATTGCCAGCTTGAAGTGATGCAGAAGATGAGATACCAGCTCTGTGAGACGATGGAATAAGTTCCAATCAAGCGGTGCTGCTTGAGTTTGCTGTGGCTGAGTGAGATCCCCAGCTTGAAGTGATGTAGAAGGCGAGATACCAGCTCTGTGAGACGATGGAATCAAGCTCCAATCATGCGGTGCAGCTTGAGTTTGCTGTGGCTGAGTGAGATTGCCAGCTTGAAGTGATGTAGAAGGCGAGATACCAGCTCTGTGAGACGATGGAATCAAGCTCCAATCATGCGGTGCAGCTTGAGTTTGCTGTGGCTGAGTGAGATTGCCAGCTTGAAGTGATGCAGAAGATGAGATACCAGCTCTGTGAGACGATGGAATTAGCCAACATGCGGTGCAGCTTGAGTTTGATGTGGCTGAGTGAGATTCCCAGCTTGAAGTGATGCAGAAGACGAGATACCAGCTATGTGAGACGATGGAATTAGCCAATATGCGGTGCAGCTTGAGTTTGCTGTGGCTGAGTGAGATTGCCAGCTTGAAGTGATGCAGAAGATGAGATACCAGCTCTGTGAGACGATGGAATTGAGTTCCAACTCATGCGGTGCAGCTTGAGTTTGCTGTGGCTGAGTGAGATCCCCAGCTTGAAGTGATGCAGAAGGCGAGATACCAGCTCTGTGAGACGATGGAATCAAGCTCCAATCAAGCGGTGCAGCTTGAGTTTGCTGTGGCTGAGTGAGATCCCCAGCTTGAAGTGATGTAGAAGGCGAGATACCAGCTCTGTGAGACGATGGAATCAAGCTCCAATCATGCGGTGCAGCTTGAGTTTGCTGTGGCTGAGTGAGATTGCCAGCTTGAAGTGATGCAGAAGGCGAGATACCAGCTCTGTGAGACGATGGAATCAAGCTCCAATCATGCGGTGCAGCTTGAGTTTGCTGTGGCTGAGTGAGATTGCCAGCTTGAAGTGATGCAGAAGGCGAGATACCAGCTCTGTGAGACGATGGAATCAAGCTCCAATCATGCGGTGCAGCTTGAGTTTGCTGTGGCTGAGTGAGATTGCCAGCTTGAAGTGATGCAGAAGATGAGATACCAGCTCTGTGAGACGATGGAATTGAGCCAACCATGCGGTGCAGCTTGAGTTTGATGTGGCTGAGTGAGATTCCCAGCTTGAAGTGATGCAGAAGACGAGATACCAGCTATGTGAGACGATGGAATTAGCCAACATGCGGTGCAGCTTGAGTTTGATGTGGCTGAGTGAGATTCCCAGCTTGAAGTGATGCAGAAGACGAGATACCAGCTATGTGAGACGATGGAATTAGCCAATATGCGGTGCAGCTTGAGTTTGCTGTGGCTGAGTGAGATTGCCAGCTTGAAGTGATGCAGAAGATGAGATACCAGCTCTGTGAGACGATGGAATTGAGTTCCAATCATGCGGTGCAGCTTGAGTTTGCTGTGGCTGAGTGAGATTGCCAGCTTGAAGTGATGCAGAAGATGAGATACCAGCTCTGTGAGACGATGGAATTGAGTTCCAACTCATGCGGTGCAGCTTGAGTTTGCTGTGGCTGAGTGAGATCCCCAGCTTGAAGTGATGTAGAAGGCGAGATACCAGCTCTGTGAGACGATGGAATCAAGCTCCAATCATGCGGTGCAGCTTGAGTTTGCTGTGGCTGAGTGAGATTGCCAGCTTGAAGTGATGCAGAAGGCGAGATACCAGCTCTGTGAGACGATGGAATCAAGCTCCAATCATGCGGTGCAGCTTGAGTTTGCTGTGGCTGAGTGAGATTGCCAGCTTGAAGTGATGCAGAAGGCGAGATACCAGCTCTGTGAGACGATGGAATCAAGCTCCAATCATGCGGTGCAGCTTGAGTTTGCTGTGGCTGAGTGAGATTGCCAGCTTGAAGTGATGCAGAAGATGAGATACCAGCTCTGTGAGACGATGGAATTGAGTTCCAACCATGCGGTGCAGCTTGAGTTTGATGTGGCTGAGTGAGATTCCCAGCTTGAAGTGATGCAGAAGACGAGATACCAGCTATGTGAGACGATGGAATTAGCCAATCATCGGTGCATTGTAGTTTGCTTGACTATCGAATTAACAATCGTGCCTATGTGAAGATAACGTGGTACCACCAACCGTTATAAAACACGTTGACAAAATGACTCCTTTTATTAAAATGATATTCACTATCATACCATGAACTAGTGATAATTGCTCATAGACAAACAACCATTTGAAAATCACATATGCATCCAACTAGTACCACTAACGAAGAGCACACATGCCACCAATATCATAATAATATATAAAAAGGAATTAAATCATCAAGATCTCGACACAACGATAATTGAAATCAACTCTTGAATTAAAACATATAGCAATCACATCATTCGTCTAGTTTCCTCAAGGTGGATGAGTGAATGTTTAGCCACTCATGATTAATTTAAAATAACAATCAAAATAAAAGAAGAACATGATGTACCAATCGTTCTTGAAATTGAAATTGCAAGACAATGAAATAGATACGATCTAAGTGGGTGCCCGTGAATCTTCAATGAATCGGACGAAGAAATCTACCCTTGATCCTTGAAGGAATCCCTTGGAGAGCAGCTCTTAGAAAGAATTTTGATAATTGGGAAAATAGGGTTTTTTTTTCTTTATATACCTCCCCCAAAATCTGCAGCAAAAGGCTGCAACCCTGATTCTCCTGTGCACTCACTGCGGCGCAGTGGCCTTGTGCACTTCCCACTGCGGCGCAGTCCTTGAATTGATTCACTGCGGCGCAGTGGTGTGAATGTTCCCACTGCGGCGCAGTGATAATTCACTGGAATCTTGTATCTTTGGTACCCAACGACTGCGGCGCAGTGGGGCAATAACCCTCCCACTGCGGCGCAGTGCATATCTGCTGAAATCTTTGTTCTTCATTATCAACATCACTCGAACACTCGGGTCAACTTTTTGGCCAAAAATCGTCAGAAAATGTACCAAATGGACGCGCAACCTGCTAAGAACCTGAAAGCACTAACAAACACATAAACGCGCCAAATGCATACAAAATCGACTCAAAACACATACGAAAAAGGCCAATAATGATGTGGGCGATCTATATAAATTGGTCACATCACTTCATTTTGTTGCAGCTGAGTGAGATCCCCAGCTGGATGGGATGGAGAAGACGGGGCTGCAGAGCCTGTAGGAAACATCTTATTTATTCCTGCAAATAAGAAATGGTCAGAACTGGTTGTCAATTTTACGGGTCAAGTCAACCCAACCCATCCACTTAACCATTCGTTTTTGGTTTTCAGACACCCAAAAGGAGACAACAGCTATAATCAAGCAAGCTATGTCGTTTTGAAGAAATGATTGAATAGCACGACGCTAACATTCAACACGCTTACAAACTCCTAATAGAAACTATAAAATTCTTAATGCATACATTTAAGACCCCTGAAAGGGGGGGAGGGTGAAAAAGAAGGGGGGGGGGGGGGGGGGGGGGGGGGGGGGGGGGGGGGGGGGGGGGGGGGGGGGGGGGGGGGGGGGGGGGGGGGGGGGGGGGGGGGGGGGGGGGGGGGGGGGGGGGGGGGGGGGGGGGGGGGGGGGGGGGGGGGGGGGGGGGGGGGGGGGGGGGGGGGGGGGGGGGGGGGGGGGGGGGGGGGGGGGGGGGGGGGGGGGGGGGGGGGGGGGGGGGGGGGGGGGGGGGGGGGGGGGGGGGGGGGGGGGGGGGGGGGGGGGGGGGGGGGGGGGGGGGGGGGGGGGGGGGGGGGGGGGGGGGGGGGGGGGGGGGGGGGGGGGGGGGGGGGGGGGGGGGGGGGGGGGGGGGGGGGGGGGGGGGGGGGGGGGGGGGGGGGGGGGGGGGGGGGGTAGAAAATAGCTTAAGAATGGTCCATATGCACTAACGATGAAGAACGAAGCTGAAATGGCAAAAACTGCCATCCCTCGCGGCGCGACCTGAACCTCTCGCGGCGCGATCCTTCACAAAAGTCCAATCGCGGCGCGACCCAAGAAACTCGCGACGCGACAAAAGTCCCTGGATTGAAATGCTCCAGCTTTGGCACACCTCGCGGCGCGACCAAGGGGGCTCGCGGCGCGAATTCAGTCTGACAAGTCGACTTTCTCTCTCCTGGGGTATAAATACCAAGCCCCATTCAACCCTAAACCTAATCTTGGACACTCCAGCCTCCATACCTTCTCTCCAGCCGATTTAAGGGGTTTTCAAGGGTTTTTCATCATCAAAACTATTTTGAAGACTTGAAGATTAACTTTGGCTCTTGATTAGTAATTGTAGCTCGGTTGTAACCTCGATTTGGATTTATTACTTCATATTTGGTAACTATGTTCTCCTTTTTATTTGAATCTCTAGTTATTTTCATTATGAGTAGCTAAATCTCTATCCATCTATGAAGATGAAGTGAAACAATTAGTTATGGTTTCATAATATTTTGAATTCAAGTTGGTTTTACTTAACATTTTGTCAAGATTTTAATGAAGTGATTTCTTCTACTTAAACTTGTGCTCTTAGTGATATTTGTGTTTTTCGATAGTGGTACTAGTTGAATGCAAGTATTATTTTAGTTGTTTGTCTATGAATAACTCTTGCTAGGTCATAGTATGATAGTAAAGAATACAAGTCTAATAGAAATTACTTTGTTAAGTGGATTTAACGGTTGGTGGTACCACGTTTCCTTCACAAAGATAAAATTGTTATTTAAATAATCAAACAAACTAGTTAGTTCGAGGAATTGTAATAGGGTTGGTGGTACCACTTGTTGCAAGAAATTGGATTGAATAGGTGATTGAGCCGATTTTACAAACGGAGTGCACCCGGTTGTGTCTTTGTCTTATCACGATTATTATCACCAACACATTTGAATTTTGAGCTTAAACTATATGCAACCTAGAATTTTTGCGTAACGGATTCGACATAGATGGCTTTTTAATTATTTGTTTACAACTCAAATCTTTTCGCGTGCTCTCGATTGACACCGGTTGAGTACTTTATTTTACTTGTTGGTTACATCGTTTTCAGAATGCAAAGTGACAATTCGGTCACACCAAACCTTTTACTTGTTTCACATTTTTACAACCTTTAGTACAACAATCAGTCCTTGTGTTCGATCCTGGTCTTGCCAGTTAGCTATATTGCAAACGAACGGGTACACTGCCCGTAAGTGTGTTGTAGTCAGTTAGCGGTAGATCTTGTTATAAATTATAAACTAGATTTCACACATCAAGTTTTTGGCGCCGCTGCCGGGGATTGATTTTAAGTACTTTTGGTTGAGATTCAGTGAATCGATCCTTTTCCGTGCTTTGCACGGAGAAGTTACCTGCTTTATTTCATTCTATTTTGCTTTAATTGTACCCCAGGTGCTATTAAGGTTTGTTTGTTGTGTTGTGTTCGCAGAATATTTCCAGGTAGTGGATGAACACTCGAACTTCTGGGAGACCATTAGTGAAGGCCACATCCAATCCCGAAAAACTCAAAAAGCGCACCAAAACACAAACATCACAACCATCAACTTCCGATCCATTTTTCATAGACACCACTCCTAGACCCAAATTCGACCACATACTTCACGAGACTTATTATGATCGGGAAGTAACGAGTGGGGTTACCATTCCAAAAAAGAAGAACCACTCTCCGATAAAACACCTACTCCACTCGAATCACCGAAAACAACCGTTAACATGGCCGAACAACAAAACCCTCCCGATCTCTTCAACATGAAGATCGAGGGCCTTCCTCGAACTATACCAACATCTCGCCAATCGGCCATTCGTGCACCCGAAATTGACACTTTCACGGTGAAAGGCAATCACTTGCAAATGGTTAAAGATTTATGCTTTGACGGAAGGCACAAAAGAGACCCTCATGAGCATCTCGACAAGTTTGAGATGATTTGCAATCTATTCAATTATGGGGAAAATCAGGCCAACAACGTCAAGATGAAGCTTTTTCCCATGTCTCTCACGGGAGGCTCACAAATGGTTGAAGGGTTTGGCACCGGATAGCTTGACTACTTGGGGTGCGGTTAGGGAAGCTTTGATTGAGAGATTCTTTCCGGCTAATCGGGAAAGAGAGCTTATACTTGTAATTAGATCTTTTAGGCAAGATGAGGATGAGTCTATAGTTGAAGCTTGGTTAAGAATGAAAGATTTATTGTGGGAATGTCCCGGGCATGGAGTGAGTGATACCGAAATTATGGGGATATTCATGGATGGGTTGAATAGGGAGAGCTATGAGAAGATGGTGATGACGTGCGGAGGTAGCATTAGTTACAAGACCTCAAGTGAGCTTTGGAAGATGTTTGAGGATATGGCAAAAGCTCAAGTCTCTAGGACTTCGAATAAAGATAGGAGGTCGCGTAAGGTAGTAGCTAGAGTTGATGAGGGTGAAACATCCGAGGTAATTTCTGAAATTCGGACACTTTCAAACCGAATGGACGAAAGGTTCTCAATGGTGGAGAATAATTTTGGTGGACTTGACGTGATGTGAAGATTATGGCCGGGGGTTGTACTAATTGTGGCGGACCACACCATTCCGATGAGTGTGAGTCGGTAGTTAATGAAGATGTAAATTTTGTTCAAAACCAACGTCAAGGCCAATATCAACCTCTTTTTCAACGGGGCGGCAATTACCAAGGCCGATATCAAGGTAACTATTCTAACTCTTCTAATACTTATTCTAACAATCGTGGTGGAAATTTTCAAAATAGGTGGCAAAAGGATGACAATCATGGCGCGCCTAACCAACAACAACCACCATCACCCCCAAGGCGAGAAGAAGACGAGGGCGAAGGATCACCTCTCATGGCCATGATGTCCAAGTTCTTTGACAAACAAGACAAACGAGAGGAGGCCCAAGAGAAAAGGAATATCTCAATGGAGAATTATTCCAAGCTTTTGAATGACAAGATCGGGGGCTTGCATGACAAGATTGATATAAACAATCGCAACACCCATGCTTTGATTTCCAATTTGGAAAAGAGAATTGATAGAATGGGCACTCAACAAAGGCAACCGGGTACTCTTCCAAGCAATACCCAACAAAACCCGAATCAAGACAAAGGCTCATGGAGGAATGGGGATGACAAATACAAAGGTCCCCAACACCAGAACGAAACCGTCAATGCCATAACTACGCGATCCGGCAAGGTAATTGTTCCTCCTATTGATAATTCTTGTATTTCTAATGTTTCTCCTCGAGTTGGGCAGTTTGAAAAAGATGTTGATGAAGAGGTAGAGATGGAGTCACCACCGGTGGTGACCACTTCGGTTCCTAAAGCCACGCCGATCAAGGAAACCGTGTTGAAACCCTACCAACCGAAGATTCCTTTTCCACAGAGATTGATGAAGGAAAAGATGAAGGAGCGAATGGATAAGTTTGTAAGTGATCTAAGGAAGTTGCATATCAATATTCCGTTTTTAGATGCAATTGTGCAGATGCCAGGATATACAAAATGTTTGAAGCAAATTCTGATGAACAAGAAAAAGTTGGCTGATGTGGAGACTAAAATTTTGCAAAATGTTTGCTCGGTGGCAGTGGCGGGTAAGTTACCCGAAAAGCGTAAGGATCCAGGTAGTTTTACTGTTTCTTGCAAGATTGGTGATTTGACTGTGAGTAAGGCATTGACAGATTCAGGTGCTAGTATTGATTTAATGCCTTCATCTATTTATGCTAAACTGAACTTAGGAAAACCTAAACCCATCAACATGAAAATTCAATTGGCCGATAAATCCGTCATAAGACCTATGGGAATTTTAGAAGACGTGTTGGTCAAAGTGGGTGGTTTGGTCTTTCCGGTGGATTTTATCATTATTGATGTGGGTGAAGCATTAAACGTACCCCTTATTCTAGGAAGACCATTTCTTGCTACGGCCGATGCTACCATTGAGGTCGGGCGTGGTAAGCTTACATTGAGAACGGGGGATGAATCGGTAGAATTCTTGAACACTACTTCTTTTTCTTCACCTAATGTTGTTAATTCTATTGAGACTGTTTGTGTTAGTTCTAGTGATTCTCAGATTGATGAATGGTCGGAAGATGAAGTGGAGAAAAAGGGAAATGAGGGGAAGATAACACTAGTGATTAATTCTAGACCAACAAGTAGCCGAAGTGCCAAGATCCGTAAATTGTACGATCGTGTCAAGTCCGCGGTTTCTCATTGCAATGTGAAGTTGTCAAAAGAACTATGTTCGAATTTGTCAACCAAAGAGAAAGAGGAGTTGATGTTGGAGGTGGATGCTTTTGGTAGAGCAAATGATTGGATTCGGACGAAGATGAAAGATGATTGCTTCCCACCTATTAAGGAGGGAACTCCCAACAACTTAAGTGTGGGGAGGGGGGTTAAAGGCCCCAACTTGGTAAATCTTTGAGGTTTGATCGAGTCAAGCTAATGACTCGTAAATAAATAAAGCGCTTCTCGGGAGGCAACCCGTATGTTTTTATCATTTTTAGTTGTTTTCAGTAGTTTTGTTCTATTTTTATGTTTTTCGTTGAGATTCACAGGTGAGAAATGATTTTGGGAGAACCGTTGTGTGCGAAAGTGCGTCAAAGAGCCAAAAATCTGAGAAAAAACAGCTTATCGCGGCGCGAGATTGGCAAGGTTTGAAGCAAAATTGTTCAGAGCTTTTTCTCGCGGCGCGAGCTTGGCATCTCGCGACGCGATGGGGACTTTCAACGTGATCGCGGCGCGACCAGGTTCACTCGCGGCGCGATAGAGGGTAGCCAGGTAAGTTCCCTTTCTTTTAATAGAAATCGAAAAATGAAAAAGAAGGCACTTATTAGAAACAGCTGCACGATCTCTTTTCCTTTTCTCACTCTCTTTTCTTTTTCCCTTCTTACTTTCTCTCAAAACACACACACACACACAATATCTAAAACACACACACTCTTAGATTTGTGATTCTTCATCTCTTTTCTTTCTCTTATTCTCTTCTTCTCCATTCCATCATCATCATCATGTCAAGAGGGGTATGTGATTCTCAACTCTTTCTCTTTTCTTTTCAATTTTATTTCAATTTAATTAGGATTTATTTATTTTCTTTGATTTTCTTTCAATTAATGTTTGTTAATTACTTAGATTAGTTAGTATTGTTGTTTATTGTCCTTAGAGGTGACTAATTTTGGAAGAATCTTAGAAAAACCTAATTAGGGTTCTTAATTTTTAATTTGGGGGTTTTTAAGATTTAGTCATCCTTAATTTATTTTAATTCAAATTAGTTAAAGCATTGTTAATTAGACTCAAAACCCATTCAGAAAATCCAAAAAAAATTGTTGATGAAGAGGTAGAGATGGAGTCACCACCGGTGGTGACCACTTCGGTTCCTAAAGCCACGCCGATCAAGGAAACCGTGTTGAAACCCTACCAACCGAAGATTCCTTTTCCACAGAGATTGATGAAGGAAAAGATGAAGGAGCGAATGGATAAGTTTGTAAGTGATCTAAGGAAGTTGCATATCAATATTCCGTATTTAGATGCAATTGTGCAGATGCCAGGATATACAAAATGTTTGAAGCAAATTCTGATGAACAAGAAAAAGTTGGCTGATGTGGAGACTAAAATTTTGCAAAATGTTTGCTCGGTGGCAGTGGCGGGTAAGTTACCCGAAAAGCGTAAGGATCCAGGTAGTTTTACTGTTTCTTGCAAGATTGGTGATTTGACTGTGAGTAAGGCATTGACAGATTCAGGTGCTAGTATTGATTTAATGCCTTCATCTATTTATGCTAAACTGAACTTAGGAAAACCTAAACCCATCAACATGAAAATTCAATTGGCCGATAAATCCGTTATAAGACCTATGGGAATTTTAGAAGACGTGTTGGTCAAAGTGGGTGGTTTGGTCTTTCCGGTGGATTTTATCATTATTGATGTGGGTGAAGCATTAAACGTACCCCTTATTCTAGGAAGACCATTTCTTGCTACGGCCGATGCTACCATTGAGGTCGGGCGTGGTAAGCTTACATTGAGAACGGGGGATGAATCGGTAGAATTCTTGAACACTACTTCTTTTTCTTCACCTAATGTTGTTAATTCTATTGAGACTGTTTGTGTTAGTTCTAGTGATTCTCAGATTGATGAATGGTCGGAAGATGAAGTGGAGAAAAAGGGAAATGAGGGGAAGATAACACTAGTGATTAATTCTAGACCAACAAGTAGCCGAAGTGCCAAGATCCGTAAATTGTACGATCGTGTCAAGTCCGCGGTTTCTCATTGCAATGTGAAGTTGTCAAAAGAACTATGTTCGAATTTGTCAACCAAAGAGAAAGAGGAGTTGATGTTGGAGGTGGATGCTTTTGGTAGAGCAAATGATTGGATTCGGACGAAGATGAAAGATGATTGCTTCCCACCTATTAAGGAGGGAACTCCCAACAACTTAAGTGTGGGGAGGGGGGTTAAAGGCCCCAACTTGGTAAATCTTTGAGGTTTGATCGAGTCAAGCTAATGACTCGTAAATAAATAAAGCGCTTCTCGGGAGGCAACCCGTATGTTTTTATCATTTTTAGTTGTTTTCAGTAGTTTTGTTCTATTTTTATGTTTTTCGTTGAGATTCACAGGTGAGAAATGATTTTGGGAGAACCGTTGTGTGCGAAAGTGCGTCAAAGAGCCAAAAATCTGAGAAAAAACAGCTTATCGCGGCGCGAGATTGGCAAGGTTTGAAGCAAAATTGTTCAGAGCTTTTTCTCGCGGCGCGAGCTTGGCATCTCGCGACGCGATGGGGACTTTCAACGTGATCGCGGCGCGACCAGGTTCACTCGCGGCGCGATAGAGGGTAGCCAGGTAAGTTCCCTTTCTTTTAATAGAAATCGAAAAATGAAAAAGAAGGCACTTATTAGAAACAGCTGCACGATCTCTTTTCCTTTTCTCACTCTCTTTTCTTTTTCCCTTCTTACTTTCTCTCAAAACACACACACACACACACAATATCTAAAACACACACACTCTTAGATTTGTGATTCTTCATCTCTTTTCTTTCTCTTATTCTCTTCTTCTCCATTCCATCATCATCATCATGTCAAGAGGGGTATGTGATTCTCAACTCTTTCTCTTTTCTTTTCAATTTTATTTCAATTTAATTAGGATTTATTTATTTTCTTTGATTTTCTTTCAATTAATGTTTGTTAATTACTTAGATTAGTTAGTATTGTTGTTTATTGTCCTTAGAGGTGACTAATTTTGGAAGAATCTTAGAAAAACCTAATTAGGGTTCTTAATTTTTAATTTGGGGGTTTTTAAGATTTAGTCATCCTTAATTTATTTTAATTCAAATTAGTTAAAGCATTGTTAATTAGACTCAAAACCCATTCAGAAAATCCAAAAAAAATTTTTTTGCAGAATCGCGGCGCGAGTGGGGGGCCTCGCGTCGCGAGATTTAGCCCTGTTTGCCCGTTTTTGCCGTTTGTCTGTCTTAGCCTTTCGTGAGTGCCTCCATTCGTTTCCTCTAACTTATTTAGCACATTTTGAATGTTTTTGCAGAAACAACCGGTTGGACAAAAATATGAGGGATGGGTGTGGCCGAATAACTACCAATTTGATTATGTTGACGATAGCTACACTCCACCAACCCCTCCTGCTAGCAAAACATTCAGGTTACTTAAAACACACACACATCCTTGGCTGCAATTCAGGGATGTCCCAAAGGCGGAACGCCAAGTGTTTTTGAATAGGTTAGCGGAAATCCAAGACTATGAGTTGATTCCCGCTCGTACAATGGACTGGCAGTTAATTCGCGATGCGCTCCTGGATGACTACTTTGCAAACAGGTTTAGGACAGAGTATACTGATGAGGAAACGGGTTGGGTAGCAAACATTGATATGTGAAGAAGGGTTTTTGAGCTGAATAAACCGGCTAAATTGGAATGGTGCCAGGAATTCTACTCATCTCTTAGAGTGGGATTCTTATCTATTGAGGACATTAGTGACGATCGGGTGATCCACTTTCGATTAGGTGGCAAGCAACGCCACTGCACCATTCCTGAGTTTGGTTATCTTTGTGGCATGTTTGAGAAAAATGAGTTTAATGATGGTTTGGTTCAGTCGTTTTTGGAAAATAGCATTCTAGACACTTCCCATTTTGATGATGGGGTTAGTTTTCATGAGTATTGGAATAGGATTTCAGGGAAGCCTACGTTTAGCTCGGGGGTGAGCAAGGTGTCGGACATTCGGTCCAAAAGGTTGAGGCTGTTGCATAAACTGATTACATACTCTTTCATCCATCGGGGAAATGCAAATGACAAAGTGTGTAACGATGATCTGTGGTTACTGAGGCAGTTCCAAGACTTCACCCCCACCCGATATGGTTGTGCTCCTTATATCCTTGCTCGTCACATGCAGAAGCACCGGGAGCGTAGGTATTTATGTGGTCATTTCGTGACCTCAATCATGGAGAGGTTGGGCATGGCAAACACTAGTGAGGGGAGGCGAGTTTCGGATATCGAGCCTACCATTATCATTGATGCCACAGAGTTGAAGAAGGCAAGGTTGATGACCTTGGCGAGTGATTTGGGGGATGAAACGGAGGATGAGCAGGAACCGCCGGCTCAGAGACAGAGGGTGGAGCCGCCACCCCAGATGGAGCAGCAGCCTAACCCTTATCCGGCTTATGATTTTGCAGGTTGGGGAACGAAGCTTGATGAGATCCTAGGTCATCAGCGGGAGCTCAGGGACACTCAGGATATGATGATGGATGGGCAGAGGACTATGTGGAGCCAAGTGAACCGCATGGGTTTCCAAAACGAGTATTGGTCTCCCTACATAAACCATTGGATCCAACCGGATTCTCCACCTCCACCACCACCTACTCAGGCATTCAGTCCTCCTCCCATTTTCATGCCGGCCTGCACCACTTATGGATTTTTCTGTCCACATCCTGATCAGCAGCAGCCCGGTTGGGCAGGCCCGAGTTCGAGCGCAGCAGGTACTAGTGGGACCACAGGGGGCGCTCAATATATGCCCCAATTTGGGACATATAGACATACCACTGGAGAGCGCTATTCGGGGCCTGGTTTTGATTTTTACCGTGGCATATTTGGTGAGCCGGCAGATCCTGATGCTGGTGATGGTGTTCCCTCCTCTCATGACATGGACGAATATTGATCTATTCTCTTTTCTTTCCTAATTTCTGAAACTTTTGAAACATTGCATTTTATTTTCTTTCAATTTGGTTGTAATTCCACCATTTAGGCGATGAGACACTTGTAGTTGTTTCTTGTTTTCCTTTTACTATGAACTACGTAGTTGTTTTGGTATTTTGTTTTGGTGATTGTCAGGTGATTATTTCGCGTTTGCAAGTTGAATTGTGAGAGAATGCTTTTGGATTTTTGGAACAAACAAGCGGGTTTATGCTGGCATTCAGTTCAGCACCCACTTAGATTTTGGCTTCAACTTTGCATTGGTGAATTCTTGCTTTCACCCGGAGGTTTTTCATTGCTCCTTTCTACATTTTGCATTTTTCCCTTTTCCCATTGTTTGCCTTAGTTATTCGTCCATTGGGGACAATGTACAACTTAAGTGTGGGGAGGGGGATGGTAAATTGGAAAAATGAAAATTTTGAAGTTTCTTTCCTTTACTAGCATTTTGGTTATGTTTTTAAAATTTTGAGGCTATAGGTTTTGTGCAAAGACGAGAAATGAAGACTTTGAATTTTGCTAATCTAGGATAAAACTTGAGATTGTTTACCTTTAGCTTTCCTTTCCTAGTGCTTGTGGCATTTCATCGTTCCAAGGGGTCATAGGCTTGTCCCGAACTTCAAATAATCTAGGTTGCTTGCAAATTGTACCTTAATGATGAATCTAATGTGAATAATAGCTTCACTAGATGATGTATTGGTAGGCACCGCTTGAGGTTTTCCATTTGAATTTTGCAACTTGTGTGCATGAAAAGCTCGAAATGTATTAAATATGCTTGTGGTAATTTGACTTAACATATGGTTTGCACACCGGATGTCCGGCCCTTAATTCTTATGTTATAGGTTGTAGCTCTAGTCATTATGTTTGGTTTTTATATCGGGGTGTCTGGGGTGCTTCGGCATCAAACGGGTGGCACATGTGGGAATGCGCATAATCTTTTTCCAATAGTCTAATGCTAATGTGGTATTTGAGATTCGAACAAGTAAGTCCTTGGGGTAACTTTGTTTTACCTAGCTCACCTAAAGCTTCCAACTTGGGATGGTTTGTCAGAAAGTTCGTTACACGGGTCTCATCGAAAATCACGGGTGTTAAATTATAAAACTTTTTATTCTCACATGTGTTTGTGTTTAGAGCATGGTCTCTGGATATGCAACCCAACCTTGAGTTCTGGCGTATGTCTCTTAACGATACTCACGTATCCGTAGCGAACCGCTGGCCGGACGCTTAAAGTACACTTTCGTATAATCACCTGATGTGTGGATAGAGTTGCAATTCTAGACCGTAGGAGTATGTTTTGTCAAGGGACTCATAAGTATAACGTAATGAAAACCGTATAGAAAACCAATGGCGTGAGTGTTTAAGTGGACAATTATACCAATAATCATTGTGGAATATTGCTTATGTTTTAAATTTTTGAGGCTATAGGTTTTGTGCAAAGACGAGAAATGAAGACTTTGAATTTTGCTAATCTAGGATAAAACTTGAGATTGTTTACCTTTAGCTTTCCTTTTCTAGTGCTTGTGGCATTTCATCGTTCCAAGGGGTCATAGGCTTGTTCCGAACTTTTTTTTTTTTTTTTTTTTTTTTTTTTTTTTTTTTTTTTTTTTTTTTTTTTTTTTTTTTTTTTTTTTTTTTTTTTTTTTTTTTTTTTTTTTTTTTTTTTTTTTTTTTTTTTTTTTTTTTTTTTTTTTTTTTTTTTTTTTTTTTTTTTTTTTTTTTTTTTTTTTTTTTTTTTTTTTTTTTTTTTTTTTTTTTTTTTTTTTTTTTTTTTTTTTTTTTTTTTTTTTTTTTTTTTTTTTTTTTTTTTTTTTTTTTTTTTTTTTTTTTTTTTTTTTTTTTTTTTTTTTTTTTTTTTTTTTTTTTTTTTTTTTTTTTTTTTTTTTTTTTTTTTTTTTTTTTTTTTTTTTTTTTTTTTTTTTTTTTTTTTTTTTTTTTTTTTTTTTTTTTTTTTTTTTTTTTTTTTTTTTTTTTTTTTTTTTTTTTTTTTTTTTTTTTTTTTTTTTTTTTTTTTTTTTTTTTTTTTTTTTTTTTTTTTTTTTTTTTTTTTTTTTTTTTTTTTTTTTTTTTTTTTTTTTTTTTTTTTTTTTTTTTTTTTTTTTTTTTTTTTTTTTTTTTTTTTTTTTTTTTTTTTTTTTTTTTTTTTTTTTTTTTTTTTTTTTTTTTTTTTTTTTTTTTTTTTTTTTTTTTTTTTTTTTTTTTTTTTTTTTTTTTTTTTTTTTTTTTTTTTTTTTTTTTTTTTTTTTTTTTTTTTTTTTTTTTTTTTTTTTTTTTTTTTTTTTTTTTTTTTTTTTTTTTTTTTTTTTTTTTTTTTTTTTTTTTTTTTTTTTTTTTTTTTTTTTTTATAGAAAACCAATGGCGTGAGTGTTTAAGTGGACAATTATACCAATAATCATTGTGGAATATTGCTTATGTTGCCAATAATAATGTTGATGCTTGCTAGTGGATTGTAGCTTAGTAAGAACGAGCCTAAGGTCAATTGGAATGATAGAAATGTTCAAGAGGTGTTAACACAAGCATAAGGAGGATTCTAATTGTAACCGAAAGATGGTTTTGCTCTAGATTAGTCGAATTTTCTGATTTCGTCTTAAACTTGCTCAGTAGTTTTTAAATGCATTTGCTTTTGGTATTCGACACCGCTTGGTAGGAAACTTCTCTTATAACTATGTTTTGTTTTATGAAATCGTGAATTGTTGGGTTATTGAGAATTGATTAAAGTGCATACTTGCTTGAGGGCAAGCAAGGTTTAAGTGTGGGGAGGTTTGATGTGTCTCAATATATACATATTTCCCACATCTTATTTGGACGTTTTAGACACGCTTGATAGCCGTTTATACATGTTTTGTGGTGCTTTATGGTATTTGCTAGTGATTTCAGGTCTACAGCAGGTACATCGCTCTTAATTGGTAGAAAATAGCTTAAGAATGGTCCATATGCACTAACGATGAAGAACGAAGCTGAAATGGCAAAAACTGCCATCCCTCGCGGCGCGACCTGAACCTCTCGCGGCGCGATCCTTCACAAAAGTCCAATCGCGGCGCGACCCAAGAAACTCGCGACGCGACAAAAGTCCCTGGATTGAAATGCTCCAGCTTTGGCACACCTCGCGGCGCGACCAAGGGGGCTCGCGGCGCGAATTCAGTCTGACAAGTCTACTTTCTCTCTCCTGGGGTATAAATACCAAGCCCCATTCAACCCTAAACCTAATCTTGGACACTCCAACCTCCATACCTTCTCTCCAGCCGATTTAAGGGGTTTTTCAAGGGTTTTTCATCATCAAAACTATTTTGAAGACTTGAAGATTAATTTTGGCTCTTGATTAGTAATTGTAGCTCGATTGTAACCTCGATTTGGATTTATTACTTCATATTTGGTAACTATGTTCTCCTTTTTATTTGAATCTCTAGTTATTTTCATTATGAGTAGCTAAATCTCTATCCATCTATGAAGATGAAGTGAAACAATTAGTTATGGTTGCATAATATTTTGAATTCAAGTTGGTTTTACTTAACATTTTGTCAAGATTTTAATGAAGTGATTTCTTCTACTTAAACTTGTATTCTTGCCTTCTTGGTGATATTTGTGTTTTTCGATAGTGGTACTAGTTGAATGCAAGTATTATTTTAGTTGTTTGTCTATGAATAACTCTTGCTAGGTCATGGTATGATAGTAAAGAATACAAGTCTAATAGAAATTACTTTGTTAAGTGGATTTAACGGTTGGTGGTACCACGTTTCCTTCACAAAGATAAAATTGTTATTTAAATAATCAAACAAACTAGTTAGTTCGAGGAATTGTAATAGGGTTGGTGGTACCACTTGTTGCAAGAAATTGGATTGAATAGGTGATTGAGTCGATTTTACAAACGGAGTGCACCCGGTTGTGTCTTTGTCTTATCACGATTATTATCACCAACACATTTGAATTTTGAGCTTAAACTATATGCAACCTAGACTTTTTGCGTAACGGATTCGACATAGATGGCTTTTTAATTATTTGTTTACAACTCAAATCTTTTCGCGTGCTCTCGATTGACACCGGTTGAGTACTTTATTTTACTTGTTGGTTACATCGTTTTCAGAATGCAAAGTGACAATTCGGTCACACCAAACCTTTTACTTGTTTCACATTTTTACAACCTTTAGTACAACAATCAGTCCTTGTGTTCGATCCTGGTCTTGCCAGTTATCTATATTACATACGAACGGGTACACTGACAGTAAGTGTGTTGTAGTCAGTTAGCGGTAGATCTTGTTATAAATTATAAACTAGATTTCACACATCACACAGAAAAGATGGTATCAGAATGTAAGTTATAAAGACAGTTCAAACACGATTGGCTGAGGGGTTGAAGATCCAAGAAACGAACTGGGTCAAATACAAAAAAGAGACTAATCGATGATACATCACAATCATCATCTCATCTTGATAAAGTTAAAGATTCAGTTATGTATGAACAAACACAATGTGAGGGGAAAAGAAAGATAGATAGATACATCACAAATTAATCTTTAAAGAAGCAATCAATCAATTATGCACAAACAAACACAATGTAATGATATAAACGAATTAAGAAACATAAGTTCAAGCAAAAAAACAGATCAAAATTGAAGATGGGAGAGGGATTCATGTACCTGATTTAGAAAGAATGGATTGATGAATAAAATTCGTGAAGTGATTGTTTGATCAAATCTATTTTGGGGGTGGGAGTTAAAAAGATGTTGCAGTTAGTTATTATTATTGTGATGTTTAACAGAATATATGTATGTATTCTATATCCGTGTATATATATATACACACACATATATGAATGAAAGAAAGAAAGAATTGAAAGAAGAAGGGGTGTAGTTTGTTTCGTAACCGTCTAACAGAACAAAGAGCGGGAAACTCCAATTGTTTTTCTCTACACACGTGGCATTCTTCAAGACCCCACCCCTACATGTGCCGTAAGTTTAATTAATTAAGTCGTGAGTACTTATTACTTTTATTACGGTGTGATCAACCATGAGTCCAATGTCTACCCAATACGACGATTTGATAGTAGTACCGGCGCGGGGTGTGGTGACGGCGGCGGTGACCGAGATTTTAAATTTAAGTCATTACAAAAGGTACTTATGACAAGGATTATTTTTTACACTAATTTATAGACACGTATTTTGTCCATTTTCGACTCTAAATTATCATTTATTTACATATTTTCCTAAAGATATGTTATGTAGATTAGGGATGAGCTTTTAGCCCAAAAACCCGTGACCCGTTTTTGACCCGCCCGCAACCGACCCGACCCGTCCGGAGACCAACCCAGCCAATTCACGGTTCAACAATTTGGTGACTTTTTGGATTCGGGCTGGTCTCGATCAAAACCGAGAATTACTGGTTTGACCTGGCCAAACCCGAAGTGTGTGTTTTAGTGGATTTTGGGCGTACTCTTCTATATAACATGCGCTTTCCGATCTATAAATCAAGAAGCAAACACTTTTGGTTTTTCATGTATTGCGAATCAATCTTCATGAGACTCGGATTCTTCTTTATTATGACACCAAACTTGACAGATGAATATATGAATTTTTATATTTTATTTTGTGAGAGTGAGAGAAAAAGTCTTCAGAGGATTATATTGAGAAAAGTGTTGTACTGCACTAGTATAAAAAAATTGGTTTACTTTTGCACTACCATGTTACTAATAAATGGAAGCTGAAGGATATGTGGAAAATCTAATGACCAAACAAAAAACATTTATAATATCCATATAGGAGAAAGATCAAATGTGAAAGTTGATTAAGGAGAGAATATTGATTTTTAATATTTTTTTCAACTTTATTTTTCATTTTTAAATTTTTTTAGTGACAACCCATTCCAAAAAAAAAATTAAAAATTAAAAAATAAATCCTATACATGTGTACATTTTTATACCTTACACAAGTACACTCTGTGGTATACACATGTGTAAATTGTATTTTTTAAATTTTTATTATTTTTAAATTTTTTTATTTTTTTTATTTTGGGAATGGGTTTATGTTAAACTAGATTAAACCCGTCCGTTGGACGGTTACATATATAAATAATAACTTTCACATCATCAACTATTAAAAAGGGGAGCATCCAATAGGAACAAGTTAAAAATAAGAACCAATGTAAGAACCAATAGAAAACTTCCACATCATCAAACATTAAAAAGGGTAATAAGAACAAGTTAAAAATAAGAACCATGTAAGAACCAATAGAAAACTTCCACATCATCAACTATTAAAAAGGGTAATTTAGACGATTGAAAATTACAATTGTTAATATTTTTCTTTTATCTCCATAGAAAAATAACCGTGATTTAATCAGTTCTACTTTACAACTTTCATTTTGTATATAAATTTTCATATTAAATTATTTAGTTTCCATTTCATCAAATCAAGCCCCATACGTTACTGTATTTGTTTATTATTTAATTCCAAAATTTCTCAACAATATTTGCCTTAAACATTCTCCTGTATTTGTTTTCGACTTTTTTCATTAATGGATCCAGGTCAAATTAGTTTTATGCATCCAAGTTATTTTTATGCAGCCAACTCCAAGTCATTTTTATGCATCCAAGTATTTTTATGCATCCAAGTATTTTTATGCATCCAAGTCATTTTTATGCATCCAAGTCATTTTTATGCATCCAAGTCATTTTTATGCATCCAAGTCATTTTTATGCATCCAAGTCATTTTTATGCATCCAATTAATTTTTATGCATCCAAGTCATTTTTATGCATCCAATTTAGATGATTAGATCCAAGTCATGTTATTTTTTTATACATCCAAGTCATTTTTAATGCATCCAAGTCATGTTAATTTTTTATGCATCCAAGTCATTTTTATGCATCCAAGTCATTTTTATGCATCCAAGTCATTTTTATGCATCCAAGTCATTTTTATGCATCCAAGTCATTTTTATGCATCCAAGTCATTTTTATGCATCCAAGTCATTTTTATGCATCCAAGTCATTTTTATGCATCCAAGTCATTTTTATGCATCCAAGTCATTTTTATGCATCCAAGTCATTTTTATGCATCCAAGTCATTTTTATGCATCCAAGTCATTTTTATGCATCCAAGTCATTTTTATGCATCCAAGTCATTTTTATGCATCCAAGTCATTTTTATGCATCCAAGTCATTTTTATGCATCCAAGTCATTTTTATGCATCCAAGTCATTTTTATGCATCCAAGTCATTTTTATGCATCCAAGTCATTTTTATGCATCCAAGTCATTTTTATGCATCCAAGTCATTTTTATGCATCCAAGTCATTTTTATGCATCCAAGTCATTTTTATGCATCCAAGTCATTTTTATGCATCCAAGTCATTTTTATGCATCCAAGTCATTTTTATGCATCCAAGTCATTTTTATGCATCCAAGTCATTTTTATGCATCCAAGTCATTTTTATGCATCCAAGTCATTTTTATGCATCCAAGTCATTTTTATGCATCCAAGTCATTTTTATGCATCCAAGTCATTTTTATGCATCCAAGTCATTTTTATGCATCCAAGTCATTTTTATGCATCCAAGTCATTTTTATGCATCCAAGTCATTTTTATGCATCCAAGTCATTTTTATGCATCCAAGTCATTTTTATGCATCCAAGTCATTTTTATGCATCCAAGTCATTTTTATGCATCCAAGTCATTTTTATGCATCCAAGTCATTTTTATGCATCCAAGTCATTTTTATGCATCCAAGTCATTTTTATGCATCCAAGTCATTTTTATGCATCCAAGTCATTTTTATGCATCCAAGTCATTTTTATGCATCCAAGTCATTTTTATGCATCCAAGTCATTTTTATGCATCCAAGTCATTTTTATGCATCCAAGTCATTTTTATGCATCCAAGTCATTTTTATGCATCCAAGTCATTTTTATGCATCCAAGTCATTTTTATGCATCCAAGTCATTTTTATGCATCCAAGTCATTTTTATGCATCCAAGTCATTTTTATGCATCCAAGTCATTTTTATGCATCCAAGTCATTTTTATGCATCCAAGTCATTTTTATGCATCCAAGTCATTTTTATGCATCCAAGTCATTTTTATGCATCCAAGTCATTTTTATGCATCCAAGTCATTTTTATGCATCCAAGTCATTTTTATGCATCCAAGTCATGTTATTTTTTTATACTTTTTTGTGACCTTTTTTTTATATACACAACCATAAATTATTTTTACAAGTTTCGTTTTTATATATATTTCGTTATTATTTTTATCAAGTATTTTGAATAAAAAGAAAAAAGTTGTGTTATATAAATATAAAAAACTCAGGACAGAGTTCGGCCCAAATTGGTTTATGCTTCATGACCAATTTAATTTTAATTTTTTCAAAGAAAAAACGAACAAGGATTAAAAGTTTTTGGACAATAATAACAAGCCTATAAACGTCACAAAATATATTGTTTTAAGAAAGTTTTGAATCATGCATCTATCACTCCTTATATGTTTATAAAATTTTTTTGTCTAATTCCAACCAACTTTGCAACTTTATATTGTTGAATCTTTGTGAACATATATTTTATTATATATAACTATTCACTTGAAGTTATAACATTCTTATATATTGCATGTAATTTACGATCGATGAATTTCTTATTATATTACATTATAATGCTTAGTTTACGTCTATTTTTCATGTTTTCAACAAGATGGACAGAGATATATATATAGGGGTGCCCGTTTTACAACAAGCCCATGTGATGTGTCGAATTCGGTTTTGAGTTCATGTAGTTCAAATTTTCGTATCATTTTTTAAGTTAGTATTAGTTTCTTAATTCTTGATCATATGTTATTATTGATTAAATAGATAGAAATCATTTTAGTTGTACGCACCACCATATTACTTTCATTGACACGACGATGTTTACAGTTTTGATAAATGAAGCAACAATGCAGGTTTCTTTTAGTAAGTTCAATAAGAACATGCTAGAGGAGGCTGAAGTTCCCATTTGATATAAGGAGGTTAACTAAGCATAGCCCAGTTTATACGGATTTTGTTATAAAACAAGAAAATAAACCCGCGCGTTGCTGCGGGAGTTTTTTTAAACGTAAAAAATAACAACGTATAAATATATCTACTGTTGAAATCGTTTAAAGGGAACAATTAATTAGAACAAAAAAATAACTAATATGCTACGTAAAAAGTTAAAAAGTTATTGCACGAACGCCGTTGGTCAGTGAGCAAGTGGATGTTGGAATCGTTTAAAAGAAACATAATTAAAAAAAAGAAAAGAAGTAAATACTGTGTTGGTTACATGTCTATAAATTGAAAAAAAGCATATATTTTTTTCGTAATAAAAAAAGCTATTGAAAGAAGAAAAAAAGTTAGTATTAAGAAAAAAATTAACATCGGCCGTTGGCCGGGGATAACCAATTGTTAAAAAAAAGTACAAAAGAAAAAAAAAGAAATACAAACACCAAATGAAAAAGTTAAAAAAAAAACTAAATGTTACATGTGAAAAGGTATAAAAACCGAATGTTTAAAAAATAAAAAAATATATAATGCAATAAAAAAAGAGAAAAAAATAGGTTAAAAAACAAAATATATAGCATTTGAATAAAATATATAACATTAAAAAAAGTTATAAAAGAACAAAATGTAAAGTGTAGAAAAAGGTATAAAAAACAAATGTTAAAAAAGACTTTTTTTTAAAAAAAGTCCACAAATTATATAAGGTTAGGGGATAGAAATTATAAAAAGGAAATAGAAAGGGCAAAAAGGAAAAATGAAAATAGGAGAGGGCAGAAAAGAAAGAAGAAAAAAAAGAAGGGGGCAAAGTGTAAAAACAAAAACCAAAACAAAAAAACAAAAAAAGTCTTGAAAAGGGGAGGGGGGAAGGTCTTGAACCCGTGACCTCTCACCCCATAGCCTAAGACACAAGCCACCACACCAAGGCTCACTTTTGTATTTTTTATAACAAATGTTGTATATAACTTAAAAATGCATATGAATACAAAAGTGCTACTATTCCTAAGGGTGTTCTTATTTATATATATATATAAAATTTAGAATCATGATTAATTTATATTATCAAACAAAATAGAATGTCAAGCCAATAACTTCATTGTGTGATAATAGTGGTTGTGCAAATTATTCAATTTCTTGAATTATGTATATTTACACTTTGAACAACAATTTGCCTTTTCTTGATTCAACATGTATAACGAGATGTACTTCTGTTTCGTTAGCCCCATTTGTTTCACGACATTCTTATTATCTAAAATGTATGTCCAACTCTAAACTTTGTATGTGATTGACAATCCTAAACCCAATGTCATTTTTAAACTACATCTAACTTTTTATAAATGGATGGATGAGACACATTTTAATGAATTGGACTCGAATTTATATTGGAGGAATTAATATTTTATTCATATCGTTGCTTTTTATGTATGTTACCATCAAAGTTTGGTCTTTTATTTTGTTAAATTTAATGTATCAGGAGGGTCGAATGATGGCTTCGATAAGAAAAAAGAAAGGATAGCTAATGGGTTATATCAGGAGAGTCACGATAATTCATCTTTATTGCATACAACTATATTAACATATATACTTTTTTTTAAAAAAGTTATTAACATATATACTTGATCATGTAGTTGATGTGGTACAGAGAGAATTATCAGCCGATGGTTCTTCAACGAATTTAAATGTTATTACATATATACTTTTTTTTAAAGTTATTAACATATATACTTTTTTTTAAAGTTATTAACATATATACTTTTTTTTAAAGTTATTAACATATATACTTTTTTTTAAAGTTATTAACATATATACTTTTTTTTAAAGTTATTAACATATATACTTTTTTTTAAAGTTATTAACATATATACTTTTTTTTAAAGTTATTAACATATATACTTTTTTTTAAAGTTATTAACATATATACTTTTTTTTAAAGTTATTAACATATATACTTTTTTTTAAAGTTATTAACATATATACTTTTTTTTAAAGTTATTAACATATATACTTTTTTTTAAAGTTATTAACATATATACTTTTTTTTAAAGTTATTAACATATATACTTTTTTTTAAAGTTATTAACATATATACTTTTTTTTAAAGTTATTAACATATATACTTTTTTTTAAAGTTATTAACATATATACTTTTTTTTAAAGTTATTAACATATATACTTTTTTTTAAAGTTATTAACATATATACTTTTTTTTAAAGTTATTAACATATATACTTTTTTTTAAAGTTATTAACATATATACTTTTTTTTAAAGTTATTAACATATATACTTTTTTTTAAAGTTATTAACATATATACTTTTTTTTAAAGTTATTAACATATATACTTTTTTTTAAAGTTATTAACATATATACTTTTTTTTAAAGTTATTAACATATATACTTTTTTTTAAAGTTATTAACATATATACTTTTTTTTAAAGTTATTAACATATATACTTTTTTTTAAAGTTATTCACATATAATCTTTATTGCATACAACTATATTAACATATATACTTTTTTTTAAAGTTATTAACATATATACTTGATCATGTAGTTGATGCGGTACAGAGAGTATTATCAGCCGATAGTTCTTCAAGGAATTTAAATGTTATACAAGACCTTTCAAGAATTTAGGTTGGTAATAGACTAATAGGTGGTCAAAGTTTTGTGAAGATTGGTGTTGATATAATTAAGATTTTGATTTATATAGTTATAGATCTTCATATAGAGCAAGAAGTATACTGCTACCTTAAAAAAAGTTACTCAAGCTTTGCTAATTTAACATGATCCAGTGACAATGTGCATACACTCAAAACCTTCTGTTTATGTTATAGGTTTAAATATGTTTGCAAATTTTTCTATGAAATGATATAAGATAGCCCGGTGCAACGCACGGATATCACCTAGTTATACAATAATAATGTATGACTGAATTTCTTATGTATATATAATAGATTACTACCGTGTTTTATTTATACATGCGCATCCAGCTTTAAGTTTACAACAAAACCATGTATTAACGTGGAGTACATATTGAGTTTTGTAACTTCTTTTGCTATATTGAATTTGTAACTTCTTTTGCTATATTGAAAACTGCCATGAACGTGCATGCATGCATTTTTTTTCTTTTTTTTTCCCTTTTGTTCGTTTACTATCATGTCCTTAAAAATACTTGTAAAAAGACATAATTACCATTAATTCTACATAATATTTCAAAAATACCCTAATTCATCTTGACCCTTAATTTTTTCATCCAATGGTGAAAAACTGTTTTCACTGTTCTTATTTTTAACACGTTCTCACCGGAAAGTCACCTTATATATATATATATATAATATATTATATATATATATATATATATATAGGGGACCCTTATTTTGAGAACCCATTTTTTTGTAAGAACCGTGAGAACTCCTAAATTTTATATTGGATCACATGTTTTTTTTGTTCATTCACATGTGAAACGTTATAAAAATATATGTTGCAGAAGAAATTTTTTTTCAAAACCTTATATATAGCCGTTTGTCACATGTGAATAGAAAACGTGAACAAATTCGTTCACAAGTTCACAAAAGGCTATTTTGAAGGTTTCTTCAAAAAGTTTCTTCTACAACATACATTTTATATCATTTCACATGTGAATGAACAAAAAAAACATGTGAACAAATATATAATTTAAGAGTTCTCATGGTTCTTACAAAATAAATGGTTCTCAAAATAAGGAAACTATATATATATATATATAGGAAAAATTATTTTGAGAACCCTTAAAAAAACAAGAACCTTTGAGAACCATTTTAAACTAATCACAACCCTTAAATAATTTGATCAATGGTCAAAAATAAATATGTCATTTTAGTAATTTATTAGAGATATTAAATATAATTTAATAACAAAAAAGGGTAGCTTAGTCACACTAAAAAAAACAGCCCTAATATTTATGCACCAATATAGTCTTGTGTGGGTGCAGATAAAACAACTTCGTGTAGGCGATCTGGGGACTAGCAACAGAAACCCCACAATTCAATTTGTCGAATTAATTTTTTGCGGTTGCTTTTTTTCGAAAAGTAAACTTCATTAAACAAGTATCAGCCAAAATGGTGATACCAACCAAAACTTACATCATATACACAGAATCACACCAAGCTAAAACTACTCCAACTATTCCAGTTTATATTTACATTTTTCTTTCTATTTCTATACAAAAGAAAAGCCAAAGCTTTAATATCTTGAACAACTTTCGCGATCCTTATTTGGGTGTTTGAGAACATTCTATCATTTCTTGCCTTCCAAATGCACCAACACGCAACCATGATGATACCTTTAACCACTTTCTGTTCTTTCTTCCCGAGACCCACATTCTCATGTATTTCAATGAGATCTTTTACCGAAAACACAAAGAAAGGAGATGCCTTGCACCAGGAACTAATGAACGTCCACACCATATTAGCCAATTCACACCCACAAAACAGGTGATCCATTGACTCCTCATAATCCCCGCATAACACACAGAGCCCATCACCAAAAACACAGTTCCGTTCTTTAAGGGCCTCTAAAGTTGGAATTCGGTTCATACTCACTCTCCACATAAATATATTAACCTTTAACGGAATCCATTTAGACCAACGAATGACGTACCTGTTACTGTAATCACGAGAGCTTATAATAAATTCCTTCACAACTTTGACAGTCAACTGTGAATCGTTACTACCTTGCCATATCCACCTATCATTTGAAACCGTTAGCTTCATTCAATTCAGGAGAGTATTAAGTTCTTGCCATTCATTCATCTCCTCTGCCGATCTGGGGTCTTTTCCAGCTCCAAAACGAAGAAAAGCCTTCAACAGCCTCATCATATCGATCGACCACCCTACAGTTTTTATACTTCTCGAGCCGAAACAGTCCAGGAAACCTATCTCTGAAAGCGTCCTCCCCTTCCAAACGTCCAGCCAAAATTTTAATTCCTGACCATTACCACAAATGCCTCTAAAAATCTTGTCCAGCCCCTTTTCCTCCACCTTAATCGACTCAATCGCTTTAACAATTGATTTCCAATTGCATGACATATATTTATTGACCGGGAGAGACTTCCAATTGCTCTTAGTGTCGTGAATATTCATGATGACTTCCTTCCATAAACTGTTCCTTTCGTTCCTGAATCTGGCTAACCATTTAGACAGCATAGCCAAATTGGCGTCGTTAAGATTTGATAGGCCCAGTCCACCAACCTTTTTAGGGGACGCAACTCTGTCCCAAGAGACCCAACATATTTTCTTAATTCCATCCACACCACCCCAAAGGAACCGCCTCATTATTTTTTCCAAGCCATCCAAAACTTTCTTAGGCGCTCGGTACAATGAAAAATAATATGTCAGAAGACTTTCCAACACCGATTTGACAAGAGTAACCCTTCCTCCAATCGACAAACTGTTTGCCCTCCATTTGGACAGCCGATGCTCGAAAATATCAAACAAAAAAGACCAGTTGGATGCTTTGTTCATGTTTGCTTCAATCCAGATGCCTAAATGTTTTACCGGGAACGTACCAGTTTCACATCTAGCACCAGCAGCCAGCACATTGAGCTCGTCCGTCGTAGTACCCAATCCAAATAAACTGGATTTACCCATATGTATTTGAAGACCAGAGCACAGATGAAATATTCTCAGAATCCTAATGATATTCTTCAAATTTGTTTCATTCAACTCTCCAAGAATCACACAATCGTCGGCATATAACATATATGAGACAGCCATTAGATAACCGAATTCCATGGAAAGTACCTGCTCTGGTGGCCCGATTAATCAAAACAGTGAGGGCTTCCATGACCACCAAAAATAAGAAGGGAGAGATAGGGTCGCCTTGTCTCATCCCTTTTTCAATGGGGTAAATTTTTCAATTTTCAATTCAAAGTAATTTGATTAGGGATGAATTGCGGCTGATAATTATAAAGGTTGGTAGGTTTTTCTTTTCATTTTTTTTATTATTAAAAGTAACTAATTAATCCATAGGAGTAGATATATTATTTGTACACAGCGGCCAATGATATCAAATGCACATTCCAATGTCAGTGATTATCATTTTTCTATCTTAGATTGAATAAAAATCATTGAATCTCGTTAATCGAATATATGACACATACCTAACGGCGAGATCTATATTTGTTAGAACTTTAAAACATCTTTTAATTTAATTTCTAATCTGCATTTTCTTTTTTGTAGATGGTGTATGGAAGTGATATAAAGAGCAAAAACCACTGCACATCGGACTCATCTTTGCAAAATGCTTATATGAACATATGTGCATGAAAATGCATATGATTATGTTTCTTTCCTCGTTATATGTATGCAAGTATGAGCATATGTGTATAAACAGTGGTATGAGCACATGTATGCAAGTGTTTTGTAATGAATGTTTCATGAGAATATGAGGTAGATGATGATCACATGTGCATCAATAGTCATATGAGCACATGTATGCAAGTGTTTTGTAATGAATGTTTAATGAGATAGTTGGTGATTACATGCGTATGAAAAATCATATGAGCACATGTATGCAATTGTTTTGTATTGAACGTGTCATGAGATAGTTAGTGATCACATGTGTACGAATTGAATAGTCATATGAACACATGTATGCAAGTGTTTTGTAATGAATGCTTCATGAGATAGTTAGTGATTACATGTGCATGAATAGTCATATGAGATAGTTAGTGATTACATGAGCATGTGTATGCAACTACCATTAATAAATTTACAATGATTTTTTTATGAGCACGTGTGCATATATGTAGATATTGTTAAACTTCATGTTTTATATGAAGTTATGATAAAGAAAATTGTACCTTTAAAATAAGGAGTTGATATTTTTATTTATTGAAATAGTCTATTTACTATTGCCGTAACAAAAGGAGAGAAATAAGGGATTTGATTTCTTTGAATTTTTGTTATTTAAAATAATTAATTAGTGTATTACAATATTACCCTTATGTATGATTATGAAAAAAGGTTCTCAAAAGTTCTTGCTTTTTTAAGGGTTCTCAAAATAACATTTCCCTATATATATATATATATATATATATATATATATATATATATATATATATATATATAGTGAAGGGATCAAGTGAGAACCAACATATATGGTGAGAACCGTGAGAACCACTAAAAAACCATCTCTAAGGGCTACACCCGTACCGTATCAAACCGCCACCATCTCTTGGATCGCCGCTCATCAAATCCATACCATTCCCATATGCGTCCGGTGACAACCCCTTTAGAACGGATGAGGGCAACGCCCGTACCGTATCCATACGTTTTCAACACGTAATCCATATGATTTTTTACCAAAAAAATTTTTTTATTTTTTTTTGAATGGGTTTTTGTTAAAAGAAAATAAAAAACATAAAAAAAAAAAAAAAAAAAAAAAAAAAAAAAAAAAAAAAAAAAAAAAAAAAAAAAAAAAAAAAAAAAAAAAAAAAAAAAAAAAAAAAAAAAAAAAAAAAAAAAAAAAAAAAAAAAAAAAAAAAAAAAAAAAAAAAAAAAAAAAAAAAAAAAAAAAAAAAAAAAAAAAAAAAAAAAAAAAAAAAAAAAAAAAAAAAAAAAAAAAAAAAAAAAAAAAAAAAAAAAAAAAAAAAAAAAAAAAAAAAAAAAAAAAAAAAAAAAAAAAAAAAAAAAAAAAAAAAAAAAAAAAAAAAAAAAAAAAAAAAAAAAAAAAAAAAAAAAAAAAAAAAAAAAAAAAAAAAAAAAAAAAAAAAAAAAAAAAAAAAAAAAAAAAAAAAAAAAAAAAAAAAAAAAAAAAAAAAAAAAAAAAAAAAAAAAAAAAAAAAAAAAAAAAAAAAAAAAAAAAAAAAAAAAAAAAAAAAAAAAAAAAAAAAAAAAAAAAAAAAAAAAAAAAAAAAAAAAAAAAAAAAAAAAAAAAAAAAAAAAAAAAAAAAAAAAAAAAAAAAAAAAAAAAAAAAAAAAAAAAAAAAAAAAAAAAAAAAAAAAAAAAAAAAAAAAAAAAAAAAAAAAAAAAAAAAAAAAAAAAAAAAAAAAAAAAAAAAAAAAAAAAAAAAAAAAAAAAAAAAAAAAAAAAAAAAAAAAAAAAAAAAAAAAAAAAAAAAAAAAAAAAAAAAAAAAAAAAAAAAAAAAAAAAAAAAAAAAAAAAAAAAAAAAAAAAAAAAAAAAAAAAAAAAAAAAAAAAAAAAAAAAAAAAAAAAAAAAAAAAAAAAAAAAAAAAAAAAAAAAAAAAAAAAAAAAAAAAAAAAAAAAAAAAAAAAAAAAAAAAAAAAAAAAAAAAAAAAAAAAAAAAAAAAAAAAAAAAAAAAAAAAAAAAAAAAAAAAAAAAAAAAAAAAAAAAAAAAAAAAAAAAAAAAAAAAAAAAAAAAAAAAAAAAAAAAAAAAAAAAAAAAAAAAAAAAAAAAAAAAAAAAAAAAAAAAAAAAAAAAAAAAAAAAAAAAAAAAAAGGGAGAGAAACTAGTGGTTCTCACGGTTCTCTCCATATTTGTTGTTCTCACATTAACCTACCCTATATCTATATATACATAGACTTTCTTCTTTTGAAGAACCATTTTTTTTTCAAGAATCATAGAACTCTCAAATTATATATTGGATCACATGTTTTTTTTTGTTCATTCACATGTGAAATGTTATAAAAATGAATGTTGTAGAGAAAACTTTTTTTAAAAACCTTCAAAATAGCCTTTTGTGAACTTGTAAATAAATATGTTTACTTTTTTGTTCAAATGTAAACAAACGACTATGTATAAGGTTTTGAATTTTTTTTTTATTCTGCAATATATATTTTTATAACGTTTCACATGTGAATGAACAAAAAAACATGTGATCCAATATAATTAGGTATAGTCATAGAGATCTAGACCCAGAGACAACGAGTTGAAAAAAGAGAAATAGATCGATATACAAAGGAGCCATAACCTTTTATGAGGCCATAACCACCTCCACCATTTTCAGTGATTAACCTCAATAATATGATAGTTATACAACCAGAATGATTCTTGATTTAATGATGCAGAAGCCATGGAAACTTTTTAGAATTCTACATTTTTATTTTGATTGTTTAGTTTCCTAATGTATTTAATTTCCTTGTCATGAATTCCCACTATAAATTGGGATTAAAGTTATGTTAGAAATCAGTTTTTGATGATACAAAATTTAATTTTCTCCCTATCACAAGTGTGTGTTAGTGTGTGTAAATTTTCCAAGTTGTCGGTATTCATTGTGAATCAACGATAATTTGAAGAGTTGTTCCTGGGTATTCTTTGAATCAACAGGTCTAATTATCTATCCCTTTTTCTCCTTACATCACTTGAACTCTATCAGAGCCAAATTTCCTGATCAAGATGTCTCCTAATGAAGATGTTATCTATGATTATCCGCCCGTGTATGATGTATACGGTGACGAAGAATGGTATTTTTGGTTCGGATTTGACCGATGTGCGCATGATGAGACGACAAGCGGTTTTGGAAATGTTGTTCGTGTCCCGATCTATTCTCAACAAGTGATTTGTGCAAAAAACAAAGAAGCTTTCGTGTTTTCGAAGTCGTCTCAATCTTCTTCTCAAATGGATCAAAATAAGTTGGTGCAAGATATTGTTGTTACGAGTACTAAAGCAAGGCAGAATAATGACTCGGGTTTGTTTATTCCATCACGGTTTGTGTCACACCCCACCTTAGGCGGAATCGTAGGATATGACGAAAAGACATAGCATAGCACATGGAATTTATAATAGAGTTATACTAAATGAAATCCATTAATATGATTCCCACAAGCGGGATAAGTCTAGGCAACACGCCCAACAAATAGCAAATGATGTAGCAAATAACAAATAGAGTTTAATGTTCAAATGCAAACTAGGAGTCCATGAAGGATCTCTTTATTAGTCTTCCTAAAGTCCTTATGCTCAATCTCCTTAAGCATTGTCATTACCTGAAAATGAATGCTCGAAAATGTCAACATAATGTTGGTGAGTTCGTAGGTTTAAAGTAATACAAATGAATTTGTTGTGCATGATATAAGTAGTTTGGACAATAGTGTAAATATAAACATGTAGTAGCATGTATGCATACCAAATACTGATCAATGCCATCATAGTTATCCAACAACATAAACTCACCACTGCTTGCCAACAACTCAATCACATCACTTGCCAACAACTCAATCACACATTGTTGTACCAACAAACTACCAGCTGGAGTATAAAGTTGGTTAATTGTTATCATTGTTATCCATTGCCGTAAATTGTCTTCAATAGATATCGACAGA
>CM067174.1:87097652-87195152 GCA_034093135.1 Erigeron breviscapus | reverse complement strand
TTTACAAACACCTTTCAAGCTTCCACTTAATTATTGTATACAATGCATGTATATCAAATGAACGGCCCAATTTGAAAGAAACCTTCAATCTCTCACCTTATTATGCTTCTTGTGTTCAATGTATCACTTTATGGACATTAAAAATATTTTCTATATACTGTAAATACAAGATCAAAATAGGTTAACACAAACAAATCATACACACAACATGGCTTCCATCTTAAAGGTGTGAAAAAAACAACAATGATAGACGAGATTCGAAGAGCATTATGCAAGCACAACAAGGATAATCCAAGTCTCACTCAACAAAAAACAAAAGACAATTGAGTCATTTTTCAAGAAACCTTCATAAATCATTCATGTAATATGCTATATATAAGGAATTATTAATTTATATTTTATATGGGGTCTAAAGAAATTATCAAAAATGTATTATCTTATAATTTTAGCGAATTATTAATTTAGCACCATATCCCCGAGTCGAGACCGGCAAAAAATATTATCTTAGAGAGTTTATTAAATAATCGAGTATTAATTTATCGAGTTTTTACTGTAATTGACATTTGCTTGTTGGAAATTTGAATTTGATGTATTAAATCATTAAATGTGTTCAGATGTATCGATCAGATATTTGCGTTGTTTTCTTATACCTCCGTGAAGTTATATTTCATATTTATATTAAGTGGGTCTCAAATTTATACACATGGCTGCCATGTAGGCAATAACTTGATACACATCAGCATCTAGCCGGTACAGACCCAATAAAGAAAAAAACAAAAAAAAAGAGAGAACATCAGCATCTATACACAGACCCATAAAAGATGTTTTAGTCGATTTTGTTCCCCACAATAGAGAACTCTTTTGTTTAGACCCCATAACAGATATTTGTGACAAGTTGAGGGATTTTCGACAATGTATTTTTTCTATTTAATAACTAAAATATGTTTTGAGTTTTAGATTTATGATAATCTTTTAATATAATATTTTTAAGAATAACTTATATTTTATTTTTTATTTTTATTTTTGTAAAGAATACACTTATATGAATTCTAATTGAATTATGTTTCTAATTATCATTATTAATTGTATTATTTAATATTATTATTTATATAAAATAAAAACTAAATACAAAAAAAATAATAATAATAATAATCAAAAACACATGCAATATAAAAAGAAGCCGGTTTATCTCCGGCCCTCGATCAGCTACGTACCCTTAATATCCGTAAAATACATAATTTTTAGGCTACAAGTTGGGTGCTTAGCTAGGGAGGGGAGCTAGGGTGTTATAAATACATGACATGCGGTGGAACCAAATCGATCTTGATGAATTAAGTTAATGGCCGACGACTACACTTTGGGTGAGAATAATGATCCAAACAGGGTTTTGGTGATTAATGCTTTTTGTAATGTTTATAAGCAATTAAGCGCTGCAGGCTTCATTATTCAGTTCTGGGCACCCATAGGACAAGTAGTAACCAACAACATTAACAATGTTACGGATAAAACTTAAAACTCAAAATCAACCATTTGCCCTTACCGACCCTTGTTTCTCTAAATATAGGTCATCTTGTTTAAGGTATACCTATACTGCTAGTTGTACTAACCGATTTCCTGCGCTAGTTCCTGATCTGAGGCTTCGCCAGGGACTGAATCCACTGCTAGTTATACAACAATCTGTGGTTCAAATCGAATAAAAAAAAAAACTGACTCCTAAAGACCTATGTGGTTCAAATGGAATAAAAAAAACGATTTGAACATTTTATGGCGGTTTTCTCCCAATCGACATGATGCTTAAGACAGTCATATATATTCTTCAATCACTGTGTCGCTTGGTAGAACAGAGGTGTTGCTCTGTTATTGTGTCCATGCCCGTTGCTAAGAAACGACACCATGGTTTCTTTTGTTATGGCCCAAATAGACTTATACACTAGTCAACAATTGTCCCCTACATTAACATCTTATTCATAATATCTAACCTTAAACTGTATTTTGTTTATATTTTTAACATTCACGAATTGTCTTTTTTGTTAGATAATTTCCCTATATATGTGTGTGTGTGTGTGTTGCTATTCGATCCAATTTACTTAGGTGATGCACATACACTGTGTTTTACTTATTGCAGATAGTCGGCCTTAACACGTTATATGTACAAGTATGTGGTCCATACAAGGTATAAACCCATGCCTTTTAACAACTTTATGCAAATCTACTTGTATCATTTGAGACATTAAATATAAATGAATTCATTTACTGCAACTCTTTTTGAAGTTAACCCATGATCTAAATCTCTTTTCTTTTTAACTTTCTCTTATGAAAACAGAATGCACAAGGTCTTACACTTGCTGCAAATGAAATTGCAAACGTATTACAAAGCGTTTGTGCATCACATAGCCTGCCTCTTGGTCATGTTTGGTTTTCTCAGAATGACACTCAGACTAAACAAAATAATGCCCTCAAGTTGTTTGGTTATTGTGATGATTCAGATAGCCGCGTCAAGGAATATTATGATACCCGTGACGCCTTCCCTTTGAAAATCGGTGAGGGGTTTGCTGGGAAGACACTTCAAACATATGAACCACTATTCTGCAAAAATATTCACAAGCTCACTGATTATGGCCAATTGGATTCACTCGATATCAAATGTAGCTGCCTTGCCATATCCTTGAAGAGCATTCACACAGGAGATGATGTTGATTATGCCTTTGAATTCTTATGGCCCAAAACCCGAAACTATTTTTTCCTGTTGGAGTCTCTGATATTAACACTAAAGAGGTGTTTGCCAAGTTTTAAACTTTCTTCTGGTGCACAACTTGGGGATGAATTACATATTCTGGATGTTCAAAATTCTACCGGGCATGGAACTGGATTTTTCAAGATTCTCCAAAGAAACCATTTGTCACAAGTACCTCAAAGATCAGTCGTTGATATACAAGTGAGGGAGTCGGACTATTCAGCTGTTCAACAGCATAACACAAACTTCATAATGGCTGATGATGCCACATCTGGTAGAGATAACAAAGAAATCTCCAACTTCCTTGCAGCATTTCCAATCCAACTTCAGTGCATTGCCGCCCGATCTTTCCCTCATATGCGGGTTTTTTGGAGCCAAACCGAACAACCTCAAAGCAAATTATCTTCCAGTAAGTTACCACTAAATTCAGTGTCGATGTTTCTTTTGATTGCTATACTTTTCATCAATACCTATTGACGGTTAATTTTGATTCAAATGATAATCTTCCGTATTCTGTTAAGGAATATTATGATATGTGTGATATACTTCCATTGAAAATAGAGATGGGCTTTCTGGGAAGACATTTCAAACTTATGAACCACAAATCTGTGGAAATGTTGATAAGCTGAGTGATAGTGGGCTATTGGTATTACTCCCTGCCAATATTGAATGTAGTTGTTTTGTGATATGCTTGAGGAGCATTCACACCGGAGACATTATTGATTATGCATTTGAATTCTTATGGCCCCAAAATCGATACTGTTTTTTCTTGTTGGAGTCATTGTTGGTTACGCTAGAGAGGTGTTTGCCAAGTTTTAAACTTTCTTCTGGTGCACAACTTGGGGATGAATTACATATTCTGGATGTTCAAAATTCTACCGGGCATGGAACTGGATTTTTCAAGATTCTCCAAAGAAACCATTTGTCACAAGTACCTCAAAGATCAGTCGTTGATATACAAGTGAGGGAGTCGGACTATTCAGCTGTTCAACAGCATAACACAAACTTCATAATGGCTGATGATGCCACATCTGGTAGAGATAACAAAGAAATCTCCAACTTCCTTGCAGCATTTCCAATCCAACTTCAGTGCATTGCCGCCCGATCTTTCCCTCATATGCGGGTTTTTTGGAGCCAAACCGAACAACCTCAAAGCAAATTATCTTCCAGTAAGTTACCACTAAATTCAGTGTCGATGTTTCTTTTGATTGCTATACTTTTCATCAATACCTATTGACGGTTAATTTTGAACAGGTGCTCATAACACTTGGGTCATTCACGAGAAGATCAAATCTGCGTTTCTTAATATTTATTCCTCTCATTTAAATGGGTTAATTCAGTTTTGGGCACCTGTAGAAATTTCTGGGATATGGTTACTTTCCACTTTCAATGAACCTTTTGGCTTAGCGCATCTTGACCCCTTTCACCAAAACTATAGGTTACATTCTCTAAACTACCGATATAGTATCAATGTGAATAAGTTTGAGGTTGAAAATGACCCGATGATCATCAATGGTGCGCCTGCCACAGCATTCATGAACCAGCTGCCACAGGTAGTTCTAACCCTGAAGGCTCACCAGGGGAATCCGTTGGTGCGTTCTGCTGCAGAATGTGGATTGACCTGTTCTTTATTGCTGCCTGTGTCTATTCATCCTTTTCGAAACTCTAGCCCTAGTTCTTGTATTGGTGTTCTTGAGTGTTCCATAAAGCGGTCGGGTCTGCTTGTTATGTTCAATGAGTTGAGACATGCACTAGAGGTACGTCTTTGGGATTTTTATTTAACTTTTAAAAGACTTATTTCATATGATTGTTGCTATTACCTAATAAGTTTTGTTTTAAATTTTAATTTAGGATCGTGCTAATAAATTATAATGTATTCATATAGCCATAATTCATGTGATTTGTAAGATAGTCCCATCTAGATGCTAATGACATTAAATCTAATTAGCGTTATTCTCTTGCAGAGCGTTGGTCTGCATACATTTCATGCACAAGAGTCTCAACCGCACAAGGTAAAGATTTCTGAACAATAATCTTTGTTTGTTGTTGGTTAAGTAAATAGGTATCTCAAACGTGACATGGATCAAATATCTATGAAAATGTTGTACTATGTGACAGAGCACTTTCAATTGTTTAAATTTGTGATCACTTTCTTGTTCTTTGTCCTACTACTAAAATTTGGATGTGTGAAAATACTTTACTACTCACATGTATTTAACAGAATATACAAGGCCTGAAACATGTCACGGATGAAATTGAAGACGCAATAAAGATTGTTTGTGAATCGCATCACATAACTCTTGCTCAAGTTTGGGTCGCTTATAAGAAGGATAAGCATATGCCCTCCTCATCTTCTGTAGAGGAAACCCAAATGAAACAAACGTACGCAATCAAGTTGACTGGTTATTGTGTGGATTCAAATGATAATCTTCCGTATTCTGTTAAGGAATATTATGATATGTGTGATGCACTTCCATTGAAAATAGAGATGGGCTTTCTGGGAAGACATTTCAAACTTATGAACCACAAATCTGTGGAAATGTTGATAAGCTGAGTGATAGTGGGCTATTGGTTACTCCCTGCCAATACTGAATGTAGTTGTTTTGTGATATGCTTGAGGAGCATTCACACCGGAGACTATTGATTATGCATTTGAATTCTTATGGCCCCAAAATCGATACTGTTTTTTCTTGTTGGAGTCATTGTTGGTTACGCTAGAGAGGTGTTTGCCAAATTTTAGGTTTGCTTCTGGTGCACAACTTGGTGATGAATTATCAACACTAAAAACGAGATTTGTGGCTGCTGAGGAATATTGCATATTGTCTTCCGAGGCGATGAATCCAGTCCTAAATCGGCAAGAACATGATCATTATGGAAAGAGAAAGTATAGCGAGTTGCGTGAGAGTCAAGCAGGAAATCAAGATCAGCATTCTCCTACCAGCAGCAGCAGCAGCAGCAGCAGTAGTGTGCGTCTGCATAACGATAGACTAATTATAACTGCAAAATATGAAGATCGTGAGATCGTATTCTATGTCCCTGACAGTTCAACAAAACTTGCAGATGTTAAGAAGAATATTGATGAGAAGTATGATTTGGGTAATTACAAGCTTGAATACTTATGGTATAATGATTGGATGATGTTGGATGATGATAAGGATTGGGAGATTTGCATTGAAATTTCGAAATCATTACGACCTTGTCAACCTATAATTAGTCTGCGCATACTTTGTTAGTTCTAAGTTAATTTGCACTTTATTCACGAATTATCGTATCAAGAAAATGATCAAACAATTTTGGTGATTTGTGAACTGCCATGGAGGTTTATACGGATGGGATGATCAACGAATTGGCGGGAAGGGTTTCTCTTTACCCCTCTCACAGAGGGTACATTGGTGAATAGATAAATGTAATATATTTAAAGAGTTTTAATCTCAATATCTATAAACCCTTATAAAACATATTGAAACTCTATTTTAAGTAATTTAAGCACTTTTTTCAATATCCTCATATTGCCCGTAATTCACACATTACATCTAATTCTATATCTCTAAACACAATCAAACAAACACCCTACCAAAACCTAACACATAGTCGCTTCTTTCTCTCATTCCTATTTACACACACGCATATCAATTCCTCTCTCACTGTTTTGTATTATCATCATCGTTTAACCGCCGCAACGCGCGGGCATCAACCCTCGTAATTTGTGATTTGGGTAGATATGTAAGAATCCAAACTGAAATTGGGGATATATTATATTTTCAGTTTTTAGTGGGTAAATATGTAATTAATGTGTTAATTTGGGACATATATGAAATTCGTGATGAGCAAACATGAATAACATAAATTTAAAAGAATATTGTAGTAAAAGAAGAAGTCATAATCAACCTACAATTGATAACAAATTAACTTAAAAAAGATGAAAAATAACAATAACATAACAATTCAATATCAAATGATAAACAAACTTAAAAAAGATGAAAATAACAATAACATAACAATTCAATATCAAATAATAAACAAACATGAACAAAATACCAAAAATAAAATTAAAGTGATATAAAAAAAACGTATGTTTTTTTGTTGAGAAGATATATATGAATATGATTTTTTTTAAAGATAGGAAGGAGAAGAATGATGAATGAAAATGATTAATTAAAATTTAGGTCATATATATATAATAACTTTTTAGGAGATTTTTAAAGACAGTATATATCTTTAAAATTTAAAAAAGTTTGATTTGATAAGAAAAGATTTATGATAGAGTTTTAAATATAATTATCTATTTAATAAGCAAAAAAAAAAAATCTAGAAAGAAGGAGAGAGCTAGAGTAATTAGGAGGAAGTTTTAGGCCCACAAATGACTCTTAGTAAGTGTATAACTAACTTCTTCTTTTAGTTATAAGATAGATATCCATGTCTAAAGATTAGTGAGTGCACCTCAACTAGTTACATTTACAATGATTGCACATAATTAGCCAACAAGTTTTAAACAAAAAGAAATGTCTTTGTAAATTACAGATAATAACACTACTCAAGGACTATGGCATCCTCCATTGACTATCCTAGTCCAGACACCTGTTTACCAAGCTTATGCATAATTAGTCTCTACCTGGGCATGCTAGTCCTCAAAATGACAAGGTGCTTGCCTCTATTTTGCTGAGATGCTATAGTAACAGATACCCAACAACTTGTTCCAAAATTTCTCCTTGAGGAAATCATTGAAATGTTCTCATCCACTATTGTCATTCTTGGTTGGTCTCTTACTATCATGCTGAAGAACATTATTGAACATCATGTTCATCTAGTTCTAATTATATTAATTCTTGATTCGCTCGTTAGAGTATAATCACTTTTAAAATTAATCATTTTCCATCAACAACTCATTTAATCCTAATGACCGATTATAGACTGATCAAGCCACCAATAGACTAACAAATCATTGATATAAAATTAATGATAATATGAAAAACTAGATAATCATGGATCAACAGTAAACATAAACAAAATCGAATCGATCTAACATAAAACATTGCAAATAAATAGTCTACATGATCACATCATCCGAACAAGTACTAACCTACTAACCAAACATAATTAAAGGGTCTGAAAAGTAAAAAACATCGTTTACAAATTGAAAATAAGAAAAATAGCAATTCTAGATTGAAGATATGTAGATAAAAAGGTGTCAGGAAGTCCAGAATCCCCTTAGAAGTTTTCTGATTTTTGACCTAGAAGGTAGCGTCTTCGTCTAGTGGGTTAACTGTACCTCTCTGGACAGTGAGAATCTATTATTCTATTCTATAAGGCAAAAGTTGGTTCAGCCACCGCCCTCACGAGCGACGCTCGTGGGTCCTGAAGAGCGGCACTCCTCTGGGATATGTGAATGAGGAGCGGCGCTGGTGGAGTGTCACGAGCGGCGCTCCTTCACCCGAAGAGTCTGATCTTCGCGTTTTGTTTCCGTTTCTTCGTCTCGTGTCTTGTAAAGTCTTGTGTCACCTTAGTTGAGTTGTTTTATGGCGTGCACCCTCAATTGTACGTTGTGTGAACCTGCAAGAACATTTCATTCCATTAAGTACCAAAAGGTTCATTGATTCAACTCGTATTTGCATTAAAAATGGCCAAAAGACATGGGAGAAAAACCTAAAATAAATCACTCATGAGTGTACAATCACATTGAGATGTAATTGTGACCTCAAATATATATATAACGGATATGCAGTATTTATAGATGCTTCAGTTAGCTATATTCTTTTTAGAGTGCATGAATTGTTCAACGAAATGCCTCAATGAGTTTTGTTTGAGTATACAGAAACCTCTTTAGACTATGCCCAGTTTTTGCTTAGGGGGTGTTTGGCCTAGCTTTTATTTTTTGGCTTATGCTTCTATTTTACAAGCATTTTCTTGCTTATATTTTATAAGCTTACAAGCTTTACTCTAATGTTTGGATTAACTTATAGCTTTTATTACAAAGTCTAAGGCTTTTGTTACAAAAGCTGTGGTGGGGAGGCTTCTTAAAATTGGCTTATATAAGCCAATAAGCATAAGCCAAAGAAGCTAAAACAATCCATAAAATAGTTTATTTGTAAGGAAAAAAGCCAAAAAAGCTAGGCCAAACACCCCCTTAGTCGAGCAAAATGAGTAGCCACTATGAGGGGTGGAATGAAATTTTAAACATTCGGAATTTCCAGAGAGCATTTAGAAAAACAATTTTCTTAGCTTTTTGGCACTCATTATGTAACACCCGCCGTTTTGACAGGTCAATGTTATGGAGTTAGTAATTTCAAAATGAGTCATTTTGAGCTAAGTGAATATATTAATGAGAAATGTGGTCACATGAATAGTCAATGAAAAGGTAATTCAAAGATACATAATATTGTGTTAATGAAATATTTGAAGGAGTCTCTAGTCAAAACTTTTAACTAAACAAATCATTCTTAGGGAGAATACGAAACTAGTCATGAGAGCCCAAAGAGGGGAACAAAACCTCCTCCCTTCTTTCTTTCTCACATTTTTAATCACACCTCTCTCTTTCTATTCTTCCTTTCTCTCCTCCATCCTTCTAAAAATCCAAAAAGTCATCATCATCATCATCATCTTATTTTCTTCTTATTTCTTCACGAAAATTCGGATCTTATATCATCTTTGTAAGTTAAATTTTCGGTAACAAGTATAATAATAACATATGGGTTCAAAAGTTCAAGAATTCTTTGTGGTTGTTGGTTTTCTTTATCTCTTGGTCTTCAAATTCGAATTTGGGAGTTCAAGGTAGTTGGGTAAGTGTTTTTCATCTTCAAGTTACTTGTTTAAGTTGTTACAAGCCTTGGATTACTAGTCTGTTACAAAATTTTTGGTCAACATATACTGTTTTTAATCCGTATTGTTTATGGAGGAGGTTCGCGAACAATTTTCTCAATTTGTGATTCAAGATGCTTTGCCTTTCAACAACTTCGAAAATCCATGACTAACTAGGGTAATTTAAAACACTCTCCAACCTCGTTATAAAACTTTAACTCGTTCAACACTTAAACATCAATGTTTGAAAATGTAGAAAATGGCTAAAGAACAACTAGTAAGATTATTTGAAAACTTAAATACTAGCTTCAAAATTAACAAAGGATGTTTGGTCGGCTCCTCATGGTTTGCCTACTTCTGACCTTTGCATTATGGTGCATTGGATTGATCCTAGTAGTTGGCAAATGATGAAGCGTACCATTGCTTTTGAACAATTGAATCTCCTCACACGGGTGATAATCTATTTTATTTATTAAAACGTGTTATGACACATTATAAAAGTGAACAATTTTTTTCCCAATCTCTTTTGATAACTCAAGTAATAATACTAATGCAATTAATAAGTTAAAATTGGCATATAAACCGTGTGCAAATGGACAATTTTATCATACTCGATGTGTTGCACACATTTTAAACTTGTATGTGCAAAGCGGGTTGGTCGTTACCAAAATAGATGGTGTCAAAAGCGATTTTTAAGAAAATGTTGCAAGAAGTGTTTTGTGGACCTAAAGTTAGATACCAAAACTATATGAAATTGTGTAAAGAAACGAATTCGATTTTTTTAACTCCTAATTGGGATGTTCCTACCGGATGAAACTCAACTCATAACATGTTTTAAATGTGTTTTACGCCAACAATCTACTTTGCAATATTTTCATGATGGGCCGGTTAGAAAGCAAAAGGTTATTAATCCATTTAGGGAGCCGGATTGAGATATAACTAAAAATTAACCATTTTACTTGAAGTTTTTATTGATGCTACAAACTTGGTTTAGGGTGTTTATTTTCACACTAGTCATCTGTTACTTAAACAAATTTGGTTAATTTGTGACAAGTTGGGGGAATATTAATTTGAAAATAAATTGTTTGAACCAATGCTTGTTGCCATGAAAGAAAAGATGACAACATATTTTAGTGAGTTTTTACCTAATTTTAAGTGTTTTTCGTGAAATAACTTGGAGGTTATTGTGTCTGTTCACTAGATATTATCATTTGGAAGGTATATTGGCTCTTAGTCTTAAGCCATTAGCAATCATGTGACCGAAAATTGATTGACTACAAAAAAAATAAATTATAGTGAATTATATTTACTTAATTTTAAGTGTTTTATTGTGAAATAACTTGGAGTTTTTTTTGTACTAGATATTATCGTTTGGGAGGTATTTTGGGTCCTAGTCTTGAGGCCATTAGCAATCATGTGGCCGAAAATAGAATTACGCAAAAAAAAGGATTTTAACGCCCGTTAATACCTTTTTAACGACCGTTAGGCACTGAAGGACCATTATTGCACGCGCAAACTGGCGTTAGACTAATTTTTAACGACCATTAGGACTATTTTTGCAAAAAATAACGGAATCGGTTTTCGAATAGGTTTGGGTCCGAACCGGTCCGAACCCAACCCTACTTGGTTTGGAATGGCTCGGGTGTTCCATGCTCGAATCCGTTTCGAAACCAGTTCGGGTTTTCGGTCAAAACCGATTTGAGTCAACACCCCCGACCGGTTTTGGACCGGGTGGGGACCAAAACCGACTATTGACCATGGCTAATTGAGTGAGGTGTACGGATTGGGCTAAAACTAAATGGGCTTATAGATATAATAAAAATCCAGCTAGAATGAATGGGTCTTGGGTTTTTTAGAATAAAAGATGTTATTGTGGACTGTGGAGTGAGGTGTGCGGATTGGGCTAAAATTTAATGGCCCCGTGGATATAGAAAATCCAGCTAGAATAATTTCTAGGGTTTTAGAGTAGACATCCAGCCAGCCTCTCTTCCTTTTAAACTATTCTCCAAACCCTAATTTTATTTTGGCCTTCTTGTCTTGTTTATCTCACACACACACACACACACACACACACACACCCCTGAGCTCAGGGACGGAGGAGCAGACTCATCTGATCTGTTGCAAACATGGGTATCTCTCGTGATTCTATGCACAAAAGACGTGCTACTGGTGGCAAAAAGAAGGCCTGGAGAAAGAAGCGAAAGTATACATGCTCTCTCTTTTCCCATTTTTATATCTATACATATACGTTTATATATCTATCCATATACATTTATGTATTTTTTTTATCATCATATATGTGTGTCTATGTATATTAGCTTTAGATTATTAACTGTGTTTGTTTAGCTATGAGAAATGTTGTTTAACTTTTTTCAATGCTACTAGATGTAAGTCTGAAGTTAAAATTATTTACTCTTTTGCATATGTGTGTATATATATATATATATATATGTTGTATGTTTCTAATATCTGATAATTTGGTTATGATCATGTTGATGTGTATTGAGCTCATGGGTTGTTCTGGTTATTTTTCTATTAATATTTTTTGTAATCGATATACGTATTTATCGGTCTGCTTGTTGTATTTTAAGATGCTGTTTGGAAATCTCTAAATCTTTGGCTTGAACAATGTTATTGATAAAAGTGTTTTTCTTTTTAAGGTATGAGTTGGGAAGACAGCCAGCAAACACTAAAATTTCTAGCAACAAGACTGTTAGAAGGGTCCGAGTTCGTGGTGGTAATGTTAAGTGGCGTGCATTGAGGTTGGACACTGGTAACTTCTCATGGGGTAGCGAGGCTGTTACTCGAAAGACCCGTATCTTGGATGTTGTCTACAATGCGTCAAACAATGAGTTGGTCAGGACTCAGACTCTAGTGAAGAGTGCCATTGTCCAGGTTGATGCTGCACCCTATAAACAATGGTACCTTCAACACTATGGTGTTGATATCGGCCGCAAGAAAAAAGCTCTAGCCACTGCTACCAAGAAAGAGGGAGAGGTATGCTTTTTCTTATGGACTCATTACATATATAGTGAATTAAAATATCTCATTTGTTATGTAGTCAACTTGGTGAAATGTTTTTGGCCATGTAAAACCTTCAAAGTTTTATTTTATATATTAAATGCTACCAAAATACATATTATATCTAATTGAGTTGATGTTATGATAACTCTGGCTATGTTAAACCTGTTAACTTGGAAGGCCGGTTTAAAGCAAAATTTTTAAAACTTTGATGATTTGTTACAAAGTACAAAAAGTTTGTTGCTTGTTGCTCAGGATAAAGTTTGACAATAGTTAGTTACTTTTTTTTGTAGGAAGTAGAAGGAGCTACAGAAGAGGAAAAGAAGAGTAATCATGTTGTGAGGAAATTGGAGAAACGCCAAGAAGATCGCAAGCTTGATGCTCATGTTGAAGAGCAGTTTTCAAGTGGAAGGCTTTTGGCAGCTATTTCTTCACGCCCAGGCCAGTGCGGTCGTGCTGATGGGTATGTGTTTTTTTAACCAGTCCTTCAGGCCCAACTTGTGGACTTTGATTACTTTGTTTAGTTAGGCATACATAAGATATGATTAGTTATTCCAAATTTGGTGGGTCGGGTAGTTGGTCATAACTGAAATGGTGCATGTCAAAATGGCATTTTTCAGGTTGGTTTATAACTATAATGGGTTCTTGTCAAATTGACATTTTTCAGTTTTGTTTGGACTTAAACATGCTGTCTCAACTGTTAGAACTTTTTATAAATTAATTAGTGTCTGCCTGAGTGCCTGGTATGCTTACAGAAGTGTTTTATGAGTATACAAGTAGTCATAAAATATCTATTATCATGTTTAGAATGTCAGAACTTTGTAAATTTTATTCAAGTTTCTTTATTGTAGTACATATTTTCTACATGTGTTGCTTTTTTGGGCCTTCTTTTTTAATGTTCGGTTGTATTTATTATTTGCAGATACATCTTGGAGGGCAAGGAGCTTGAGTTCTACATGAAGAAGCTTCAGAAGAAGAAAGGCAAGGGCGCTGCTTAAAGTTTTCTAGCTCATCGAGTCAAGAATCTATAGATTTTTCTTTCCTTTTCAAGGCATGGAACCAAAATTTTGATGTATTTGTTCGTTAAGTTGATGTTTATGAATGCACAAGGTTTTTTAAGCTTTAATCCCCTTTTTATTAATACCAGTACTTTTGAATGAAATTACATGGTCATCTCAAAATTTTACAAAATCGTGCAAAATTCTTTCTTTTTTACATGTCTTGTTCATTTCAGGACGATAGGCAACTTTATTGACTATGCATTAATGCAATGTTTAATGCCAGTATCTGTGTTTTACCAAAAGGTTAGTCTAGCAATCTAGAGCAATCAGTGTATTTGAGCTCTTGTATAATTCAAGACAATTGGAAATATATAGAGACGATGCAAAGAGAGTTTGGACAAGAATAGCTGTAATATTTGCGGGTAAACAACGTTATAAGTTTTTCTGGAACTTGTGAAGGCATTCCTTTACAATCGGTCCCTATGTGTAGAATAAGCTTAAGCTGGTACACACCTCCCTTGGTCCAAAATGTTTTGGTACCCGGTGTTTTGTTGTTTGCAAAAAGGAAATCCATCATAAAAGAGTAAAATATTATGTAATTATACTGTTTTCTGATTTGTAAAAGTTTAAAAGTATAATGAAATCCATCATTAATGCTTGCAAGGTATACATATAACTTTAATCAGAAGTATGCAATGTTGGTTTTGCATTGACAATGAATCTCGGTTGCATTTTTGGTTCTGGGAAAACCATGTGATAACTAGTATATTTTCCCATTTCCAGACAGTCCAAATCATTACACGGCGCACTCTATGAACTTTTTTTTTGGCTGACAGGTTCCTCACCGATTTGAAAAGAGTATACTAAAGTATGGGAACCACCATACGAGAATCGAAACATTGTGCAGAGTTGACATTATCTAAACAAACTTAGCATTTGGTTTTGGGACATCCTAGCACTTTCATGAGATCATCCGTGCGTTTCAAATGCAAGTATTGTGATGTAATATCAAAAAATCAATACACTAAATTCATTATAACTTTTCTTTGATTTGAAGCTCATCCTCATTCAAGTTATACGTGAAATAAAAAAATAAAATAGACTTATGACGCTACAAAATGTGCTTGCACTAAATTATATAGTCTGAGATCCAACATGTACAATTAAATAGGAAGTATGGCACAAGTCTTTCCCATAAATCTTTTACATGAATGGTTAGAACAATGATAGCAATGCATTCTTCTTAGCTTGATGAATCTGCTATTGCAGATCAAAAAAGGCACTCATCGTCGGATTGATTGATCTGCAATCATTATACTAACAATATAAAACATAGAGCTACAATGAAATGACACAAAACTATAAGAAAAAAAAAGCTCATTGAGTTCCATCTAAACTAAACTCATGTATTAAGCAGGATCTGAATTATAACGAGCAGCTTAATATAGAACATACTTACATGACTACATCAGCATGGTGAACTTTCAGGATTATTTTGGGTCGGTAGTAGTGAACTTGTCATACCCGTACTTCTTTTTCAATCTATCCCTTACATAATCATTCCGGGCTTTTATTCGAGCTTGTTGAGGAGCAACATGTACATAAGAAAGATACAAACCACCGCCAAATAGGGATGCACCGCCAAGGAACATAGCCACCGTCGTCCACAACTTGTGAGGTGTTGAAGGAAAACACAAAGACATCCTACTATTATTATACACAGTGTTAAGAAGTGACCAACAAGAACATTATCATATATAACATAATTTAAAGTTAAAACAAAGAATATATAAGAACAAATGAAGTTGTTCCATATAGAGCTTATGTTTTACAAAAAATTTCAGGCCAAGTACAATTTTAAAACCCAAACGGGTATGTTATATTTTTGTAATATAACCATATTTGTTTTTTCTTTTCAAGGGCAAAGTGCATCAAATTGTATCCAATTGATCAGGTATTATTGCTACCGTGTGTAAAAAACTTTCAAACCGTCTTTTGTTTATAGCAAACTCTTAAGTTAGTCCCATCATAAGTAAGTACTTTTCAGATTTCGTAAGATCTTTTGATGACGCGGTAGCCATATAAGGCACCACGTCATCCTAAGTGGTTATAAGATGTCAGATATATACAACCACTGTTTAGAAGTAATGATACACAAACTAGCAATACACGATAACTCTGATACATTTTGTTGCAAGTAGCCATTCTTTACAATGATTCTAAATGGTATCAACATCAATCAATGTAACTGGTACACTAATCATATAAAAGTACCGAATATACGAAATCACAACGTTTCTTTTACATAATTAATCCACACCAACTTCAGTGACTACATAATTATCATCTCTATCAATGTATATCTAACTGGCATTTCGTCGAACAGGTGATGGGCACTTTCGGTTGATACCCAACATATAAAGATTTACTTACACAAATCAAGTGAAACATATATGAAAATCTATATGTATATGTATTTTATAAATGCAAAATGATATGTAAATAGATCAAATGGACATACCCCACTTCGAAATCGTGTATTGATTTTTGCCTAAAGATAGATATACGAAATTGTGTATATATGTCTGATGGTGTATATGATTTGGGACTAACTTTAGAAGGAGGGGTCTAATTGAAAATTTGTTCTGCTAAAACTTAAAAGTTTTAAATAATAGTCTCAGATTTTACAAAATGTTTATCTTTTGTCCATTAATTATACCCTGTACATATTTTGGCTTTTAGCCTTTTGGGTAAGGTGGTATTTTTGTTCTTGTAAGTTGTAACACAAAGATCCACACACCATTTTGAAAAATGATTAACCCTCTTAATTAAATACCTTAAAAAATTTCCTAATCATAAAATGATAACAAGTGACAAAATTAAAAAATAAGATGAAAGAAAATAAATGGATTATACTTGCATAAAAAGATTTGAACTTAAGACCTTATGAGAGCTTTTGAACATCTAAACGCTATGTCATATTGGTGATAGTTTTAATAGGATATTGAATCCTGGTTGACATACAATTTCAATATTGGGTAAAAGAATAGTTGAATCCCAACTAATACTAAATGTTGTAAGGATTTAAGTGTTAGTATTTCAATCCAGTAACGCAACATTGACTATATTATAAAACTCTGATATATGATAAAAAAAATATTAAGAATACAACGTAATCAAACGGCAGTTTATGATTTCAAAATTGATCCCACCATATCTCTTCATTAAACTTCTACTTTTATAACCATTTTCTGAAATTGAGTATTATACACATATATCTTTACAATAGATAAAAAGATATAATTCAAACATTTTTTTAAACGTCAAAATAACATATACGAAACAACATAATATAAAACACAACAACAATAATAATGAACTTGTTAACAAAAGTGTAACCATCATCCACTTATTTATAAGAGTGATTATGATACCCATTTGGATTTCTAAGAAAAGCATGAGCTACAAGTTTTTTAAAATAACTATCATCTTATAGGGTCTAAAACATACTAAAATTGATTTTGAAGGATAAAAGATGAAACCAAGAAATATCCATATACCATTTTTGCAATTCCCTCTTAAGAAAAGATAGAAAGTCCTATGAGGCTTAAATTGATGATGACAATACCAAACTCTCTCTATTACGAGTATATATCTACAGTCTTTCTTACATTTCTTCTGCAGCCGTACCCAAATCGGAGACAACCCACTTGCCGCCCACCACCATTTTTTCCGGTCAGTTTTCTTAACTTCTTTTCACTTAAGTTTTACTCGTACTTCCCATCTGGGTTCTTTCCCTAATTGCTTTGTTTGGCTACTTTTATTCATTAAAGGCTTAAAGTTATCAACTTTATCCCTTTTTAGTTAAAATTAATGCTTGAAATAACTGAATGTGCGTTCTTGGTTTTATGGGTCACATTTTTTAAATTTTTTTTTTTTTTTTGTAAATTTTTGATGAATTGAAGGCTAATATAGTTGGTATATAGTAGGTAGTTTTGGTATTAGTATCTAGAACTAGAAGTGAATTGAAGCATGCTAAATAGAGTTCTTTGGGCAAGTTTATAACTTTATTATGAAAAACCAAAGAGGGATCCCTGTTCAGGCGTTCCCGGGATAAGGCGAACCTTTAGGTCTGGTGTACGCGGGCTAACCGGTATAATTGTGGCTGTTTCCTAGACTTTTTCCATGGCCATCCAAAGATGTTTACCCTATGAGGTTTGAACCCGAGTTTCTTTTAAGACCTTCAGTACCTCTTATCAATTGGCGACCTTATTAGTGATGAATTTGGGTGCCCATTAAGTTATAAATATGGTGTTTCAATGAGGATGTGGTTTTCAACTTTTCTTTTTTTCTCCAATAGTTTTATTCTTTAGCTAGTTTTCAAGTAGTGATACAATGTTGCATCTTTGGTTCACATGTAGTTATTACAAGGTAAAGAGTAGATGACTTTAGTCTAATAAATTTCTCTATTGTCTGGGTATTTTGATATTAAGAAATGGTCATTTGATTGTTGCGTTTAATTTTGGATTCATAGGCTGTCACCGATTGGTTCATTTTTCGCAACATATATTCCAAAAAGTTGCTAGTTTCTTGAACCATTATATCTGACTTTCGTTACAAACAAATGAGTTTTATAATAGCTGGCTACCTGCTCCAAGCTCTAATCTTAAATTCACTCACTTGGCTTGCTCTAACTGTGAGTTATTGCAGCCTTCATGGCCTTCGGAATCACATCTGTTGTGTACATCTCATATTCCTTGTAGTTCAGTTCCAAATGCCTTCACAACTTTTTCTTCACGACTAGAAGAATTTTTTTGCAAGGGTGGTCTATCTTTATTTGACCACTGAAACAAACGATGCTCACAAATCAGAAGTTGTTCGTCCACCTAAACGGGTGAGCTATATTAATGTGAACTTGAAGCTGGGACTTGTCTATAAAACTAAGTCCGTTTTGAGACCCAACAATTTTTTTTGTTTTGTTCAGGGGTATTAGATTACCAATTAGTGTTCAAGGGGCTTCAAGAAGGTTTCTCTCTTTATCTTCTTCAGATATGAAGGCGACAAGGTATGCAACTATGCTTGTCATGATCAACTACCTTATTTTTGGTTTATATAACTGTAGCTGGCAAAAAGGGATAGGCAGACATGTACATTTTGGTTTGATTGTGTTAGTCTGTTAACAATGTTTTTGCTCTCTTTTGTATAAAATATTGTCATACTGGTTAATTTATAAATACAATACAAAAAGTATCATAGAAATACTGATCCAAATGTTTTACAAAGACATTTTAGAAGGTTCTAAACATTTGTGTAGTTGAAAGCACTTTGGACGATTTGACTCTTGTAATTGATCGTTATAATTTTTATTACTTTGACCTGTCATAGTAATATATTATAACTACAATCTTTTAGCATTTTGTTTAATTGTTTGATCATTGTGTGAGGTTGACTTGTTACCTGATTAACTGGGAAAGTTCTTCTTTGTGGCGATAATACCAAAATGTCAAGTGGGCTCAGTCTCTAACTCTCCCACTCCAGTCGTTGCCTTTCTTTCTGTTACTTCGAAATTTCATTCTTAGATAGTATAAAGACATAAATTGTGTGTAATGAAATATTTTTAATCCAAACCCGACATAAAGTTCAAATATGTGTTGAAATGGTATCCTCTAGTTTGCCAACTTCACTTTGATTTGCCATTTGTCTCATTCTGTAATTTGCATGTGCTTTGACTCTTTGAGTTCTGACCTGTCTCTGAAATGTGTGCACAAAGCCAACAGGAAGACGATGAGGCATCTTACTCTGAACAATTGTCATCCGTGGCAGGTACTTTTTTCCTCTTTTCTCAACAGGAAGACTATTGTCACCTCTTTTACCATTTCCTAACAGAATTGTTCCATGACAAACCGTAGATTATACTTTGTTGTGTTCCTTTGTTTATTACGAAAATATTTTGCTTCGTTTCTAGGAGGGATAGTAGCTTTGGGAAAGTTTGATGCATTGCATATTGGTCATCGTGAGCTTGCTATTCAAGCATCCACAGCAGGAACTCCATTCTTGCTATCATTTACTGGAATGGCAGAAGTTCTTGGATGGGAACCTAGGTATGTACCCCGTGATTAATATTCTATGTTTTTAACTTCAACCCGTTTTTACGAAGACGGGTCAAATTCAGTTTTGTTTTATTAATAATGTATGAAAATGCACTATTTCAACCTGAAGCCAGGTTGCCGAATTACCTAACTTGCGGATCTTGTTACCTCTATTTCTGGTTGAACAGGGCTCCTGTAGTTGCAAAATGTGATCGTGAACGAGTGCTTTCATCTTGGTCTGCTTTCTGTGGAGAGGTGGCCCCTAGAGAGCTGGAAATTGAATTCTCAAAAGTACGCAATTTGACCCCACGTCAATTTGTGGAGAAGTTATCGAAAGAGCTTGGTGTACGTGGTGTTGTGGCAGGTACATAAACTTGGATCAGCTAATGGTGTTTCAAAGTTATTATTTGGCAGTGCTCAAGTAATGTAGTAACGTACTGCTGCTATGATTACATGATCATTTAGGGGTTAGAACTGCCGCTATAATTACATGATTATTTAGGGGTTAATACATAGTTTTGAGTTGTCAATCTTATACTAATTGCTACAAAACTGATCATCAAGTATCTAAGTGCTAGAGTAAAGTGACACAGATACCCTTTGGTTATCTATTACCATAAAAATATTAAATTGCTAAGCACTTTAATAATACATTTTATATCAGTTTGTTTTCTAATTACAACTATCAAATACAACATAATCATTAGTAAAACACACTTCCATAGTTGCCCTTAAAGGCTTATAAGTGGCAATTTCGACCCAGTTGGGTTCGTTTTTTGTTTTATATATCTATAATGTGTAAAACAGATGGTTTTAAAAGGAAATCCTAATAAAGGAAATGGGTCAAACAGCCAAGCATGTTGAATGTGACGCTTAAAATACCAAATGCTGTTTAGATTAAAGAAATATACAACTTGTGTTAACGGGTACCACACTCGATTTAACGGGCTTTGGCATGTTATCTTACTTTCTTGTCCGTTCCATTTTACTACCGTACATTCTGTTAATGTGGTATGACTTTAAAGTAGCTGTATTTCTTATATGATGGTAGGCAAAAATTACCGGTTTGGCTACAGAGCTTCCGGAGATGCATTAGAGCTATCAAGACTATGTGAAGAGTATGGTATAGAGGCATATGTTATAAACCCTGTTATGGACAAAAAGCAAGACATATTAGACCGAGAATTCACTAACGCTAAAGAAAGAGGGCAAGTCTCTTCTACCCGTGTTCGTTATGCACTTTCAAAGGGTGACATGAGATATGTCTCTGAGCTTCTCGGACGCCACCATCGTCTTATATTAAAGCTGAATAATGACCAAAGTTTAATGAACAATAAGAACATGGCCTCATTTCCTAAATCATGCTTATTAAACCTTCCACCTAAAGAGGGTGTATACGAGAATTGTCGTATCATTTATGGTAAAGAAAGTTTTGTACCATGCAGAGTAGTCGTTGATAGGGAAAACATTCATTTAGAGTTGGTTGACAGAGATTGTAGTTACATTCCTTATGAAAACTTCTTGTACCTGAATATTGAATTTGGCGTCTGAAAGCAGCTTTTAGAACGGAATATATGGTTGCACGTTTTATACATGGTTGTAACTTATAAACCAGCCTTCTAAGTAGGTCTTGTTTATACTCAAATTCATTCGTTTATTGGGTTATTTAGTAACCAACACTATTTTCTTATTTGTGGACATTGAACTATTTTCTGATTTGTTACGTGTGTTGCTGAACTGTCATTTTTGCTACAACTACCATTATATGGCTGAAAAAAAAACCAGTTACACAAGTTAGCAACTAAGTGATGGCCGGTTGCAGTAACTACCCAATTAACCTGAATCTGAACGTAATTCTACATTTCACATATAATAGAACATTGACAGGGATCCTAAAGCGATAGCTAAAGAACAAAGAAGAACCCGGACACAATTTTTTGGTAGTTGGCCACTTGTTGAGGTTGAAGATGGTGAGATTGACCCATTAGTAGAAGTGATCTTTTTATTGCAGGAGGAATAGGTAGATAAGCCAGGTCAGCATCAGTTAGGACTGGGGAGCCGCAGCTGGTGGCATTGACCAGGTGCCATGGATTTCAACATGTGGCAGCGAGGAACTTGCTCCCTGTAGTTTCCCCAAGAATACGGTTGAGTTAATTTAAGAGATAATCACATGAAAAGTTAGGGTGATAATGACGACAATAGAATTCCTATGACATATATCATATCACAAGACAGAGTTATTAAACAAGCTCGTGACAACTTCGATTCAAATATAGTTTGAATGAAATATAGTTTGTTATCTTTAAATGAAATTAACCCAAGCTGAAATGCACCAAAGATTGCCCCAAGTACTCACAAGTTACAACCGCCAAATTGATTTATTGAAAAAAAAGAAGACCATTTTTGAAAGTATGGCTTCTAGATCATGCACAATATTTCTGTATGTTTAATTAAATGATATGCAAAAAATATAAAGTTGTGTTTGCAGGTCTGTTTAATATTTCTAGTAGTTTACAAGTCAAAGGTGGCTTGCTTCAACCAGCTGATAATGTCATATGCAGGGATGTTAATAAGAACACATTTCAGACAAACTTTGAACTCGTTAGTCATTATAGGCAGTATTATGTAATGTAGTACAGTAATACTGGATGATACTGTCGTTTCTTGTAAAACAACTTTCATCCAGTGAACACATTTGATCACCTAAAGTTAGGTTACGAACTATCAATTGTGATCCCATGTACTAACGAATCGGTCGATTCGGAATGTGTTTATCTTTAACAAGTCAAATTAGTTGAAAGTTGCCCAAAGTCCATTTTTGATACATACAACCACCTAAATCAATTTTAAAAAGTTAGATCATCATTAGTATATATAATATTGTTTTTGTCATCATAGTTAAGGCGTTAATTACTCAGTGAAAACTGGACAATAAAATGTGCTAGCAAGTCAACCCAACCCAACCCAACCCAAGATTCCCATTTTGAGTTGTACTAAAGATAACTTGTTTCAGATTGAACTCGTTTGACCCATTATCCAACCTAACTGACCCGTTCATACTATATATGAGTAATCTGAATTAAAGCAAACTTACTTCTATATCTGGCGGCGACAGTGGTGGGGAAATATGTAATAACACCATCAGCACCTGCTGCCATTGCATATGTGCATATTTCAACATATGGGCCTGTAAAGAAGTCCCATGGTATGGATGTAGTGACCCTCATCTCCCAAACAACGTCATTTAGTTGCTGAAACCCTATATGAAATAAACCGCCTCTCTTTCATGATGTTGCTTACGGCTTTCTCACCATCATTATGGAATTTGAAGTATACGATCCCATCTTCCGGTAATAACCCGCTAGGAAGCGTATCTATTCTTTTATTTGTTTCCCGTTCCAACTTCCGGAGCTTATACAACAAAATGTAGAAAGTGAAATCACTAATGTTGTCCACTTTGAAGATTACTGTTTTAAACATTGTTTGAAGTCCTGATACACAAACATCACTATTAGTGTTTGATAATTTGTCTCAAACACTACATTTTCCAAAGAAAACCCTCCAAATACACTACCAAATTATCAAACACTAATAGTGATGTTTGTGTTTGGGACTTCAAACAATGTTTAAAACGATAAATTTGGATGTGCACAACGTTAGGGATTTCACATTCTACATATTGGCTTATAAGTTCCGGGCGATAGAACGGGAAACAAATAGAACCGCTTCCTAGCGGGTTGTTACCGAAAGATGGGGTCGTACTTTTTAAGTTCCATAGTGGTAGTGAGAAAGCTGTAAGCAACATCATGAGAAGAGACGATTTATTTCATATAGGTTTCAACAACTAGATGGCGTATTAGTTTGTGTATACACACATATACAAAGAGATAGAGACGCAAATAATATCACAAGATTAAATTGAAATTTTTTTTATAGATAGAAACCTTAACATTAACATAAAGGATTATATATATTATGTTTACATCATACTTGAAACTTGAAAGGGAAAATACGAATACCTAGTTTGACTCGTGCAGGAATCATTTTTTATTGTTTGAGGACCTTGCTTGGTTAGCTGCAAGTCATCCTTTAATTCCGAGAACACCCATTCTAACATTATACAAATAATATCTATGACCCAGGGAGGATCTTTATTAGTCTTAAGGTTTCAGATCCAAAGATGGGTTGTTAAGAAAATCATGACTAGCAAACTAGTAAGTCGTCATCACCATAGACAACAAATAATATTTAAAAGGAAAAAACAAATTAGGTTGAAAAAACCAAGCAAAAAAAAAGGAGAAAAAGGGAACGTTCGTATAAGAGAGAGACAAGAGAGATAAGAGAGTATAGAGAAGACGGATGGTTGATATATTGTTTTATCTGGTGATTTTGTCTTATCCATTTTGCTCTCATGAGTTTTTGATACTTTTATAAACTGCATTTTGAGTGGAAAAGTTGGTAGTTGGTAAAGTAACATGAGTTGTTAGACATTTATATGCTTTTCATTTGAGTAGCTAAGTTGATAGTTGGTAGAATACTATGGATTGTTGAATATATATGTCCTGTATTTAAGTGGCCAACTTGGTATTGATAGAGGTACATGGGTTGTTGGATATTTAACTTCTACATTTAAGTAGCCAAGTTTGTTTCTAATAGAGTATCATGGGTTGTTGGACTTTTATGTCATGCATTCGAATGACTAAGTTGGTACTTTGGTAGTTGAATATGTATATAGCATTTATTTGATCCAAGTTGGTGATGGGTAACATTAATAACACCAAATTTTTTGGTTTAAATTAGATTGGTGAGGTAGATCACTCACATTACATCAACTAACCACTTATTTAAAATTATTTGTTATACAAACTTTTTTTAACAGTAAATGTTGATTATTATATGTTAATCAGTTGTGTCAATAAATTGTCATAAACAATTAAAAAAAAGTTTAGGCATAATATAACTGATAATTGTAATTTCATAAAAAAAAATCATTTTTATCTTTTAACATATATTTGAGTTAAAATATTAAAATAATGACAATTAATTAAATATATAATGATATACTAAAAAATAAAAAGTGTGTGAGGTAAAAAATCGCTTTCTTCAGTTTCTTTAACATTATCATCCAAAGTGTACATTAGCTCTAACAAATACAACTTACCTATGCCATTGACTCCACCAACATCCTTGCTGAAAATGATTATGACTTCTAATCAACATACAAGCCAGTCAATTCCCTTTTAAAAGCTAATTAATTCAACTTCCCCCACGCTTCAACAAACTCGTTCAAGCAAACTCTTTCCTTGCTTACTTGGTCGGTTTCTTTTTGTGTGAAAATCTTTTGACGATACAAAGGATTAGAAAGCTCAAGAGTAATTAATTTATCCTATTAGTTAGTTTTTGGTGGATTTTATCGGTATCTAGTATTGTTTATATATGTGTTTCTGAAAACATATACAAAGGATGCAATATCGAGAAAATAATTAGACTAATAGAACCCTAAAACAGTAAGTCGATAATAAAAATACAAAAGCATGTAAATATTCCAATTCACTCAATATTAATATGAAACTATAGGGGGGAAAAATACTGATACATGTATAGTAGTATAAATTGTACTATAGATATCTCATGGGGAAAATTAAAATTAGTCAACTTTGATAAGTGAACCATCTACATGCTACACATCATTTGATAATTTTTTTTTTTTAATATTATAATGTAACAGTCTGCTTTATAAAAATGTAAATTTCAAAAATTTTCAATATAAAACATAACTCCGTAAAATGAAGTGCAGAAGCGACGTTTATAAATCCAACTTGATTCTTAATGGAATTAATAAAACATAATATATGTTTCAAAAAGTGTTACCAACAATATTATCACAATAATCCAAATGAAATCCATAGTCAACTAAAATGATAACCAACATATATAGTAAAGGTCAAACGCCTAAATAAATGTCTACTTAAATAGATGCAACTATGGACGACTAAAGCCAATGTCCATAAGCTTCAGTAAAAGCTACCCATCTCTCAAGCAAGCTACCAAACCACTGATCAAATTCTAACCTGAGGGCACAACACGCTTCCACAAAACACAAGTGTCAGCTTCAAAGCTGAGTAAGATTGGTTAATACAAAACAAGGATTGCTAATTAAATTGTTTGATATGAAATCATCTCACACATATGTATAGGCACGACACACACACATCCACATAATCACACATAAAAGGATTCATCAGTACCATAATGTACCTAGCAATACTTAATATATAGTCCACGTTAATCCACTTTATAATTCCCCATTAATCCACTTTAATTTGCTTTAAGTTATGCCAATCATTCACTACTACAAAGGTTTTGTGTGTAGGTGTAAGAGCTCACAGGAAACCTCACACCCGACTTGATGGGTAAATTTTACGATGGTCCATCATTATCGTTACGGATAGGCATAACCATATCCACGAGTAATCCGTTACACACTAATGGTCAATCACGCCACCCAGAAATACTTTACCACTTTAGGTTGTGTCATATGGAAGCATGTACATTGCCCCCGAGTGATCCACTTTGCACATTAGCCCAAAAGACTAAATGTGGTTTAAGCTTAATTCTTTTCTACTTTGGTGCTCGAGACTTTACGCACTTATTAGTGTCCACATAAATCCACTTTATCACATTAGGGCGCTTAACGTGCACATGACAACATAAATTATTTATAGTGTACTGTGTGTACAAGTCCGCGGTTAACCAAAATAACACATTCAACAAACCCTTTTAAGCCACAATATCACAATATAACTCCCACTACTTAGCGTGCGTAAATAATACCATTAATAAACTACTTTAAACCACAATATCACAATGGAGCTCGTAACTATCAAGCATGCATAAATGTCCCAACTAAATTTGGTCGAATTTAGTAGACATGTAGAACTTTTCAAAAATGTAAGGCTTGACCTCCGGAGATTTATGATGAATGAGTTATGATTTTCGCAAAATAGATGAAATTTCAGCCATACCGAACCCTTGTTTTCAAGCAATTAGACCACCAAACCATTCCAACATCCAACCACGATTTCCAGGACTTAAATACACATAATATATGAGCCAATTGATGGTTTGATTCCATATTTTGGTCCAGGAATCATTTAATTACAGTATGGATAACAAAAACCTGCATTTTACGAATTCGATTAATTAATCATCAATCACCCTCTTGGGGTTATGGACCAGCAATGAACGAAGTAAGATGAACAAAATGAGGATACAAAATCTCACAATTAAGCATTATACCTGTAGGAATGATCCATGGTATGAATGCATGCAAAAACCCCTTTTGACATCACCTGAATCAACCCTAGATCGTTATGGAATATGCAAAATTCTCTTGGTGGCTATGAATGAGTTTTGAAACTGATTATGGACTGTATTAGGGTTAATCACACCCTAAACCCAGATGATTTAACTTTCAAAATAACACACTTAGGTCTCCCGATCTCAAATATAACAATTTCGTCTCAATTAACAACACCACTTACTATGGGAACACAACACGACTTTAGCTACTTAAAAACACACATATATCTACTTAACTAGCACATAATATTACGCATAACACATATATTTATTTTTACAATAGTTAGCCACATAAGTTATAAAGCTACTTAACGGAAGACCGGCTTTGACTAACGGTAATAATTAACAAAATAGATTAAAATAGATCGAGATGTTACACTTAATTAGTTCATTTTAAAGTTCAAGTAAATAAAGTTTACTTATATGTAATACTCTGGAATTTAATTTACACTCTTTATCAACTCCCAATTTATGGTTTTCTTTTTACCTCAATTATAATAACTAGAAAATTAGTCGTGTTCTGCTGCGGTTTTATCATTTTTAGTTTTTTTTTAACAACAAAGTATAATTGTTATTATTGCATTATACTTCCTCCGTCCCATCAGAAGTATCCTACTTTGAATATTCAAAGTTTTAATCTTTAAACTTTGACCTTAAATATATATTTTTGTGTTATATAAAACTTGATGAAAGTTATATCATTGAAAACACTTTTAAAAAACAATCAATTCATATAACTTTCATCAAGTATCATCTAACAAAAGAAAATTATTTAGGATCAAAGTTGCAAAACTGACTTTGAAAATTCAAAACATGACACTTCTAGTGGGACGGAAAGAGTAATATTTAGTAACATATTTCCGAACAAACATTTTTGACTAAGTAAAATTTTGGTATTGTTAAATAAGTTGATCATGAAAACCGACGTATAAATATATCTTATTATTAGGTACGAATTATATAACATAGCAAATAAAATGACAGCGTATAAAAGTATCCACTATTATCTAACGTGAGCTAACAAAATAAGTATAAGGATAACCTTATTTACAAAAGAACACGGATGAAAAATGTTAAACAAATCATAACATTACAACCGCAGACTACATGTGGTATTAAATTAATAAGTTAATAACCATTAAGTTGACATTAATTACAAAACCGTCATCGTGAAGAGTGTTCGAACCGAACAATTTGTGCATATGTAACGACGATTAATTTTTGGAAATTAATGGTATGTAGAATAGTTGTTGTAGCTTGATGCTCACGTTGGCGACTTACGAAACAACGGGCCAAAGGCCTTTTTGTCTTTTATTTCCTCTTAGGCTCCAAGCCCACGAGACCATCATTTGAGTTATTAAACAAAATGATGTTTTAAAATATAATTATCAAAATGATGTGTTTTAAAAAGTATTTACAATGGATGGTGGTCTTTTGGTAAAGTTTTATACCTTCGAAAATTTACCAGGGTTCGAATCTCACTTCCTACATTTGTAGGAGTGGATTATTGGGGGTGTTTCGAGAGAGGGTGTTTGGTTCATTGGAATCCCTTTGGAATTCTAAGAAATTGGAATTTAAATTCCATTCACTCACGTTAGTAAAAAAATGAAATTGGAATCTAAAAAATTCCACTAAATTTCTTAAAACATGGAATTTGCAATTCTTGTATAACTTGATGGAATGTTGAAACATTCCAAGGAATTCATTGATCATTACCATAATACCCCTTCACAATTAAAATCTAAAATAAAAAAGTCTTGCCTTGATTCCTTGAACCTGATCTGATGTCGCCACCACCGGATATTAACAACCGCCGGAATCAACCACCACCGGATGTAAACCACCGCCCGAATTTAACCACCGCCGGAATAAATCACATTCAGCCATAGATCTTTGTGGCCATGTAAATGGCAGCCAAAGAAAATGGAAAAATGGAATTGGGTTTTTGTTGTATCAACCGATCGTCTTTTATTTCTTGTTCTTGTCTGATAGAATTAGTTGTAAATTTGATTGGGAAAACACACCAACAAATTAGTTGTATCAACGGTGGGTTTTAGTCGGGGTTGGTGGTAACATGTACTGTATTATTATACTATTATATATCTATATCTATATCTATTATTATTATTATTATTATTATAGAAAACTTATAATAGCTGGTTATTAAGGTATTAAAGTGAAAGATATAATTATATTATAGAGAAGGTAAGAAAAGGTTAATTTTGTCATTTGACATAGTTTATCTTTGATTCCTTTAATTAAATTCCATTGAATTCAGTCAACCAAACACAAAAGAAATTTTAAAACTTTCAGATTTCAATTCCTTCAAATTCCAATTCCTTTAACAGATTTCAATTCCTTCAAAAACATTCTGCGAACCAAACGTCCCCTAGGTTTCATCCCAGACATGCGTGGTTCGAGCTCCGCATATTGCCTACTTGGATGTCACAGTGGTGTTTCGAATGCCAACTTCTAACTGATAACAACTAACTCGTTGTTCAAAAAAATGGTTTTTTTTCTAAATTAAATATTTACCAAAAACGGTATATTTGATAAAATTTATATCATTTTTTACTAGAAAATCAACTTTTTTTACTATATTTCTCTCTTTTGCTATATTTTAATTGATGCTCATGTATCAATATTATGGTTGTTAACTATTTTATAATAGATAACGGCAACCTAAAAAGATTTAAGCGACTTGAGCTAACTTATTTTATTTTTGTCATGCAACTTGAGCTAACTTAAAATGTTTGACTATCAAAACAATTCTTCAAAACTTACTACGAAAGTACGAATATTACAGTTAGAATTTCCAACACCAAAACACAAAAAAGATGAACATGTACAATATTCAAAATGAGTTTTCTACCATCCCACTTGATCAACTAAACCCCGCCCGTATCCATTTTGGTCCGGGCCTTGGGTTAGTATTTCATGCCACTTCGGGTTTCGGTCCTAGCTAGGCCGGGCGGCTTCGGGTTTGAGCCTGATCTCATGCCTAATCTCGGTTTTTTTCCTAATTGCTTTGTTTGACTACTTTTATTCATTAAAGGGTTAAAGTTATCGTATTTATCCCTTTTAAGTTATATAAATCCATTTTAAGTTAAATAAATCCTTTCGTAAAAAAGTAACTACCACGGATGACAATTGTTCACGATATGATGCGCCATTGTCTTCCTGTTGAGTGTTACATTTAAGAGACAGGTTAGAACTCAAAGCACATGCCACATAAAGAACGAGACAAACTGACAAATCAAAATGAAGTTGGCAAACTAGAGGATACCATTTCAACACATATTTGGGAAATATATATATTTTCCAAATAACACGCCGTTTCAAACCACTAACCAACTAATACGCCGTTATAAAAAAAATTTGTGTAAGGTTGACTTGTTTGTTACATGATTAAGTTGTTTTATTTTTAGCTAGGAAAAAAAAACAACAAAAGTTGTGTGTAATGAAATATATATTTACCAAATATGTGTTGAAATGGTATCCTCTAGTTTGCCAACTTCATTTTGATTTGCCATTTTGTCTCGCTCTTTATGTGACATGTGCTTTGAGTCCTAACCCGTCTCTTAAATGTGTGCACAAAGTCAACATGAAGACGATGGCGCATCATGCTGTGAACAATTGTCATCCGTGGCAGGTACTTTTTTCCTTTTTTTCTTAGAGGTGGCAATTTCGACCCAGTTGGGTTTATTTTTTGTTCTATATACGAAGGATGATAAAACAAGCAAGAAGCCATCTCCCTGACAAAAGAAATTTCCATTATCAACTTTGAGTAAAAAAAAAAACCCATGAATATATGTCAAAAGAACTGAAAACCCTTTAAATAATTTTATAATAATTAAGGGAAAAAAACACAATCATTAAATCAAAATCCATCAACCTTTTGACAAGCTCTGGTGTCTCTGTCTTTGTCTTTGTACCACTGCCAAGATCTATGTAGCAGTGGTGTGGGGCGAAAGTGGTGTGGCGTGCGGTGTCGACAACATCATCGTTATCATTATCATGTTCTTCTTTCACCTTATTTAACCTCAATCGTGGGTGGTTAAATGGGAAGAACACGACGACGGTCGCTGGCCGTTAACCTCGATCGCTGGGTCGCTAAATGGGAAGGACACGATGACGGTCGCTGAACGTGGACCTTGATCAGATCTGTAAGGAAAATGGGATGGTGGCTGATGGAGAAGAAAATGGGTGGATCTCTCTTGCCGGGGCCGGCGACCACCAACACCGGTAAAACTTTAGATTCAAGATGGATGCTAGTGGTGTGGTGTCATAAAAGGTTGTGGTGGGGTGCGGTGTTGTAGTTGGGGGAGGTGATATCCGGTGGGTGGTAGAGACCGGGGAGAGGAAGATATTCGGTGGTAGGGATGGCAAAGAAACCCGTACCCGATGGGGAAATCCGAAACCCGACATATTTGAGCCGGGTTTGGGTCCGGGTTTGCGGGTCTTGGGCCGGGTATGGGGATGGTTTTTAAAATTTTCACGGGTTCGGGTCCGGGGATGGTATTTGATGAAAACCCGCATACCCGACCCGTATACCCGAAACCCGTACCCGTATACCCGACCCGCATGGATTTGAAAAGGCATGATATGTTGATTTATGTTTTGTGAGATTCTTTATAACTTAATCTTTTATTTTCTAGTTTGTTCTCAATAGGAATAGCCAAACGCCACATATAATCAAATTTTTACAGTATTATATTTTTAACTTTCTGTTTTATCAAACCAACTTCTTTGATTCTTATGATATTTTATTATCAAGTTTTGATAGCGAGAGATTTTAATCAATCAGAAGACTTTATACTTCTTTATATTTAGAACAACCATCTTTATTAAATCAATCAAAAGGTTTTAAATCATGTTCAATGTATTTTGATTAGAAGAAGTTGGAAACTTGAAATGTTGGAAGTTCATAACTGTTCGATTCTTAGAATTGGTAGTTTATGAGTGACTAATAATGGGGATCCCCGATACCCGTGGGGAAACCCGTTACCCGATAGTTAGTAAGTAAACGGGGACCCGTTGGGTTTCGGGCCGGGTTTGGGACGGGGTTTTTTAATCGGGTCCGGGATTACTTAAACCCGGCTCATACCCGACCCGTTGTCATCCCTATTCAGTGGTACATATACAGATATACTCATATAGATTTGCCCTGCTGAATATATAGAAATAAAATATATTATATATATGAGAGTAAGTACCGCGCGTTGCGGCGGTGAGATGGTGGGGGTGATAGGTCATAAAGTGTGATAGGTCATAGAGTGTGATAGCCAAATGCCTTAACCGTACGGGTTCCGCCCTCGGATTTAAAAATTCGTCGAAAGTATATCGAATGACATCTCTAATGAAAGAGCATTAAATTTTAAGAACACCCATATAATTTTTATAATTTATCGATGTACGGTTTTTGAGATAAAAGATTTTGAATGAATTGGAGGAATAAATGATTTATGGAGGAGAGAGAAAAAAAAATGATTGGTTGAGATTTGAGAAGAGAGAAAGGGTAATATAGTTATTTAGATAAATAATATGTTTTCACAACCGGACCGGAAGGGGAACCGGTCTTTTAACTGGTCACTGGTCGGATCGGTCGAACCGGATTACATAACCGGAAATCATAAATATAAAAGAAATATATACTAGTGTAATATAGAAAAAAAATACTACACAATATATTTAATTTTATAAAAACATGACATCAAATTGAATGTCTAATTTCATTGCATACCCAAATGTCGAATATATTTAAAAAATGAAACAAAAGAATTGTTACATGATCTAAAGTTTTAGATTATAATTATTATTATTATACATGATAATACTAGTACTAGCAATAATATAGAGATATCAAGTTATCCTTATACAATTATGGATAGCTAATAAATAAAAGGGCTAATTACTTGAAAAGTCATCCAACTTGTCCCAAATACCTTTTTCGGGGTCCAAACAAAAAAAAGTTTTATTGTGGGGAAAAAAACCGGTTATTTTTTCTATTATGGGGTCATGGTCAGGTTCCCAGTCACTTTGTAATTTTTATTTTAATAAATATTAAATTTGTAATGCCACATAATCATAATCATGCCACATTAGCTGCCAATGCCAACAAGGATGCCATGTCAATCATTATCTTGTTCCTCATAGAATTAAACCTATCAAAGCAGAGATCTTGAAATTAACATCACCACTTTCATCCATAATGAAATCAACCACCGCCTTTTTCCAGAAAACCCATCGGAATCAACATCACCACCGCCTTCAAAAGTCATAATCAGTTAATCACCACTTTCATCCACAATGAAATCAAAATCATAAAATTAAACCTATCAAAACACAAAATGAAACCATATATTTGAAATTAAAGAAATGAAGGATTCTTATTTATAGCAACCCATGATTTCAAATTTCCAAGAACAATCACCACTTCTATACCACTTCAATAGCCGCAGCCATTTTCGACCACCATCACCGTGAAATGTCAACCATCGAATCACACAACAAAACACCCATTTCCCAATCTACTCTACTATCACTTTAAACTAAAATCGAAACCCAAAATAATTATACCCCCGTTCATTAAAATCGAAACCCAAAAATCAAGCAAAAATTTTCTTGAGATGGATGTGATTAATTTCAGTATACATGGTTTATTATTGTTATTAAATAGATAGATAGATAGATTGTTTCCTATCTGATTTAATTATCATCGACACAGTGGTCGGGAAGTTTCAAACTCATACCCACTGGTACCTTTCCACTCTTTCTTCCCTTTCTGATGATGATGCAGAACAAAAACAACAGGGGCTTTCCATGATTCACACCTACCACACCGTTTCGCATGGGTTCTCCGCGAAGCTCACACCTCTTGAGGCTTCCAAACTCCAATCTTGTCACGGGATCCTCTCCGTTATCCCCGAACAGGTTCGTCACTTGCACACCACTCGTTCCCCCCAATTCCTTGGCCTTCATACCTCCGCTGCTGCCGCCGGTGGTCTCCTCAAAGAGTCCGATTTCGGCTCTGATCTTGTAATTGGCATTCTGGACACCAGCATCTGGCCCGAAAGACAGAGTTTCAACGACAATGGATTGGATTTTAGGGTTTGGAGTTGGGTGGGATTTTTGGGGAAAGAATCTGGTAAGCATCGGCTGACTCATGTGGGTGGATTTGGGTGGCCGGGAAGATAGTAGTTATACCGGAATTTCAGTGGGTGTGGGAATGCAAATCCCATATGAAGAACGAAGTATTCTGCTTTTGTCGATATCTCGGATTCTGAATTTGAAGATTTGCCCCTTAATGTGGAAGTGATGTTTTTAAAAAAAAAAAAAAAAAAAAAAAAAAAAAAAAAAAAAAAAAAAAAAAAAAAAAAAAAAAAAAAAAAAAAAAAAAAAAAAAAAAAAAAAAAAAAAAAAAAAAAAAAAAAAAAAAAAAAAAAAAAAAAAAAAAAAAAAAAAAAAAAAAAAAAAAAAAAAAAAAAAAAAAAAAAAAAAAAAAAAAAAAAAAAAAAAAAAAAAAAAAAAAAAAAAAAAAAAAAAAAAAAAAAAAAAAAAAAAAAAAAAAAAAAAAAAAAAAAAAAAAAAAAAAAAAAAAAAAAAAAAAAAAAAAAAAAAAAAAAAAAAAAAAAAAAAAAAAAAAAAAAAAAAAAAAAAAAAAAAAAAAAAAAAAAAAAAAAAAAAAAAAAAAAAAAAAAAAAAAAAAAAAAAAAAAAAAAAAAAAAAAAAAAAAAAAAAAAAAAAAAAAAAAAAAAAAAAAAAAAAAAAAAAAAAAAAAAAAAAAAAAAAAAAAAAAAAAAAAAAAAAAAAAAAAAAAAAAAAAAAAAAAAAAAAAAAAAAAAAAAAAAAAAAAAAAAAAAAAAAAAAAAAAAAAAAAAAAAAAAAAAAAAAAAAAAAAAAAAAAAAAAAAAAAAAAAAAAAAAAAAAAAAAAAAAAAAAAAAAAAAAAAAAAAAAAAAAAAAAAAAAAAAAAAAAAAAAAAAAAAAAAAAAAAAAAAAAAAAAAAAAAAAAAAAAAAAAAAAAAAAAAAAAAAAAAAAAAAAAAAAAAAAAAAAAAAAAAAAAAAAAAAAAAAAAAAAAAAAAAAAAAAAAAAAAAAAAAAAAAAAAAAAAAAAAAAAAAAAAAAAAAAAAAAAAAAAAAAAAAAAAAAAAAAATGTGGGTGGATTTGGGTGGCCGGGAAGATAGTAGTTATACCGGAATTTCAGTGGGTGTGGGAATGCAAATCCCATATGAAGAACGAAGTATTCTGCTTTTGTCGATATCTCGGATTCTGAATTTGAAGATTTGCCCCTTAATGTGGAAGTGATGTTTTTAAAAAAAAAATAAGAACTTGATGATATATTTTGGATCTTGATGTTGATAATATGTAATTGATTGGAAAGATGTTGATGATGAGATGATATGTTGATGATGTACACGTGGATTTTATTTTTTTTTTTTTTTTTTTTTTTTTTTTTTTTTTTTTTTTTTTTTTTTTTTTTTTTTTTTTCTTCCTATTTTTTTTTTTTTTTTTTTTTTTTTTTTTTCACTTCACTTTTTTTTTTTTTTTTTTTTTTTTTTTTTTTTTTTTTTTTTTTTTTTTTTTTTTTTTTTTTTTTTTTTTTTTTTTTTTTTTTTTTTTTTTTTTTTTTTTTTTTTTTTTTTTTTTTTTTTTTTTTTTTTTTTTTTTTTTTTTTTTTTTTTTTTTTTTTTTTTTTTTTTTTTTTTTTTTTTTTTTTTTTTTTTTTTTTTTTTTTTTTTTTTTTTTTTTTTTTTTTTTTTTTTTTTTTTTTTTTTTTTTTTTTTTTTTTTTTTTTTTTTTTTTTTTTTTTTTTTTTTTTTTTTTTTTTTTTTTTTTTTTTTTTTTTTTTTTTTTTTTTTTTTTTTTTTTTTTTTTTTTTTTTTTTTTTTTTTTTTTTTTTTTTTTTTTTTTTTTTTTTTTTTTTTTTTTTTTTTTTTTTTTTTTTTTTTTTTTTTTTTTTTTTTTTTTTTTTTTTTTTTTTTTTTTTTTTTTTTTTTTTTTTTTTTTTTTTTTTTTTTTTTTTTTTTTTTTTTTTTTTTTTTTTTTTTTTTTTTTTTTTTTTTTTTTTTTTTTTTTTTTTTTTTTTTTTTTTTTTTTTTTTTTTTTTTTTTTTTTTTTTTTTTTTTTTTTTTTTTTTTTTTTTTTTTTTTTTTTTTTTTTTTTTTTTTTTTTTTTTTTTTTTTTTTTTTTTTTTTTTTTTTTTTTTTTTTTTTTTTTTTTTTTTTTTTTTTTTTTTTTTTTTTTTTTTTTTTTTTTTTTTTTTTTTTTTTTTTTTTTTTTTTTTTTTTTTTTTTTTTTTTTTTTTTTTTTTTTTTTTTTTTTTTTTTTTTTTTTTTTTTTTTTTTTTTTTTTTTTTTTTTTTTTTTTTTTTTTTTTTTTTTTTTTTTTTTTTTTTTTTTTTTTTTTTTTTTTTTTTTTTTTTTTTTTTTTTTTTTTTTTTTTTTTTTTTTTTTTTTTTTTTTTTTTTTTTTTTTTTTTTTTTTTTTTTTTTTTTTTTTTTTTTTTTTTTTTTTTTTTTTTTTTTTTTTTTTTTTTTTTTTTTTTTTTTTTTTTTTTTTTTTTTTTTTTTTTTTTTTTTTTTTTTTTTTTTTTTTTTTTTTTTTTTTTTTTTTACCCATATGCTTATTGATGGTATACATATGATAACATAGTATACATACGACGCCAAAGGAATAAAACTTATTTAAAAAGAATAATATCTGGAATAAAATCTATCCAGAGGAATATTAATGATTACAGGAAATCATCCTTTCGAATTACCAAGGGACACCCTTTCGAGTCACCAAGAGACACCCTTTCGAGTTACCAAGGGACGCCCTTTCAAATAACCAAGAGACACCCTTTCGAGTCACCAAGAGACACCCTTTCGAGTTACCAAGGGACACCCTTTCAAGTCACCAAGAGACGCCCTTTCGAGTTATCAAGGGACACCTTTTCGAGTTACCAAGAGTCATCCTTATCACTATAAATAGTGACACAAATCATGAAGGAGCCAGATAAGAGTTTCACATAAAACTCACTAGTACCAAAATCTCTCTGAGTAGTAAATCTCAAATCATCGTCTATCAAGCATAGCAAAAACACTTATCATCACCACATGATTGAATGGCGTAAAACCGTATACATAATACGAGTTACCAGCAGGGAATCGCCGCCCAAATATCCTAATCCTTCTTACACATTCCCATGCTAGGTGACATGGGATCTGTATGAACCACTTTTAAATGAGTGATATTAGATTGCATACTCCTAAAACGTACATGTTAATCGACGTATCATCATTTGGCGCCATCCGTGGGACCGAAGTTTTACTTCTCCTTTTAATAAAGAAAGCCAAGAAATCTACATTACTGTCGTGTTAAGTAACAATCAAATGGCTGAGAGTGGCCCAGACCAAACCATGGTTGTAAATCTCGGTTATCTCGGCCGATATATCCCCGATATATCGCTTATCGGTGGTCGACCGAGATGATATATTCCTGATATATCCCCGATAAATCAGATATATCCCTGATATATCCTCGATATATCGCTTATCGGCGGTCGACCGAGACGATACCGAAAAGCGATATTTACAACCTTGGACCAAACACCAACGATCATTGTAACCAACACTCTTGAAACTTCTAACATTGAGCTCATGGTCACTCTTCATGACACAGGAGAACCTAGCCACCTAGCCTCCCGTTTGGGCTCGAACGAACCTGTAATACAGTTGGTAGTTGGAAACCTTGACCAAATTCACACTTTGTACTCTAAACTTGCTCAAAAGCTAAAAGACATTTCCCCTCGTCTTTTACCTATTGAGGTTGATCCCTTGGTCGTTGAACCATGGAATTCTCGGTTTAGACGACATACAACTAGGAAAAGCCAAAGATAACTTGTTTGTTGAAAGTGACAGCATAGACCGAGGAAGAGCTCGTACCGTCATGGGGGCTACAGCTCCCACCAAAGAAAAGCTCGCACCAAACGCAGACTTCTACCACGAGCCTTTCATATTCAGGGAACCAGAAAGAGACGTTAGAGATTTGGTAGCTTCACCTTTTACAAAACGAATCCGTGACTGCAACATGTCGGACGGTCTAAAGGTTCCGACTAACCTGCGACAATACGATGGAACAACAGATCCCGATGATCATCTCACTGTTTTCATGGGAACAATGGATGTGCACAAGCTACCAGAGCCAGCGTGGTGTAGATTCTTTCACATCACATTATGCGGAGCGACCCGATATTGGTATGATAACCTCGCACCTGGAAGCATCGATGGCTTCTACCAATTAAGAGACAAATTCAAGGCAAACTTTCTACAACGACGAAGATTCCAAAAAACACAAGCGGAAATCCTTGGTATAAGACAACGACCAGACCAGTCGTTAAAAGACTATGTAGCTCGATTCAACATAGAAACATTACACATGGTGGATCGATCAGATGCTATGGTATGTAGAGCTTTCATTAGTGGTTTACGCCCTGGAAGACTATTCAAAGACCTCATTGCACAACCACCAACGTCCTTAGAAGATTTGTTTACTCAAACCCACAATTTCATACGAGAGGAAAATGCCAATAACGAAAAACGACTTCGTGATCCTTGAATTGCAAGACACAAGATAATAACATACCTAAGAGACAATCATCATTTGTAACCGCTCTTAGGGTATTACTATTATTGCCCAAATAAATAAGTGGGTGGAATTACTTATTGATATGTAAGGGAAACACATCCACAATATGACTTATTACTTAATAAAATATCCCACGGGAATTATTATGATATGTCGACAATGCATGCAAGTATCCCGACATTAGAAGGATAAAATATCGTGAAAATACACGAAAGATATGAAAATTATACACGAATAGTGTATAAACATAAAATATCGTGGAAATACACGAAAGATGTATAAACGCGAAAAAAACAAATTGAACAAACATAGTGTACAAACGAAAAATGTTGTGAAAAAGTCGTTATACGCATAAAAGTAAGTTATACACTAATGATGTATTAACTACCGCTCATTAAAGAAGATGAGAAACTTTTTCGAGAAAATATCTGGCAATATGAATGCCAAAAAGTACTAACATGATTCTTTCTATAGCTCAATTCAAGAATTTGCTTTATTCAATAAAGCAAATAATACAATTCTGTTCTTTCGAGTAAAAGTTACTCTCGGAATTATCCACAATTTCTATTGGGTTACCCATTAATAGTATTTATTGAATATCACTCTTGATCAACTAATGTATAAATTTAGAATTCATACGTCTAAAAAATATATGTATTTTTTATACACATGAATTGGGGGACTTGATAGTATACATATGATAACATAGTATACATACGACGCCAAAGGAATAAAACTTATTTAAAAAGAATAATATCTGGAATAAAATCTATCCAGAGGAATATTAATGATTACAGGAAATCATCCTTTCGAATTACCAAGGGACACCCTTTCGAGTCACCAAGAGACACCCTTTCGAGTTACCAAGGGACGCCCTTTCAAATAACCAAGAGACACCCTTTCGAGTCACCAAGAGACACCCTTTCGAGTTACCAAGGGACACCCTTTCAAGTCACCAAGAGACGCCCTTTCGAGTTATCAAGGGACACCTTTTCGAGTTACCAAGAGTCATCCTTATCACTATAAATAGTGACACAAATCATGAAGGAGCCAGATAAGAGTTTCACATAAAACTCACTAGTACCAAAATCTCTCTGAGTAGTAAATCTCAAATCATCGTCTATCAAGCATAGCAAAAACACTTATCATCACCACATGATTGAATGGCGTAAAACCGTATACATAATACGAGTTACCAGCAGGGAATCGCCGCCCAAATGTCCTAATCCTTCTTACACCTTCCCATGCTAGGTGACATGGGATCTGTATGAACCACTTTTAAATGAGTGATATTAGATTGCATACTCCTAAAACGTACATGTTAATCGACGTATCATCACTTATAGCCAACAATCTTATCTTTTCCCTGACAAATTCTTACGGCACTTATTTCATAAGTAACATTATCATATAATTGTTTTAAAATCTAAATTGAAAACTTTTCGTTTTCTCTAGAAATCACAACTTTTCAATTTAATAAAACGAATCAATTGAAAACTTTTCCTACGTATTAAGATTTAAGATTGTAACATAAACTTAAAGCAATTATATGCGTTGCATGGTAAGATAATTATAATAAAATTTTGTAAATAAATGACTCGTGTTATATTGTCATACAAATAAAAAATGTATTTATAAAATTTGGAGTATAAGATAGCAATATATTGTAGCATCAACGACAATGTATACATATGTGTAATTTACTTATTAGAAATGTAATAACTTTATATAAAATGTAGTTATTAATATATAAACATAAAGGGAAGTTTAATTTAAATGTATAAAGTTTAAATAAAATGTAGTTATTAATATAAAAACATAAAGGGAAGTTTAATTTAAATGTATAAAGTTTAAACAAATAGTTACTATTATTATTATTATTATTATTATTAATATTATTATTATTATTATTATTATTATATTATTATTATTTTATTATAGCTTATTATTATTATTATTATTATTATTATTATTATTATTATTATTATTATTATTATTATTATTATTATTATTATTATTATTATTTATTTATTATTATTATTATTATTATTATTATTATTATTATTATTATTATTATTATTATTATTATTATTATTATTATTATTATTATTATTATTATTATTATTATTATTATTATTATTATTATTATTATTATTATTATTATTATTATTATTATTATTATTATTATTATTATTATTATTATTATTTGAAAACATCACTTCTATTATTATTATTATTATTATTATTATTATTATTATATTATTATTATTATTATTATTATTATTCTTATTATTATTATTATTATTATTATTATTATTATTATTATTATTATTATTATTATTATTATTATTATTATTATTATTATTATTTATTTATTATATTTTTTTTTAAAAGGAATCCCTAATAGAGGAAATGAGTCAAAGAAATGTTTAGATTAAAGAAATGACATGCTGAATGTCATGCTTGACATATCAAATACATTTTAGATTAAAGAATTGTACAACTTGTGCTAACGGGTTACCCTCTTAACCCTCCCATTTTGCTACCTTACATTCCGTTAATGTCCATGACTTTAAAAGTAACTGTATTTCTTATATGATGGTAGGCAAAAACTACCGGGTTTGGCTACACAGCTTCCGGAGATTCATTAGAGCTATCAAGATTATGCGAAGAGTATGGTATATAGAGGCATACATTATAAACCCTGTAATGGACAAAAAGCAAGACATATTAGACCGTGAATTCACTAACGCTTAAGAAAGAGGACAAGTCTCCTCTAGGTAGATTTTGTTTTTATTCAAGTTCATTGAACTATTTTTTTTGTTACGTGTGTCGGTGAACTATCATTTTTGCTAAAACTGTCATTACTTTGCTACATTGTCAATGAAATACCATTGATAGTTCAATGGCATACATGGCTGGAAAAAAAAAACAGCTGGCCAAGTTAGCAACCAAGTGATGGCCAGTTGGAGTACTACGCAATTAAGCTGAATCTGAACGTAATTCTACATTTCACACATAATAAAAGATATACAACAAGATCTGTTGATATCTATTAATGATCTTGTAAGCTGATTATAATTGTTAATCACTACATCGGTAGGGATCCTAAAGCGATAGCTAAAGAACAAAGCAGAATCGGGACACCATTTTTGTGAATTGGCCACTTGTTGAGGTTGAAGATGGTGCAATTGACCCATTATAGAAGGCAGGTGTCATCTCAATATTGCAGGAGGGATAAATGGATCAGCCAGGTCAGCATAGGACTGGGTTGGGAGCTATCAGTAACATATTAATCAAAGCCACAAATGCAGTGACAAGTAACTCAAGATTATAATTGCGAAAAGGATAGTAATCACCAAGGAAATATATATACTATAAATGTCATAATAGATGTTATATGTAAATGAGGAACACCAAACAATTCATCTTTGTGCAGGTCAGGTGGGTTAAGCAACCAGTTGTATCGAATTAAAACGGGTTCGGGTTGAAATGGTTCAGTATATCGGATTAATCTGCTCCTCTTTTTAATAGTTCTTTATTTGACCCATTTAAGATAATCTCAACTCCAGTCCAACCCATTTATAAATAAGAGGGTCGAAATGGCTTCTTAGTGATTGGTAAATCTTTTTGTTCGAGTATTAAGTGAGGAAAATATGATACGTTGACGCTTTTACCCATCTATTCTTTCCTACAGGTGGTACGAAAGTGATAGATTACTCATGTCTTAAACTCTTAATCTGATTCCATGTGAGGCTGAAAGTATATATCCCACTGCCTGAATGAAGCTCTGGATGGTTGGATGTAAGGTTGTTAAAGTCTGAATTAGTAACCGTTGTTCTATCAATAAGGTTTATAGAACCTAGAACCTAGACAGATTGGCAACTCCATCACTTGTCATTTGAACAAGACAGTCAACAATATCTGCACCATTGAACAGCTTTGCTATATGCCAAATCGGTACAGTCAGGGAAGTCCCCATTTGCTCCTTCAGATGAGATAATCAAAAGGTTTGCTGAAGCTGAAGCAATTCAAAAGGAGTAGATAAGGGTAAGTCATTTGCTAAATAAGACAGTGTGAAACTAGAAGTGGCAATACGGGCGGATTGGATAATGGTTTCAATATCAAATGGACCATTCTTAACATGAGTGTGAACTGGTTCGGTTATGTTTAACAGCAAACACCTTTTTTTTTGCCATTTTCTTAATTTTATTATTTATAAATACTCAACGTGTTCACTAGTTATAAAAAGCCATGAGGAAAGTTATGAAATAATTATTTTAGAGTAGAGATTTTTTTTGATATGACATTACAATAAATGCATTTGAAAAACACATATATGCTTATAAAAGTGCTAAGATGTCCTAAAACCAAATGCAACATTTGTTTAGCTAGTGTTGATTCTACTAACTGTTTCGATTCATGTATGGCTGTCACCATAAAGATATCAAGTTTAGTCATTTAACTTTGGAAATGACCATAATGTCCTCAAATGCATAGGATCAAACCTAAACCTTATCTTCTTATAAAGGATTGCCACAGTATTTTCTCATACATAAGGATGAAACTTGATTTTTTAGGTTAACCACAAGGACGATTCTTGCCGTTACCTTTTATTATTATATTGTCGTTGTGGAGAATATGCATGGAATAAAACAATCCTTGTTGTGAATTCAATATCAACGGCTATCGTGATCCAGAAATCAAACACTTAGGCGGCTATAATTGGTTTTAGGATTAATGAAATTAATTGTTGCCTAGGTTTCATGGAGCAGCTGTAGGTTTCCTTTTTGGTGAACTCTGTTAGGTTGTAACATGTTTGATACAAAAAAGTTGTATACAGTTCTCGTGTTATGACATTTAACTCGGATTTAATCCATGTTTCATCACTATACGGATCTAGTGCCTTCGTCTTTCTAATTTTATTATTTACAACTCTAACTTTCGTTATCTATACTACCTTATAAAGCAATTACCCCCTCATTTTCTCATAAAGAAATTGATCTCAATTTACTCATCGCCTTTATTCACTAATTTAAATGACCCCACCTAATATACCCATAAAGAATTCTTTTTGATTTTGACAAATAGGATACAGGCAACACAAAGTTCTTGCTTTTTATTAGTTTTCGATGAGAGAGAGCCGCTCGAAGTCCACTGTTTGTGTTCTTATTATTAGAACTTTATATTTTTCACATTAGATTCTTCTTGATGAATTCTTTTACGTTAGTATTAGTTATGATTATCGTTAGTTTAATTATGAGTATACTTGATTGTCTAACGTATTGTTTGTTTTGGTTAAAAGAGTTTAGGCTTTTTTAAACAATTATCTATCATCACTCAATTAACATCTCCAAATCATTGGTAGGATTTTAATTAATTCTTTTCTTTTTATTATGATGGTTTGTAGATGCTAATTAACCTATGGGTAAAGATAAAAAGATGGTATCTCACTCGAACTTTGAAGAACAACCACCTCCCAAATCCAGCCACCGCAATATATCTAGGATAACATAAGAAGGATGGAAACTTTGAAGTATAGACTCCGTTCCATAGAAAAATCCTTTTAATTAATTCGGTTACTTTCCATTTCCTACAGTGTCTCATATCATGAGAATCCAATTCTGACACTACGTAAAATTTTCTATCAAGACGAGTTTCTCTTCAAGAGTCCGGACATGGTTGTCGACCTTATAGACGATTTCTGCCACTATTTTAAGTTTACGCCAAATTCTTTCCCAAGTTGTAACTTTTGGGAGAGGCGTGGTTTTCAGGGACTCGAATTCTAAGGCGAATCAAAATTGGGTTTATTGTGGCGATAGGGTAAGTATACCTTGTAACTTGAGAAACCTAAAGATTGTGTCATTAAGGGCAAAGTTTATTTTGGTTGTTGAAAAAGATACGACATTTAAACATATCGCCACAACCCACTTATGTCGTGAATTCAAGTGTATACTCATTATAGGATAAGGGCAACGTGAAGTATGCACATAGCAATTTGTATTCGAGTTGAGAAAGAAACTCAAGATTCTGCTTTGTGGATTCAGGCCGGTATGAAATGAACATTGTGCGAGTATAGCTCATAAAATAAAGTTTATTTAAGCAAACATGTGGCGGTTACAGATTTGAGATGGCTAGGGGGTGTTAAATAAAGATCTCAAGAAATACATAATGTCAACAACATATAAGGATGTGATTCTAGATGATGACTCGAAAAAGTGTGAGGACATAGAAAAAGAATTGGTGTGATACAAAATGGAAGCGGAAACTTCAATTAAAGATGGAATGGGAAACAAAGGTGCAAATTGAAGTGTTCATGCAATCATATTTCGATTTACCTTCTATATAAGTTTGCTCGAGCAGGATTGGTTGTAGGTTAGTAATTTGACCTTGACTTTATTTTATTACTACTATATCGGAATTAAAAAATATTTTCTAATTTTCATGCTAGCTTATAGAGATTGACCTCTTTTCCCCGGTATCTATCTAATATTATGAACCTAGCAAATAAATCCGTGGAATACGTTTCCATTTATAGTTTTAGACTTTTGATTCAATATTTCCCACCATAAAAACTAAAACTCGTTTGCAATTTTAGCTTATATGAGGGGAATTGTTGAATCATAAGTCCAAAACTACAAATGAAAGTGCATTCCACGGAATTATCTATTTATTTGCTAGTTTCATAATATTAGATACATACGGGGAAAAGGGGTCATTCTCCATGACAATAATATATATCAAGCTAGCATGAAAATTTGTAAATATTTTTTAATTCCTTAGTAGATGTTTATATGTAATTAGCTGTAATACCTAATAGTAGTACCTAATAGTAGTGATAAAGAAAAGTGAAGGTCAAACTACTAACCTGCTCGAGCAACTTGGATAGAAGATATACCGAGATCTGATTGCATGAATGCTTCAAGTTTGCACCTTTGTTTCCCGTTCTTTCTTTAATGAAAGCTCGCCTTTCCATATTATACCACACCTCCTTTTTCTCCATGTCTTCACATTTCTTTCTAGAGTCATTATGTATTTCTTGAGATCTTTATCCAACACCCCCAAACATCTCAAATTTGTAACCGCCACATGTTTTCTTAAATAGGCTTTATTTTTTAAGCTATACTCATAGACACAATGTTCATTTCATATGGTCTGAATCTACAAGGCAGAAAACAAGAATCAAGGTTCTTTCTCAACTCGAAATACAAATTGTCGCGTGCATACGTCAGGTGCCCTTTTTCTAGTAATGAGTATACACTTGAATTCACAGCAGAAGTCGGATGCGGTGATATTTTTTAATGTCGTATCTTTTTCAACAACCAAAAATAAATTTTACCCTTGATGACACAATCTTCAGGTTCCTCAAGTTACAAGGTATACTTACCCCATCCCTATCACCACAATAAACCCGATTTTGGTTCCCTTGGAATTCGAGTTCCCCGAAACCATGCCTCTCCCAAAAGTTACAACTAGGAAAGAATTTGGCGTACACTTCAAATAGCGGCAAAATCGTCAATAAGCTGGACAACCATGTGAACTCCGAAGAACTCTCGAAGAGAAACTTGTCTTGATAGAAAATTTCACGGGTGTCAGAATTGGAGTCTCACGATATGAGACTATGTAGAGAATTGGAAGTGACCGAATTAATAAAAAAGATTTTCTGACGAATGGAGTCTATAATTCAAAGTTTCCATGTTTGTGTTTTCCTAAGCGTTGGGTCTGACCACATGATCTTGTAACACCTTATCAAAAGAGGTTGGTTCATTTTTTAAAAGAGGATAGACAAAACCTTTAAATTCATTCAACGAAGACCATATTTCCAAGGCGAGGTTAACCATATTCGAGCGCATTAAGTTCGTTTCTCGATATGATATCTCAAGAGAACCCCCCACCCCCAATGGAGCTTTCCGTTTTACATGAGAGCGATTAACCCAAATGCGGGCGTTCTTTAGCCCCGGGATCACAAGATCGGGAATGGGGACCAAATCATCTAAGGATCACAGGTAAAAGAGAACGATTGGAAATCGGCACCAATTCATCCTCCACTATCATAAGTAAACTTGTACGATCAAGAATGGATATCGATCTTCCACAATCACACGTAAACAAAAACTATCGGGAATGGGTAGGGAATGGGTACCGATCCATCCTCCACGATCACAGGTAAACTAGAATGACCGAAAATCGGTATCAATTCATCCTCCACGATCACAGGTAAACGAGAACGATCAGAAACGATTCATACTCCAAAATCTCAGATAAACTAGAACGAGTGGGAAAGGGAGTGTTGTTTAGTTAGAGTTACATCCTTGAAACCTAAAATTTATAGAAAGGCAGACTAAGTCAATCACATTGTGCAAATATTATCACCATGTAAATTAAGGGATGAGTGAAAAAAAAATAAAAATACTGAACCGGTACCAATGATATTCGGTATCAGTTTTAGATACTTATAATGCAACATATTTTTGTATTATGGTCAATGTGTAACTGTGTTACGCGAACATCCACCCGGTTCTTATATCTCATATAACTCTATATATTATGAATGTGTGTTCTCGTGAAGAACTAAAACTCGTACATATGATATTGTTTAGGTAAACATGATATTTTGATGTAGGTACATTAAAAATTTATTCCAAAAAAAAACCTTAATACATATATTTTGTGAGATCTCTGCCATAGCGCAGTGGTTTCTCATCGAGGTCCCTCTGTGATGCAAGGCTCCCCACCTGGGTTCGAATCTTGCTGAGGGGGCAGGGTTTACTCTAATTAATCGTCGTGCCTTCTGTAGCGGATTAATTAGGGATTTTCCCCCACCGGGTCGTAGTGCATCTCGAGATACCTTTGCTGTGGGTATCCTTGCTTGCAGTTAAAAAAAAAAACATATATTTTGTGTTCTAACACATTCAGCAAAAAGAAGACAACATAAAGTATAATAGTATTCTAACAGATGCATTATCAAAAATAAACAAAGAAAAGAAAATATACTTTAACAAAAACAAAAGAACAATAGTATAAAGATGCACGTAGAGGTGATGTACCATTTAAACAAAGAAATCATGGTTCACGTATAGAAACTTTGATACATTTTATGTCTGTTCAAAACCCAAAGCAAAAAGCAAAACGAACACATTGTACAAATGAGTGTAGAAAAAACCAAAACAACATAAAAAAAAAAAAAAAAAAAAAAAAAAAAAAAAAAAAAAAAAAAAAAAAAAAAAAAAAAAAAAAAAAAAAAAAAAAAAAAAAAAAAAAAAAAAAAAAAAAAAAAAAAAAAAAAAAAAAAAAAAAAAAAAAAAAAAAAAAAAAAAAAAAAAAAAAAAAAAAAAAAAAAAAAAAAAAAAAAAAAAAAAAAAAAAAAAAAAAAAAAAAAAAAAAAAAAAAAAAAAAAAAAAAAAAAAAAAAAAAAAAAAAAAAAAAAAAAAAAAAAAAAAAAAAAAAAAAAAAAAAAAAAAAAAAAAAAAAAAAAAAAAAAAAAAAAAAAAAAAAAAAAAAAAAAAAAAAAAAAAAAAAAAAAAAAAAAAAAAAAAAAAAAAAAAAAAAAAAAAAAAAAAAAAAAAAAAAAAAAAAAAAAAAAAAAAAAAAAAAAAAAAAAAAAAAAAAAAAAAAAAAAAAAAAAAAAAAAAAAAAAAAAAAAAAAAAAAAAAAAAAAAAAAAAAAAAAAAAAAAAAAAAAAAAAAAAAAAAAAAAAAAAAAAAAAAAAAAAAAAAAAAAAAAAAAAAAAAAAAAAAAAAAAAAAAAAAAAAAAAAAAAAAAAAAAAAAAAAAAAAAAAAAAAAAAAAAAAAAAAAAAAAAAAAAAAAAAAAAAAAAAAAAAAAAAAAAAAAAAAAAAAAAAAAAAAAAAAAAAAAAAAAAAAAAAAAAAAAAAAAAAAAAAAAAAAAAAAAAAAAAAAAAAAAAAAAAAAAAAAAAAAAAAAAAAAAAAAAAAAAAAAAAAAAAAAAAAAAAAAAAAAAAAAAAAAAAAAAAAAAAAAAAAAAAAAAAAAAAAAAAAAAAAAAAAAAAAAAAAAAAAAAAAAAAAAAAAAAAAAAAAAAAAAAAAAAAAAAAAAAAAAAAAAAAAAAAAAAAAAAAAAAAAGTAGGAGGATTTTAAGGATGATTGGTTAGGAGGATTAATCATTTTCTTTTTTTAAATGGGTTTGTGAAATGCAAGTAGCTCCATAAATAAAATGGGTGAGTAGGTAGAATAGTAACCATTGATGAATATACATGAAATGCATCATGTGCTTTAAAGTGTATCAAAATTATTATTGAAGAATGCATTTTTCAATTTTTGAAAAGAGTATCAAAATTATTATTGAAGAATGCATTTTTCAATTTTTGAAAAGAAGAGTGGTGTGTTCTATCTATCTATAATACTATATATAAAGAATCTTACTCTTCCCCTTCTAAGTTACAAGGATTTGAAATATCATTTTTGCCCCCAATCTATCAACATTCTTAACAACTAAAACTAATGTCTATCCAAAATACCTTCAATGAATTAATTTACAACATTTATCCTTTAATGTCTAAAATAACTACACAAACCCTTTTACAACAATTACCTTATATCACTAACATACACTACTACTCACCGTTACCGCACCCACTAGTTACCCCGCCGCAACAAGTCGTCGCCGCCACCACACCGCTACCACAATTGTTGCCGTATTGCGCAGTTCATCTTGTGTGTTTTTATGTATGCTCTTAAGGTATAAGTTAGACAACCTCTTATCAAGTTACTTGTTTGGTCAAGTTGAGTACGAAAAAAATAGATAATGTTCATAAGATTATGATTGATTGGATGTAGAATTTTAGTACGTAAAAACAATAAACTAGTCATGACAAACTACATAAATGTTTAATTTATTTATGTTCTAATTTAACTTAATATATACTTATACAATTTTATAATTTATTTAGGATATTTTAATATAAATTTTAAGTAAGTTACAATTTTGGTCCCTGTAATGGATACGAAATTACATACTTCATTCTTAGGTTTCATAAATTACGTTTTTGGTCAAAAAAAACTTAGCTCCGTCAATGCTTCTGGTCAAAATCACTAACAGACCTTAAATATATAATCACTAACAAAAAACTTGGGGGCCTGTCTTAATATCGGGACCGGTGCGCGGGCCTATATAGCACTAGTCAAGATCCTCCATTGAATACCAAAAAACTGATTAGAGCACCTCCAATGGTACTTGATGGAAAGCTTTTTTTGGAAGAAAAAAGTCTTTCAATGACTTGATACCATTGGAGTCAATGACTTTTTTTATCAAAAGCTTGACAATCTTCAAGTCTTTGAAGGAAAGCTTTTTTTGGAAGTCACACACAAAAGCTTTAGAAAAAGCTTTAGAAAAAGCTTTTGCCATTGAAGACAATGACTTTTTCTTATTTTAAATTAATAGATTGGTTGGTTGGGAAGATAAAAAGCTTTTAAAAGCTTTTGCCTTGACCTTGACACCACCTGTTTCCTCTGATTCTACGCCCATATTACTAACTGATACTTCCGCGGTGTGTACCAATATATTCACCTGAATCGTTATACATAATAAGTTGTGACCAGAAGACCTTTTTGCTTATCTTGACAATGACGACCCGTTTATTGCTTTATGATTCATCTGTGCATTAAGGCGACATAATTTTCCAAAACACATCCACATTAGTACCAAAAGTAGTCTTGGATGAAACTTTGTTGGAGAGTCCGCACCCAACCCGCATTGACCCGCACCCGTATGACCCGCTTGGACCCGCACCCATTTCGACCCGCACCCGTTTCCCAAACCCACCCAACCCGCCCATTTTGCCAGGCATAAAACTCACCTGATAACTTTTAACCAAACAGAAAATGGGTTTTGTGCGCGACCTACTAAGTAAGTAGTACGGGTGCTATGGGTACCTACTAAGTAGTAGGGGTTCCATTTTGTTGCATTAATCTTTGTATACTGCATCAACATATAGAACTTTTCAAGTCCAAATTTTATTGTATTTGGTAACAATAAATATTAAAAATAGCTCCCATCTTATTTTACCCCGCATTAAGTAAACGGAAACTAAAAATGAATCTTGTTTTCTTTCTGAATTATATACATATGACTCGCCAACTGAAAATTTTAGATCTTAGGAGCTATACCACTGACTTTTGTTTTTCTATCTTTTACTCTTCTTCCGGGACCCAGACTGAATATTGTCATCAACAGCTGCATCATCAGCACCAGTACATTTATCACAGGTGTAGTGAGTGTCGTGAGTAAATTTATCAAACTCGCTCTGAGATTCGATGTTTACGCAACGAGGATGGTACCTGAACCACACTTGTTTGTTAGGACCAATAGGAACTCGGATAAAAGAACCATAAGGTCCATAAGCAATGCAATTAGAAGGAATGCAAGCTTGACCTACCATTTTTTGCACTTTTCACACTGAATCATCGGATAGTCAGGATTGTGAGGCATTTTACACTTGCAGAACCTTAAAAATTAGCACAAAACATATTAATCAGCACGCGTAGTGACTTAAATTATCAAAAAATTGCATGGACATTATGAAAACGATGTAGCATAAACATTAAACATACACTTCCAAGGCTGCATTGGTTTCAAAATTCTTCTTAATATGGTCATATCTTAGACGCTGGAAAAACGTGGCATCATCAACTATCTTGAGATTTGAATATTCATGCTCTGAAAGGACCTTACACGTTCTTTCAATGCTTTCAGCGGGCTCCGAAAGTTTTTCATTGGATATAAATACTTCATTCTTTCCTATAAACGGCATTTTCTTAATTTTTTTAATATCTTCTGGCCGGTAGTAGTACACTCCTTCTACTGTTACCTCATTTGTTGTGTCGTCCAATATAAAGTTGCTCACCTTTCCAACATAGGAGCGCATACGTGGATTTGGGGGCCTAATGAGCACGTGATCTTCGGCTATTTTCAAGGGAGAAAACAGTAAACAATTAAAAAATAAACAGATTTTTCAGAAAGAAAAATGGATTTTACAGAAAGAAAAATGGTGAAGATTGATAGAGATGAAACTTACGCTTTATTACTTCGTTGGTGATTTTGTGGGTATAGAAATCTATTGATTTCATCGCGGAATCTGATCACATGATAAGAAAGTTCAGCAGAAGGGACTGTAATGTAATGCTGTTTTATTAGATAGATAAATATTTTATAGTTAGTAATTCACTAATTTGATATTTAATTTTGTATAAATAATAATTATCATTTTTCAGCAGAAATTATCTATATTTCAGTTTACATCATCATTATACAAATGTGATATGATATGATACACAATGTGCCGTTTCACTTGGCCCAAGTTCCCAGATGAAGTGCCACCATCCAATTCTATCTAACTCGGATTGCACCCAAAGTTTAAAAATTTGATAATGAATCCAGATGTACCCAATGTTTTTCGAAAAGGATAAAATTAATATTTTTATTGAACATACATTGATTTAGCAAATACTCACGCCTCTCCTCTAGGGTCTAATCTCTTCTCATCTTATCACAGGCCGTTGATCGAATTTTAGGGTTTTACATTCAATTGTAATCGAAGTATTGTTATATTATTCAAAGACTCTTGTTCATAACCAAGATGTGTTACTCGGAGAAGATTATGGCCCAAGGCATAACCTGTACGTCGGGGTTGTCAGAGATTCGAAGCCAGGGCATAACCCGGACGGGTTAAAAGACCCATGTTTAAAAAATTGATAATGAATCCAGATGTACCCAATGTTTTTCGAAAAGGATAAAAATGAGTAATGTTTATTAAAAACAAAAATAAAAGATCCATGTTTTTTTTAAAATCAATAATGAATCCAGATTTACCCAATGTTTTTTGAAAAGGTTAAAATAAACATTTATTGAACATACATTGATTTAGCAAAAAATACTCACACCTCTCCTCTATGGTTTAATGAATCCAGATGTACCCAATGTTTTTTGAACAGGTGTTGATCGAATTTTAGGGTTTTACATTCAATTGTAATCGAAGTATTGTTATATTATTCAAAGACTCTTGTTCATAACCAAGATGTGTTACTCGGAGAAGATTATGGCCCAAGGCATAACCTGTACGTCGGGGTTGTCAGAGATTCGAAGCCAGGGCATAACCCGGACGGGTTAAAAGACCCATGTTTAAAAAATTGATAATGAATCCAGATGTACCCAATGTTTTTCGAAAAGGATAAAAATGAGTAATGTTTATTAAAAACAAAAATAAAAGATCCATGTTTTTTTTAAAATCAATAATGAATCCAGATTTACCCAATGTTTTTTGAAAAGGTTAAAATAAACATTTATTGAACATACATTGATTTAGCAAAAAATACTCACACCTCTCCTCTATGGTTTAATGAATCCAGATGTACCCAATGTTTTTTGAACAGGTGTTGATCGAATTTTAGGGTTTTACATACAAAAAACACCCTAAGCTAACCAGGGTGAATCCCTTTTACCCATACGGCCATACAAAAAACACCCTCCATAAAATTGATTGACAGATAAACTTACAAAAAATAAACAGTAATATGATTGAGAATTGAAGCAATGTGATGATGACTCTTTGTTAGACTTGCTATAATCAAAAATATCATGAGCTTGGATTTTTTTTTTAAAATAAAAATAAAAATAAAATACTAAAGAAAGATGAGAAGATAAACAAGAAAATTGAGAAAATGATGATAAATTCAATATTAAGGTAGAGTGGTAACAGTAGATTTAATAGTTGATGGATTTAAGTTTATGTATTTTTATTTTGAATAACAAATCGTCACCAAACAAAGGATAAATCCATTGTTTTTGAGGGATTTTGTGATAATGGCATTTCTATCCACTTTCAGTAGCTATAAATATAGGTGTACAACTTGAAGTTCTTTACCCAATTATGTCATCTATGAAAAGAAATGTGTGTATATTTTGCATATGTTGTATTGACATGTTGTATTTCTTCATATCAAACCGTTTCGATATACGGGTTTTGGTGCAATAGGGGCACAAAGAATGGGCGACAGAGGTGAATGTTCTTGGGGTGGTTGGGCACCCAAACCTTGTGAAGCTAATTGGGTACTGTGTAGAAGACTATGGAAGAGGTATAGTTTATGAATATATGCCTAATAGAAAAGATCCTGTCTTTCATGGACCATGAGACTTAAAAGTGGCTAAGATGCAGCTCGTGGCTTGATATACCTACACGAGAAAATGGACTTTCAGGTATTTTACCATTTGTATCCTGTGTCAAAACTTTTAAGTCATAGTAATCAGTTTTTTGGTATTCAATGGAGGATCTTGACTAGTGCTATATAGGCCCGCGCACCGGTCCCGATATTAAGACAGGCCCCCAAGTTTTTTGTTAGTGATTATATATTTAAGGTCTGTTAGTGATTTTGACCAGAAGCATTGACGGAGCTAAGTTTTTTTTGACCAAAAACGTAATTTATGAAACCTAAGAATGAAGTATGTAATTTCGTATCCATTACAGGGACCAAAATTGTAACTTACTTAAAATTTATATTAAAATATCCTAAATAAATTATAAAATTGTATAAGTATATATTAAGTTAAATTAGAACATAAATAAATTAAACATTTATGTAGTTTGTCATGACTAGTTTATTGTTTTTACGTACTAAAATTCTACATCCAATCAATCATAATCTTATGACATAAGATTATGATTGATTGGATGTAGAATTTTAGTACGTAAAAACAATAAACTAGTCATGACAAACTACATAAATGTTTAATTTATTTATGTTCTAATTTAACTTAATATATACTTATACAATTTTATAATTTATTTAGGATATTTTAATATAAATTTTAAGTAAGTTACAATTTTGGTCCCTGTAATGGATACGAAATTACATACTTCATTCTTAGGTTTCATAAATTACGTTTTTGGTCAAAAAAAACTTAGCTCCGTCAATGCTTCTGGTCAAAATCACTAACAGACCTTAAATATATAATCACTAACAAAAAACTTGGGGGCCTGTCTTAATATCGGGACCGGTGCGCGGGCCTATATAGCACTAGTCAAGATCCTCCATTGAATACCAAAATCTGATTACTATGACTTAAAAGTTTTGACACAGGATACAAATGGTAAAATACCTGAAAGTCCATTTTCTCGTGTAGGTATATCAAGCCACGAGCTGCATCTTAGCCACTTTTAAGTCTCATGGTCCATGAAAGACAGGATCTTTTCTATTAGGCATATATTCATAAACTATACCTCTTCCATAGTCTTCTACACAGTACCCAATTAGCTTCACAAGGTTTGGGTGCCCAACCACCCCAAGAACATTCACCTCTGTCGCCCATTCTTTGTGCCCCTATTGCACCAAAACCCGTATATCGAAACGGTTTGATATGAAGAAATACAACATGTCAATACAACATATGCAAAATATACACACATTTCTTTTCATAGATGACATAATTGGGTAAAGAACTTCAAGTTGTACACCTATATTTATAGCTACTGAAAGTGGATAGAAATGCCATTATCACAAAATCCCTCAAAAACAATGGATTTATCCTTTGTTTGGTGACGATTTGTTATTCAAAATAAAAATACATAAACTTAAATCCATCAACTATTAAATCTACTGTTACCACTCTACCTTAATATTGAATTTATCATCATTTTCTCAATTTTCTTGTTTATCTTCTCATCTTTCTTTAGTATTTTATTTTTATTTTTATTTAAAAAAAAAAATCCAAGCTCATGATATTTTTGATTATAGCAAGTCTAACAAAGAGTCATCATCACATTGCTTCAATTCTCAAAAAAGTCAAACCTTAGCATTCGTGTGCACGGAAAAGAAAGATGTGGTCCGATTCCAATGGCCCATAGATATACACACACAATAGCTGGAAGATGATGAAAATTTTAGATCTACATCTACAGCCACCACCTGGTCAACATCATCTTCGCCACCGGTCACATTTCCGAGACCCCCACCACCGATAACCAAGTATGAAAAAGAAGTTACAGTATCTGAGACTAAAGTCTTCCACAAAGTGGTTTAGATCTAATAATAATGTTTTGTTATTTTTGTTGGGTAGGTCTAAATCTTTAAAATTTGTATGATGATCCATATATTGTCTTGATGTTTTGCTACATGTGTTGAACTTTCCAGAGTAGGTTTAGGTTTTTCTTTTTTTCTTTCATAAGTTCTTTTCATTTTTCTGAAAGTGAGATGAAGAAATTTTTGTACGGATAGGGAGGAATTGTAGGGTGTTGGTGTAAGTATTAACTTTGTCAAAAAGTTTTGTAAAAGTGGGAAGACCGGCGTTGTAAACACCGGACTCAAGGCCGGCCTCTTCAACACCGTGACAGGTCTTCATCTTTTCTCCATTAAACCCGGTGTCTACAACATCACCGGTCTTACTTTTTTTTTTTGGTTGCAAGGAGTCCGGCGGTAGAAATGGGAGTGGAAAGAGGTGGTTGGTTTCTAGGAAAATGAAAAATATGGAAGTGTCCTGTTGTTGTATTGAATAGTTTTTAGACAAACAATTGGTACTTTGGATTGGGAAAGCAAAAAGACAGATGTGACGGATGATGGTTTTTCATTTCCAATTTTTTTTACTAATATAATAATAACATACGAGTAATATGTTTAACTATAAAATGTACATTCCAAAGTCTTTTACATGTTATCTACAATTATTACAATGTATGACAAATAATTAAATACTAAATTATTTTTCACGTAATATACGGGTTAAACATATTAAGTTGTTATTATGACTTATAATATAAGTAATAATTATAAATAAGACATGTTGAAATTTGATGATACTGTTATTTAAAAAATATTTTGTATCAAAAGTTATTAATATGACATGTATGTTAATTATTTAGTATGACATGTATGTTAATATTATTGTATGACATGTATGTTAATTATTATTAGTATGACATGTATGTTAATTATTATTAGTATGACATGTATGTTAATTATTATTAGTATGACATGTATGTTAATTATTATTAGTATGACATGTATGTTAATTATTATTATATGACATGTATGTTAATTATTATTAGTATGACATGTATGTTAATTATTATTAGTATGACATGTATGTTAATTATTATTAGTATGACATGTATGTTAATTATTATTAGTATGACATGTATGTTAATTATTATTAGTATGACATGTATGTTAATTATTATTATATGACATGTATGTTAATTATTATTAGTATGACATGTATGTTAATTATTATTAGTATGACATGTATGTTAATTATTATTAGTATGACATGTATGTTAATTATTATTAGTATGACATGTATGTTAATTATTATTAGTATGACATGTATGTTAATTATTATTAGTATGACATGTATGTTAATTATTATTAGTATGACATGTATGTTAATTATTATTAGTATGACATGTATGTTAATTATTATTAGTATGACATGTATGTTAATTATTATTAGTATGACATGTATGTTAATTATTATTAGTATGACATGTATGTTAATTATTATTAGTATGACATGTATGTTAATTATTATTAGTATGACATGTATGTTAATTATTATTATATGACATGTATGTTAATTATTATTAGTATGACATGTATGTTAATTATTATTAGTATGACATGTATGTTAATTATTATTATATGACATGTATGTTAATTATTATTAGTATGACATGTATGTTAATTATTATTAGTATGACATGTATGTTAATTATTATTAGTATGACATGTATGTTAATTATTATTAGTATGACATGTATGTTAATTATTATTAGTATGACATGTATGTTAATTATTATTATATGACATGTATGTTAATTATTATTAGTATGACATGTATGTTAATTATTATTAGTATGACATGTATGTTAATTATTATTAGTATGACATGTATGTTAATTATTATTAGTATGACATGTATGTTAATTATTATTAGTATGACATGTATGTTAATTATTATTAGTATGACATGTATGTTAATTATTATTAGTATGACATGTATGTTAATTATTATTAGTATGACATGTATGTTAATTATTATTAGTATGACATGTATGTTAATTATTATTAGTATGACATGTATGTTAATTATTATTAGTATGACATGTATGTTTATTATAGCTTTTATTAGATGAAACTAGAAGGTATATAAAATATGTATTTCAGTTTAACAATTTCATATTAGTTTCATAACATAAAAGTCTTGTAAACATATAAATTATAGTCACAAATAAATAACGAATATATGTTTGATTGTAAAATGAAAGAAAATAAAAAATAAATGTTCATTTTGTTGTGTTTGAAGTATTTTATTTCGGAAAATACATCATCATTGTTAATAAGTACAGAAAAGATATGAAACAACTTAAAATAAAAAAAATATCATTATAAAATATCATTATTTCGGAAGTATTTTATTTCGGAAAATACATCATCATTGTTAATCGTACACTCAATCTCTTTTCTTTCTCTTTCCAAAGCAACATTGCTTTTTATCTATTAAATAACCAACCACTTCTTTCCTCCCCCATTTCTACCGCCGGACTCCCTGCAACAAAAAAAAAAGAAGTAACACCGGTGTTGTAGACACCGGGTTTAATGGAGAAAAGATGAAGACCTGCCACGCAAGCAAAGAACGGTGTTGAAGAGGCCGGCCTTGAGTTGATGTGGCAAAGTCCGGTGTTTACAACACCGGTCTTCCCACCTTTACAAAACTTTTTGACAAGGTTATTACTTACACCAACACCCTTCAATTCCTTCCTATCCGTACAAAATATTCTGAGATGAATGGTTTTGATTTAGGATTTGAAAAAAAGATATGAAATATGGGAACATTTTTGAGTAATTAAAGGTGGAGTGACAACTTTTTCTTTAGACATATGTATATAATTTTTGGGCTGTAATTAACTGGTAGTTGATAGCTGTAGCTGAAAGTAACTAGAGTTTTTCATATATATTTAAGTATTTGGTAAAAAAAGATATAGTTTTTAGTAGGGCTGTCAATGGGTTCGGGTTGGCGGGTTGGTGGGTTGAAAAACTCCGACCCTAACCCAACCCACTAAAAGTTTCAGGTCAGAAATTTCAACCCTGACCCACAACCCGTCAACCCATGACCCAACCCATGTGACCTGATAAGCAAATATATATAAATATAAAATGGAATAAGTCAACCAATATAAAGTTTTATCATTGATGGTGTAAGCTAAAAACGAAGGGTATAAAAAAGAAAGAAATGTGAGGGTATTGTTAGTACTTGGCACAAAGTTAATACACTTACCGTCTCATATTACATCACTTATCATCTCACAGAATTTTGAATCCTCTTCCTATTTCAGATTTGAAGTTACTTTAGGTTAGAAATATAGAAAATGAGAATGGGGCGTATGGATTAGTGTAATGTAGAGTATGAGCTATTATATATAATTAAATTATTTTAAAGTTATCGGGTTGGCGGGTCGACCTGACAACCCAACAACCCAACCCGGACCCAACCCAAAAAAAAATCAGGTTGGTGGGTTGGCGGGTTGGTGGGTCGAAAATACTCAACCCTAACCTGATTTTTTTCGGGTTGGGTTCGGGTTGAATTTCGGGTTGGGTCGAAATTGACAGCCCTAGTTTTTAGTATATCAACTAATAATATTGTTGATGAGGTTCGAACCATTAACATCTACCGCTTGTCATTAAAAAAATAAAATAGATATATCAAATACACATTTATTTTTCCCCCTATAATACCAGTATTATAGATATAGATATAATACCACTTCTGTAGATCAATCAAAAGTAGTCTCAAAATACTAGCAAGGTACTCGCGTATAGCAGCGGATGAATATGTCGTGGTTATTTGAAATGTGATATGTGAAGGAAAATCCGGCAGAGACTTGAAAATTGAGGGAGATAGAGAGAAACGGAAGTGTCAACTTTCTTACCTCATCAAGATCTATACTCATACTATCATTTTGTTTTATTTGAAATGTAGAAGGTGACAATATTGTTCTTGATACAAAATGAAAAAGAATGGCTTTGATTTATCATGTTAACAATGGATGGCTGAGATTGTAACTTAACTTAAACTTAAAAAAGTCTTAAATTTCTTAAAAAGAGTAATTGAAATGTTTTATATATGAGTATCCATAGAATTTTCTCTCCTCCCTTCATTTCTTCAATTCAATTTACAAGGCGCCAGGTAGTCCGACCAAATAAAGGGTAATCGGACCAGACTTTCCGCGGCGATATCGCCGCGGAAAGAGGGGGGCCCGCTAAATTTCTGTCAGAGTAACCATTAATGACATGGGGGCCCGCACTTTCCGCGGCGATATCGCCGCGGAAAGTTTTGTCTTATTCGACTTTCCGCGGCGATATCGCCGCGGAAAGTTTCTGGTCGGCTTACCCCTTATTCCATGGTCGGGGCACGCGGGGCGATTTACAATCCACTTTTGCATAGTAACGTGATAAACTGACAGTGACTTATGCAATTAAAGATTCATACATTTTAGGAAATAATACACCACCAACTATTGTACAACATACTACCATATATTAGCTTGGAAAGTTATATTTAAGTAAAATTATATGCTAAAAGCTCCTTATTAATTTCAAACGTTGGTATATGTAAACATGTAGCGTTTACAAATGGACCTTTTTTTTTCCACCCTTAACAACTTGAAGATTAAAAGAAGCTTTTAATAAAACAAGAACATTTTCTTAAAGCTTGAAACTCTAAAAAGCTCTTTGCCAAACATACCCTTAATATTTAAAGCTCATTACACTTTTGGTCTCTGGATAATTGAAATCACCATTATACCCATCATGTGCAAGTCTTGTCATCTCGTATTTAACATTCGTTAGTGATTTAGACCAAAAAACATTAACGGAACAAACTTTATTAGACCTGAAACATAACTTATGAAACCTAAGGATTAACTTTATCAGACCAAATACGTTAGCTGAACAAACTTTTTTGGACCAAAAACTTTATTCAACTAGAAAGATGCCATCGCATTTCGCTGCAATTTTACCTTCGATTTTATAAGAGTTTTTTTTCAAGTGATAATGACATGATAATCTGAATTTAACTTATATTTTTTTGTTAGCTAATATAATAACTACAATACGATACAATACAATAATACTAAATTGTGATCTAGTATACATTTAAACAAAGAAGCATTTTTTAATAATTAATAATAATAATAATAATAATAATAATATAAAGAGTTAATTACACTTTTGGTCCCTGTCGAGGGTTAAAAATTACCGTTTTCATCCCTACCTTTCATATATTACCGTTTTAGTCCAAAAAACTTTGCTCCGTCAACACTTTTGGTCCACTTTTGGAAACGGACGTTAAACACCCATCACGTGACCTGCACGTGATGGGTATTTTAGTCTTTTCATTTTCACAGGGACCAAAACCATAAATATCTATGAACTCTTTCATCATCATATCATTACTAGATCTGTATCAGCACTAACAATATATCTATATCTATAACATCAAATCTAAAAATAAATCATACTCAAATTTATATATCTGTATATATATTCACACAAACATATATCTATATTATGAGAATCAAAATCAATAACAACAAATCTAAAACTAAATCATACTCAAATCCATAAACATAAATCTGTAAGTACCATTATCTATATATATTATTACTATCCAAGCAAGAAGTGAAGAAACCCACCACCGGAAGTGTACGACAAAGATGTGCTGCCACCGGAAGCCGAGGAAGAAGAAAAGCCATAAACTGATGAGATCACGGTTGTCGGATCTGGCAACCACCACCTCGAAAATGTCGCCGATGCCACGGTCACACAACCACCGATGCACTCCACCACCACCGACTATTCCCCTCATCATTTTCAGATTTTTTAGGTTGTTGTTGGATATTCGCGTAGTGGTGGTGACGGACAGAGGTCGGATTTCGCAACCACCACCTCAAAATTGTTGCCACCGCGGTCATAATAAATCCGGCCAGATCTGGAGTGCATCGGTTATGGAGTGGGGCTGTGGTGGAGTACATCGGTGTGATGGAAAAAACGAGCACGATCACTGCCGCCGTAGTCCGCCATATCCACAAGTAGTGGTGGTGTTATTCGATGTTTGGTATTGATGATAATGATGTTCTTTTGGTTGTAAGTTTCGATTTTGGTTTTTGCCTTTTGATTTGGGTTTTGTGTTTGTGAGATAATGATGTGTAAATGTAGTTTAAGATCTAGATAAAATACATATGAAGAAATGAAAAAAATACTCACACGATCTGCCTTTTGATTTGGGTTCTTGTGTTTGTGAGATAATGATGTGTAAATGTAGTTTAAGATCTAGATAAAATACATATGAAGAAATGAAAAAAATACTCACACGATCTGCCTTTTGATTTGGGTTCTTGTTTTGTTTATTTATTTATTTATATTTATTGTTGTTCATGATTGAATTTAGACAATCTAGATAGTGGGTACAGGAAAGGGAGAAAGGTAAGGGAGGGTTTATTGAGTTATTACATTTTTGGTCCCTGTGAGAATGAAAAGACTAAAATACCCATCACGTGTAGGTCACGTGATGGGTGTTTAACGTCCGTTTTGAGAATTGGACCAAAAGTGTTGACGGGACTAAGTTTTTTGGACCAAAACGGTAATATATGAAAGGTAGGGATGAAAACGATAATTTTTAACCCTTGAGGGGACCAAAAGTGTAATTAACTCTAATATAAAACTATGTACAGCAAATACATCCACTTTATTTTTACAAACAAGCAATAACTTCTATTAACTATCAATTATTTTATGCAACAATCACATACTCAAAAACCATGAGTTATGGTTTGGCCTTACAAAAAAATGGCCATAAACACACGCCATCATAGAAAATGCAGGCACACATCAAAAAAGCAACAAATTGAGTACACACAACACCATTAACATGTACCCACAACCCTAAAATCTAAATACATCAATACATTAACCTACTCCCCTCTCTCCCCCCACCACCCACCCCACCCCACTAAAAATAAATAAAAAAAATACATCCAATTTTTAAATATATAAAATACTAATAAACAACCTATCATGTTGAATCAATCTTTTAGCATTCAAAAATGTTTTCTGATCATAACTTTATAATATTTGCAATTCATCCTATTAATCGTAATCCCTTCTCGGTAAAGTGAGAGTAGAATTCACGTAAAAGACTATGTTAAAAATAATATACGAAATATCCAATATACCCTGACAGCTTATAATTAATATGTATCTAATCTAGTTAAAATCTTCATTTATCTAATTTTCTTTTTCAAAAAAAAATAATATAACAAATTATGTTTAATTCTTAATTATTAAACCACCTATAAGAGCCATTATAAAAGGTCGTCAAATATCATTAGTTAAAAAAATAATAATTATCGTTGCATTACATATATATTATGCTAACATTAGGGGCAAGGGTGTAGTGCCAAAACTTTGGCAAATTGGCAAGTTTGGCAAGTTTTCGACCAACGACAAGCCGACACGTGTCGTTGCCAAAAACTAGCCAAAACTAGCCAAATTACATGGTGTAGCAAACAAAACTAGCCAAAACTTGCCAATTTACTAATGCCGGAAAACATATAAAAGGTAACCGGAAAATAATCAAAGTTGCCGAAAAACATAAAAAGTGACCGTTTTTTTGTATAAAATAGAAACTTGGGCTCAGAATTTGGGGGTCGGGAATTTCGGAAGTCGGAGACGCCATGGCTGCTAACCCGAAGGTTTACCCCGCCAAGATACGCCACGGATCATCCGAGTCCCATTTTAACGAACATTTGTATCATCATCGCTCATTTAACGTAACACCGACAACCTAACTGTTCAACGATACCATCATCGGCTAAAACTACTTTTTCCGGCTACCTATTGCTTTAATGGAACAAAATTCGGCAACGCTACCAAGGAAAAATCCGGCAACGCTACCGCTAAGTTAACACTACCAGGCTAATCACAAACATGCAATTAACGGCAATGTAAAAAGATAAATATACATATATGAAACCCAAAATAAGAGACATTTTTTTTTATCGGGACTTGACCACTCCACTTTGAACCAACTTTTGGATAACCCAAGTTTCGTTTCATCTTTAAAGGACCTTACCATTATAAACTAGACTCTAACACGTTTTCGTTGATAGCTTGAACGTTGAAAACGGAGTTACGGTTTGAAAGTTATGAACGTTTCAAAATTTGAGTTTTATACTGAACGAGAAAAAGTTGCGTCACACCCCCCAAAAGTTGCGGCGCAACCTTCAGGTCAGAGAATTCAGTGGCTTCACAGTTGCGTCACACCCTCCAAAAGTTGCGACGCAACTTTGCACCTGACAGCAAAAACTTCATTTTTGACACTCCAAATGACTTGCAACTCATTCCATTGATTTCCAACTTTCAAAACAGTTTACTAACATTCAAAATGACCCAAAGACACTGAATACAACATCAAATGAGTTACCAACCTTTACTTGAATATATCCGTAGTTTACCAAACCAAATGGGTCATTTGCCCGAATTACCCAAGTTGTCAAAGCACCCATTTGTAACAATGTCAACTACAAACTTACAAATTCAGGATTACAAGACTCAAAATGATGGCATTACAACACTTTCATACAAAAAGACACAAAATGTACCAAGAGCCATGTGAGGTGGGATGAACTAGGTTTCTATCAAACACCATTCTTCCAAGAATGGTCAAAATACCTTTGAATTCCTAGCAACTTCAATATGTCAACAACTTCAAATCACATTAACTAGTTCCTTCTTCCGGAACCACCTATAAAAGGGTAAACTGTAACATCCTAAACTTTTAATTATTCTAAATTATAGTTAATCATTATTTAAAGATGATATTGAGTTATATGAATGTTATTTAAAGATGATAATTAAATCGTTATTTAAAGATGTTATTAAGAAAGTAAGTGACATACAAGATTATGTACTTATTTAATTGGGTTATTTTACTATTTGATTTTAGTTAATAAGACACAATTTTCTAACTCGTTAATAGTTATTATACATGGCTTGTCAAATCAAATTATGTATTATAGAGTCACTGCTTTATTCTTTAAGGTTCAATGAGATGTTTATGTGATAAATTCGTGGTGACTCATTTATACAAGAAAGTTGCCATCGAGTTCTTGTAAGACTAAATTGAGTTACAGTTAAGCTACTTAATTGGTCAACTAGCTAGACATTTTTAGTAGATAACACATTCAAGTAGATATATGTCAATTATAATCAAGCATCTTACAAAGATAAAAAGAACTAAACGAGTGAAAGAGAGGTGGATAAAGGATGAAATATGTAATTAAGTTAGACATGATCAAATATGTGGTCAGATTGTTACCGCTAATTGTTATTAATTTCGTTTGTATTTCTTTTAACGTCGGATCAAATGTGAGAGATCGTTATCTAAAGTCAAACGAAGTTGTTATATGTTGTAATTATGTTGAGGGGTGAATGTGTGAAGTTACCAAAACTTTAAATCTTTTATATATTATAAACCCTGACCTTGACCTAAGGTATAAATAGCTTATATCTTCTAGCAATTGTTGAAAACGCAGAAGAATAGATATTATTCTCACAATTTTTGATCCTAGCCGGGAAAAAAAAAAAACACGACAAAGTTAGTCCTTGCATATGTGCTAGACGACAACAAAAATTAAAAGAAGAGTTGATTTCTTCCATGTTAATAGCCACAAAAAAAGAAGAAGCCAAACGTTAAATTATATTGTTTTGTGGGGTTTCCGATCGATCAAGAATAAAAAAAAAGAGAAACAAAACTAGTTGCTATCGAAATTGAACAAAAAGTCGAGCCGCACCCGAGAAATCAAAAGCTTGATTTGTTACGTGGTCTATTAATCATAATAATAATGTATATAATAATAATCATGATTTTTGATCTAGTGGCTTCTTTGGGAACGAACAAAACAGTCAAGGAGTATTTTTGATTCAAGATTTAGCAGTTTCTAGTTTTCAGGAATACATAACAAACTTGGTAAACTATCATTAGTTGTTTGTGAAGCTCTTAAATATAAGATACACTACTTTGACACCTGAGGGTACAACAAAAACATAGATTTTCATATGTTAACATCCCCGTAGTATCTTTATATAAGGTTTGTGGGTTCGGGTTCATATGGTAATTATATGGGTGATATTATGATACGTTGATATGCATGTTTATAAAGCTTACCTTATGATGATGATTGTATGTATATGCGTATGCTTAAGTATTTATGATGATGCTTAATGTTATGGCTGTATGCATGTGGATATGTGATATGTATTGAATATGTGGCCTATACATCTAGTTCACTAGACTTGTAGGAATGCCATGACACATGCACGTTTAAGGGCTCAAACGTAAAAATGAAAATATGTGATGATTAGTTTAGGAAAACATGGACACCTAAACTATATATATGACGAAATGCTCGAGCTAATTGATGTGAAAGTGTTAAGCTTAACCCGTATTAGCCTTGTGTGGGCTAGTGCGTGATGTGGTCACTTGAGTTGCTACTTGTGACGTGGACGAACGTGTTTGAGTATCTCCGGGTAGGTCTAGTCCGCCACCAATGTCAATGACATACGGTATACTCCTGGATTGACTCTGCCTTTCCTTAACGACAAAGATGGACCACCGTGAGGTCTACCCATCAAGTCGGGTGTGAGGTTCCCTGTAAGGTCAAACGACCGCCTACACACAACCACTCACCTTATATGTGATGAGTGACTTATGTCACGCCTAATGTAAGTGACTTATGTCACATCTAATGAGATGATATGATAAAAATGTATGAGAGGTAAATGTGAATAGGCACATCTAGGATCATTGATATATGTATCCTATAATGTTAATGTGATGATATGTGATGATATGTGTGTATTGATGATATTGGTGTTAAGATGTAAAATAGAATCTTTTTTTTATAATGATTTAAATGGACAAAAGTTTACGAAATTATGTGTTATCTTACTTAGCTAATTTATTAGCTAACACTTGCTTTCTTAAAACGTTGTGCCTTCAGCATAAGCAGGTTTGAGATAATGAAGCTTTATGTGAGGCTGGGTAGTTGCTTGAAGATATTTAACACCCGCTAGTAGCCTTACCTTTGGACTAATTTATGACTATATTTATGACTTTATTATGTCTTGGATTTAAGCAAGACAAAACCTATGTAATAGCTTGTGGCATTTATGTTGGTGCCTTTGGATTTTCATTTGACTGATGTGATGATATTGATTAGTAACACCGTTTTGAATAAAAGATATTTTACTTCCGCTATGTTTTGACACCGTTAGGTGAAGTTTTTGAAAATCCATATTTTTAAATGTCGGGTGTTACATAAACAACTAAAAAACATAAGCGAATGCTTAGTGAATACATTTTATACAATTACACACATAAAAGAATCAAATACACGAGTACCACCAAATAGAGTCTATAACCCTATCATATCATGTCATACATGCCCACATTTATAACAACAAGTTATTTATGAAACCATTCCACAAACCAACCAATTAAGCGAGCCACGCAATAAGCACTTGCTTTGCCACACTCCATATGGCCTAACAATAATACCCCTACCCTTACATCACTATACCAAAAATCTCCTATAAGACAACTTATCACAATTTCATAATATATGCATTCCATAAGATCATACAATCAACTCTAACATACATTACCAACCAATTCACATTGCCATACCCCGTATGGTCTCCCGTTATTACGCCATACCCCATATTGTCTTACTCCATATGCCATACCCCGTATGGTCTTTCTACAATACGCCATACCCCGTATGGTCTTACCACCATATGCCACACCCCGTATGGTCTTACTCAATATGCCATACCCCGTATGGTCTTTCTATTAAACGCCATACCCCGTATGGTCTTACCACCATTTGCCATACCCCGTATGGTCTTAATTCAATCAAGTCATATCTATGTGTTTCCCCCATTCCCATCATTACGTAATTGACCCAACATGCATATAACCATATATAAATGTACTCACCTCAAAGAGGAATAACCAAGCTCATGGTGACCACAAGAACACACATTATTGCTTTCAACCTAGCAATAATCACAATATGCACATAAGGTCAACTAACCATATATTACTAACATCACTAGCATTCTTTCACCCATTTGGTTCCCGCTATGTCATTGAGTTGGTTCATTAAAAATTTCATCATGTAAACATAATCATTACAACTTGATCATTCTAAAGTTCATCATCAAAATTATCACTTTCATTATTTGACTATGAAAGTCACTACAAAGTTAACACTAAAACCAATCATTCAACTCAATGACAACAAAATCATTCAAATTAAAATGGGAAAATTACAAACAATCTTGCTTGGTTCTAATTTAGCCAACAACATAGGGTTCCAAGACAAAATACCCATTTATCCAGAATCCCCAAATTATTATATCAAGAACCCTAATTTAAACAATCAAAATCAATATAAGTACCTTCAATTTGAGATGGAAATTAACTAGATGATGCCATGCAATCACACACTCAATTCTTTCTCTTCTTTTCTTCTTTATGTTCAAACCAAAAACACCCAAATCAATTGGATTCTAAGAACCCTAATTTCTCAATGAACAATCAACCACACCATACCTCAAGGATTATTAACAAGATGGGAAGATGAATAAAAACTAGCTTTTCTTCTTTTCTTTCTCCTAATTTTCGGCCCTCATACCTCCACCACACTCAAAACCCTCAATTTCAATTACTAGTAACTTGAAGTTATTGATAATGATTTCTTGGTTTAGGTGGAAGAGAAATACACAATGTCTAGCAAAGAAACTATAAGAAGAAGAAGATTTGAGAAGGAGTTGGTAGTTAGTAGTGGAAGAATGATTCATCAACAACACAAGGAAAATAAGATGGCTGGAGTTCTTCTAAGGTGCCACGCCTTTTTCTCTTTTAATTGGGTATTATACCGCTATCCACTAAGGTTCCAACTAATTTTACCCCATATCTCAAATTTAAATACTAGGAAATTATTTTAAAGGCAAAACTATAATAAAAATACTAAATTTATGTTTTAAAATATTTGGGGTGTTACAAAATATATATACGTATAAGCAGCAGCAGCAGTTGACCGTAAAACCCAAGAAAGGGCTCGCCGGAAAACTACAGTCGCCGTAAGCAGCAGCAGCAGTTAACCATAAACCCAAGAAAGGGCTCGCCGGAAAACCACAGCTGCCGTAAGCAGCAGCAGCAGTTAACCATAAACCCAAGAAAGGGCTCGCCGGAAAACCACAACTGCCGTAAGCAGCAGCAGCAGTTAACCGGAAAACCCAAGAAAGGGCTCGCCGGAAAACCGAACCAACAAAGCAACAGGAAACCCTAATCGATTAAACCGGAAACCCCAAAAAAAGGGGTCGCCGAAAAACCGAACAAGTAGTCAAATAGCCAACTACACCCTTGCACAAGCCAAACAAAGTTTTGGCCGTTAAAAAAGTGAACGTTTCTGGCCGGCAACCACCGGAAACCCCAAAAAAGGGGTCGCCGAAAAACCGAACAAGTAGTCAAATAGCCGACTACACCCTTGCCCCTTATAAATAAAAATTCTAAACAAACCAAACGTACTACTGTACTACGTACTTTAATTATTGTTATTTTTGAACTTGGTGAAAATACAACTTTGTTGATTATATACATGGTGAAAATATATTTTATTATGTTAATTTGATAAGTGGAAATGTGTAGTCCCATGCCATACTGGCGTGTTTTTGCTTCCAAATATATCTGGATTTGTCAAATACTGTGTGCGTGATGGAGTAGCTGTATTTACATTTTTTTTTTTTTGAACGGCTATTTTATTGAACACCCAAAATAACATAACATACACCAATATAGAAAAAACACCAATATATACCTACATTACAGGTACATTATTTAAAAAAAGTGAAACAACTCCAACTTGCCCAAGTCATAGTGACTTTCTTCGCACGATTTTTGATCCAAAGGAACCCCATAGTTAGGATATCTTCGAATACCCGTTGGCTCGACCAAGCCTTACCATGAAATACCAACTCATTCCTCGCTTTCCAAATACACCAACAAGCTAGTATTATGATTGCCTGGATTATCTTCTTGCCCATATCCCCCAAGTTAGACACCAGGTGAAATTCAAAGAGGTCACTAGTTGAGAAGGCAAAAATTGGCAGAACCTTACACCAACTCGCCACCCTTTGCCAAACTTCCCAAACGACCGGACAAGAAGTGAAAATGTGATCAGAGGTCTCGATCTACTCACTGCAAATAGGGCACAAGTAACATGGAAGCAACACGTTGCGTTTCCGTAAGTTATCACGACTTGGTAGTCGATCCATCTCAGCACGCCACCCGCATATATTCACTTTTTTAGGCAACCAATTATACACCAATATAGAAAAAACACCAGCTATATACCTACATTACAGGTACATTATTTAAAAAAAGTGAAACAACTCCAACTTGCCCAAGTCATAGTGACTTTCTTCGCACGATTTTTGATCCAAAGGAACCCCATAGTTAGGATATCTTCGAATACCCGTTGGCTCGACCAAGCCTTACCATGAAATACCAACTCATTCCTCGCTTTCCAAATACACCAACAAGCTAGTATTATGATTGCCTGGATTATCTTCTTGCCCATATCCCCCAAGTTAGACACCAGGTGAAATTCAAAGAGGTCACTAGTTGAGAAGGCAAAAATTGGCAGAACCTTACACCAACTCGCCACCCTTTGCCAAACTTCCCAAACGACCGGACAAGAAGTGAAAATGTGATCAGAGGTCTCGATCTACTCACTGCAAATAGGGCACAAGTAACATGGAAGCAACACGTTGCGTTTCCGTAAGTTATCACGACTTGGTAGTCGATCCATCTCAGCACGCCACCCGCATATATTCACTTTTTTAGGCAACCAATTACACCATTTGAAATTATACCATACCACACCAGTAGAGTCATGTAAGACACGTTTACACGATGCAACAGAATAGCGCTGGTCAAATGGGCCACCATCCCAAACCCAACACCGGTCCCTCTCGTGATCCACATTTGGGGCCTTGAACAAATACCGAGATAGATTGAAGTTACGTTTTAGAAGAAGATATTGTACCTTACAGATGTTTAACCACACCCCATAGGCTCGAGGTGCACACATTATGTCAGATACACCGTCCCCATTAGAGCGAATGCATGACACAACCTTTCTCCATAACTTGTCCACTTCCGTATGATATCGCCAAAACCATTTAACCATAAGACTAGCATTGATATTTTGCAGGGAATCAAGACCAAGACCACCTTTACTCATGGGAGCAACAACCCGCTCCATAATGGGTACTGGTTGACTTGTGAACGGGAAAAGACTATAAGACCCCATTTGAAGCGTGAGCCTCGGAAACCATAATGGCTATCATAGAAATAGCACGTCTTGGTCTCCTTTCGTCTTTAGCCACAGAGTTACAGGTTTCAAGGATTGAATATATTCTCTGAATATGGAAAAGTTGACCGTCAACTTGGTTAGCTCTGGGTACTCGTAACCAAATGATTTAAGCCTAGAAACCGTTAAAATTTGTCTCATGGGTGTATCCATAGTGCCCCTCGTCTCCCAAACAACGCATCTCGTTGCTGAAACCTATATGAAATAAATCGTTTCTTCTTATGATGTTGCCTATGGCTTTCTCACTATCACTAAGGAATTCGAAGTATACGAGCCCATATTCCGATAACATTCCGCTAGGAACATTCTATTCTTTTATCTGTTTTCGTTCCAACTCTCGGAGCTTATACACCATTTTGTAGAAAGTGAAATCACTAAAGTCTCCAAACAATGTTTAAAACAATAATCCTCAATGTAAACAACGTTAGTGATTTCACTTTCTACATATTGGTGTATAAGCTCCGGGAGCTGAAACATCAAATAGATAAAAGAATAGAACCGCTTCCTAGTGGGTTGTTACCGGAAGATGGTCTCGTATTCTTCAAATTTCATAGTGACGGCGAGAAAGCCGTAGCCAACTTTATTAAATTGACAATTTATTTCATATAGGTTTCAGCAACGAGATGGCGTTGTTTAGGAGATGAGGGGCACTATCGAGACACATCAGCCAACTTCTAACAGGTTCTAGGCCTTCACCATTTGGTTACGAGTACCCAGATCTATTCAAGTTGGCGGGCAACTTTGCCAAATTCAGAGAATATATTTGATTCTTGAAAAACCCGAGTAACTATGTGGAAGACGAAAGGAGACTAGAACGTGCTATTTCTATGATAGCCATTATGGCATATGAAGTTGTTTTCACCTGTGCCAAAGATGCAATAGTGGGTCATGTTTCAAATTGAAAATCGAGCTTTTTTATTATGCTATTATGTTAAATCAAACATTTTCATTTTTGCAAGTCGTTTATACCGAAGGTGCAATTGTCTCTATTTCACATGAGAGTTAATATAGACAAGTCACAAAAACAGGTCGATTTGCAAACAATAATTTCACTTCCAAATTTTTTATATTTTGTTAGGTGTTTCTTTTATAAACAAAACTAAGTATGGAAATTTATTGTCACCGCAACCACTAGTTATTGCCACAACCACAACCACACTGCCGCCAATACCATACCACTATCATCGTTGTATCACGCATGCATCCATCTAGTGTATTCTTATGTATGCTCTAAGGTTATAAGTTACTTGTTTGGCGAAGTTGAGTTTGCGAGAAAAGAAAAAATAAATAATGTTCATAAAATTATATTTGGTTGGATGTAGTATCACCCGCGAATGTTGGTAAGTCTATCATAAGTTATCTGAACTGGTTTCGCGTTATAGAGTCTTCGCAGAATATATTTACAATAAAACTCTTTGATGAGAAACCCTCTATAATGTCCAATGATATTGACAAAATATAAATACAATAAATTTAAATACTTATAAGATAACAAACGAATATATATGGTATTTTCTTTTTTAAAAAAAGAAAGAAAACAGCAAATTGAAATACATATAAATAAATATTTAAAAAGTTTTTAGGCTATCTCCAATGGGGGTGCCTTTGGGTGCCCTTAGGTGCCCTTGGATATCCTTTGCCGTTGAAGCTTGTCCAAAACTAAAGATTTTTTGAAGGATGCTCTTACCTAAGGGCATGCCCTTACTTGTCCTTACCTAATATATTTTTGTTTTTAGTGAGGTAAAAGATATGTAAGGATGTTTGTATGGTTGGAGATAAAATTATAGGATTGGAAGGATTTATAAGGATTTGTAAGGATCTGTGTGGCAGCTTAATATTGTTTCCATGTTGATACATATATTTTTATAATATATACGACATTTCAATTTAATTTGGTATTATTATATATTATTATTATATATTTAGATACATATATATATATATATATATATATATATATATATATATATATATATATATATATATATATATATATATATATATATATATATATATATATATATATATATATATATATATATATATATATATATATATATACACATATATATATATATATATTATTTATATATATATATATACATATATTATAATATCATATATATATATATATATATATATATAGGGGTTGAGTATTGTAAAACAAGTATTAAAGTAAAACAAATAGGACAAGATCTTGACCCTTAGATCATGGTTAAATTGATGCACAAAGATTCACGAAGCAATTGATGCACGATGATTTTCATGATGCACGATGATTTTCAGTGAAAAGAAACCTATTGTTTTATTTGTTTTACTTTAATATTGTTTTATTTTACCTAAAACCTATATATATAGGGGTTGAGTATTGTAAAACAAGTATTAAAGTAAAACAAATAGGACAAGATCTTGACCCTTAGATCATGGTTAAATTGATGCACGAAGATTCACGAAGCAATTGATGCACGATGATTTTCATGATGCACGATGATTTTCAGTGAAAAGAAACCTATTGTTTTATTTGTTTTACTTTAATATTATTTTATTTTACCTAAAACCTATATATATAGGGGTTGAGTATTGTAAAACAAGTATTAAAGTAAAACAAATAGGACAAGATCTTGACCCTTAGATCATGGTTAAATTGATGCACGAAGATTCACGAAGCAATTGATACACGATGATTTTCATGATGCACGATGATTTTCAGTGAAAAGAAACCTATTGTTTTATTTGTTTTACTTTAATATTGTTTTATTTTACCTAAAACCTTATATATATAGGGGTTGAGTATTGTAAAACAAGTATTAAAGTAAAACAAATAGACAAGATCTTGACCCTTGGATCATGGTTAAATTGATGCACGAAGATTCACGAAGCAATTGATGCACGATGATTTTCATGATGCACGATGATTTTCAGTGAAAGAGAAACCTATTGTTTTATTTGTTTTACTTTAATACTTGTTTTATTTTACCTAAAACCTATATATATATATATAGAAGAAAAACAATGCTAGAGTTACTAACAAATTACAAACAAAAGTTATATAACTCATGTGTCACCACTAGAATAGGGGGAGAAACGTGAAAGAGAATTTTTTTTTATTTTAATTGGTCCATCTTATTTGAAAAGCATAAATTTACATTAAAGGAACTCACTTAGTGTCTTTTACATCCCATCCCGAGACAAAACCTTTTTGATGGAGAAGGTACGTGTAACAATCATGAAATTTGACTTCGGTTGACTTGTTAATTTTGTACATACTTGATTGATTAATATTAATTAATTAATATGTGATCGGGTTTAGTTGTGAATTAATCGTGTTCAAGGTGTATATATATATGATTAATGATCGTTTTGATTAAATTATGTTCGTGTGATAGTCGAGGTTATGTGGTCGAGGTCGATTGATCGTTTTGTTTAAATGTCGATATTAGGCGAATTGTAAGTAATATTATAGGGGTGGACTATCCATGGGTATGAACCTTGACCCATGACCCATCATGTTGACCCAACCCTATCCCCACCCACACTCTTACACTCTCCATCCATTCATTCACTCATTCCCCTTGCATCTCTCTCTCCTCTTGAATGCAAGAGTTTTTCTTACACTCTTCCCCCTCTCTCTAAAATAAATACACCAAATTAAATGTTTCAAGCAAATTTTTGTTAGGGTTTTTCATCTTTAGCATCACCTTAACAACATATCAAAAGTTTGGAGTTTCTAAGTGCAAGAATCATGGGTTTCGGGTCAAGTTCGGATTTAGCTCTTTGGTGGAAGATTTGGTAAGTGAAACTCATCCTTTATTCATCATTTCATACTTATAAACTTGTTTCTAGTTGTAACCAAGTGTTTTCGGGGCACAAATCGAGCCAAAAGTTGAATTAGGGTTTATTAGGGTTTGTAATGGGTCAAACGAATTTGAAACTAGATTTGATGTTTTGAAATGAAATCATGGAATGGGTTGTGTTCATTTGAGTTTGTTTATGTCCAAATGTGTGGATTCAAGCTTGGAATCGGGTCCTAGATCCTCCTTGGTCGACTATGGGGTCTAAATGGGTGTTTTTGGGGTGTTTGGCTCGAAATGTTGTTGCTGGTGCTGAACTGGGTGGGTTGCGGCGCAACTAGACAAGTTGCGGGGCAACTTAAATGTCTGTTTTTAGGTTGCGGCGCAACCTTAAGTTGCGGCGCAATTGGGGGCTTTAATTACTTAACTTTTTCCTAGCTTCAGTTCTAGCATCCTAGGATCGTCCCGACCTTTCCGGAATGTCCTCTTATGACCTTATTGGTGCTCTACACAAGACAAACCATTCGTTCAAAGTCGTGAGTCACCTTTGAAACCAAACTTGAGATACTAACTCAAACTATATACATTTATATATATATCTTTTGATCCGTAAGTCCAATCGAGTCATATGACCTATCGTTGGAATCGTATGAGAGTCTAGTTTCTTGTGATAACATTCATGTGAGATGAATCTTCCTACATTTCTAAAAATGTCGAGTCAAAGTGTCTTGTTTATACTCGGGAAGGTTGTTTAAGCGCTAGTGGGTTTGTGACTCGACTTAAACTTGCTAGACCAACTTGTTAGGGTTATTAGAGTTGAATTTGATTGTATTGAGATGTACATTGATAGGTTGTGATCGTGTGGCGAATATTGCACGCTCGTAGCTTAATCTTAACTGTTGTAGCCGCTCAAGGTGAGTTTCGTAACCCCCCCTACTCAATTGAGATTCGGGCTGAAAAGTGTACATACTTGTTTGATTGTTGATTGATTGATTGTTCGGTTGATGTTTTGACTTATCACTCAATTGATTATGTTTCGATTATGAATATATGTTGTGGTTAGAGTAGTTGTACATACATGGAAGACGATTATGCTTTCAATGAATTGTAGATGTGGTGGGAAGGCTGCGGGTGACCCTATATATAAGCATCTATGATTCCTTGAAAGTAGAGTCGTATGAAGTGTATGTGCAATGTGTTGTTGGTTGATGGAAAATGTTTTGATATGAAATGGGACATAGGATCTTGCATGATAATATTTCCCCCCTTAATGTATTATAGATTTGTATTTGTATGCATGTGAATGTCATAACGAGTAAGTCCACGATTAGTGGCATAACGTAAAGTCCATGTTGATGGCATAACGAGTAAGTCCACGATTAGTGGCATAACATAAAGTCCATGTTGATGGCATAACGAGTAAGTCCACGATTAGTGGCATAACATAAAGTCCATGTTGATGGCATAACGAGTAAGTCCACGATTAGTGGCATAACATAAAGTCCATGTTGATGGCATAACGAGTAAGTCCACGATTAGTGGCATAACATAAAGTCCATGTTGATGGCATAACGAGTAAGTCCACGATTAGTGGCATAACATAAAGTCCATGTTGATGGCATAACGAGTAAGTCCACGATTAGTGGCATAACATAAAGTCCATGTTGATGGCATAACGAGTAAGTCCACGATTAGTGGCATAACATAAAGTCCATGTTGATGGCATAACGAGTAAGTCCACGATTAGTGGCATAACATAAAGTCCATGTTGATGGCATAACGAGTAAGTCCACGATTAGTGGCATAACATAAAGTCCATGTTGATGGCATAACGAGTAAGTCCACGATTAGTGGCATAACATAAAGTCCATGTTGATGGCATAACGAGTAAGTCCACGATTAGTGGCATAACATAAAGTCCATGTTGATGGCATAACGAGTAAGTCCACGATTAGTGGCATAACATAAAGTCCATGTTGATGGCATAACGAGTAAGTCCACGATTAGTGGCATAACATAAAGTCCATGTTGATGGCATAACGAGTAAGTCCACGATTAGTGGCATAACATAAAGTCCATGTTGATGGCATAACGAGTAAGTCCACGATTAGTGGCATAACATAAAGTCCATGTTGATGGCATAACGAGTAAGTCCACGATTAGTGGCATAACATAAAGTCCATGTTGATGGCATAACGAGTAAGTCCACGATTAGTGGCATAACATAAAGTCCATGTTGATGGCATAACGAGTAAGTCCACGATTAGTGGCATAACATAAAGTCCATGTTGATGGCATAACGAGTAAGTCCACGATTAGTGGCATAACATAAAGTCCATGTTGATGGCATAACGAGTAAGTCCACGATTAGTGGCATAACATAAAGTCCATGTTGATGGCATAACGAGTAAGTCCACGATTAGTGGCATAACGTAAAGTCCATGTTGATGGCATTAACGGAGTATGACACTCGGTAACCCTAGAGGCGCCTGATCAACAAATCTATGGTTACCCTATGTCATATAAAGTTAGTGACCTCATGGATTGCGCATTGTGGATAAAGTATAGTAGGTAACCCGGTATGTTTGATGAGTGTTGGTTAGGTGGAGGGTTAGCCGCTGGTACACCCTGTATACATACCTGACCAATACTTAGAGGACATAACGGAACCGAATCCCGACATCCATTCAATATATTAACGGTGTGGAGGGTTAGCCGCTGGTACACCCTGTATACATACACCTTTAATGTATTGAATGTTGAAGTTAAGATTCGGACTATGCTTTACCCGCCTTGTTACGACTTGACCCCTTTTATATTTGTATGAATTGGTTTGAACTTGTGGAACTGATTGAGAATTTAATGAAACGATGATGCTTTGCCTTATTATATTTGAATTGGTACGTTGATTTGAATGATTTGGTTATGGTTGAATTGGAATTGTATAATTAGTTAGAATGTAAATGAAATGATGATGACATAGCTATTGCCATGATAATATCCCCGTAGAGATACATGTTCCTGTAATAGCTTAGGATAGTCAAATATTGGATTGGTTGTTATATGACGGTTGACAGCGAATGTTCGTGTGCGAAATGTGAGAATTAACCTGGTAACCCAACGCGTGTGTTCGAGGAAAGATGATTAGACCTTGGGGGACTAACATGAATTATAGGTGCCAAGCCGAGTAAGAGAAGTCGGTTGATCAAGGAAATCAATGAAGTAGAGGCGATGGAAGTAGTCGTGGAGACCGTGGTAATTGTGGAGGACGTGAGAGAATCGAGTGGGTTAAGTATCAAAATGTGTCCCACCAACCGTCGTGCCTTTCTTTAAATGCCATCCTGATCAATGCTCGAATTCCCCCGATGGCCCGAGGTACTTGTCATCAGTGTGGTAGTCAAGTCACCACCAAAATAAGTGCCCCATTCTTATCGGCCAACAACAAATTGACCCCCGTGGAAGAACTTTTACAGAGATTGCGGCCGATACTCGTGTTGATCCTAAACGTCGTTGCAAATACCTTTCTTCTCAATAATCAATATGCCACCGTGTTATTTGACTCCGGTTCCCATTTTTGCCTTGTTTCCAATGATTTCGCGCCGTTGATTGATACTAGTCCTCGTCCGTTGTCGTATTACTTTGAACTTATAATGGTAAATGGCAGGTTAACGAAAATTGACCAAGTTGTTCGTGAATGTACTTTAGAGTTATGTGACCATCCGTTTTTTTTCAAAAAAAAAAAAACCTAGTTCCTTACGATATCGGTAGCTTTGATGTGGTGCTAGGTGTGGTTTGGATGTCGGCAATGAATGCGGCTGATGTGACCAATTTATATAGATCGCCACTTCATTATTGGCCTTTTTCGTATGTGTTTTGAGTTGATTTTGTATGCATTTGGCGCGTTTATGGTGTTTGTTAGTGCTTTCAGGTTCTTAGCAGGTTGTGCGCCCATTTGGTACATTTTCTGACGATTTTTGCCCAAGATGTTGATCCGAGTGTTCGAGGGCCGATGATAAAGAAGAACAAAGATTTCAGGAAGTTAGCACTGCGCCGCAGTGGGAGGACTCATTCCCCACTGCGCCGCAGTCAATGGGTGCCAAAGCCACAACTTTCCAGTGGATTCACACTGCGCCGCAGTGGGAGTGTACCAGCTCCACTGCGCCGCAGTCACTGGTCGAGAAGAAGCCAATGCTTTCCAGAGATTTAACACTGCGCCGCAGTGGGAGGACTCATTCCCCACTGCGCCGCAGTCACCTTATGATCAGAATTCCAGGGACTTTCCACTGCGCCGCAGTGAGTGCACGGGGAGATCAGGGCTACAACCTCTTTGCATCAGATTGGGGGAGGGATATAAAGGAAAAAAAGACCCTAATTTCGGAGGATCCAAGTTTTTCTTTCTAGGAGCTGTTCTACCACGAGTCTTTGACGGATCATCGCAGATTTCATCATTTGATTCATTGAAGATTCAAGAACATCCATCTAGATCGTATCTAATCTTCTGTCTTGCAATTTATATTCAACGATCATTGGTATAATATGTTTTCTTTCAATTTCTTTATTGCAATTCAATTTAGTATGATTGGCTAGATTTCTAATCATCCACTTTGATGAAACTTGACGAATGATATGATTGCAATATTTTAATTCAAGAGTTGATTCAATTATCGTTGTGTTGTGATCTTTATCAATTAATTCCTTGCGATTTATTCTTTTGATGTTGATGGTTGATGTGTTCATCGTTAGTGGTACTAGGTGAATACGTTTATCGTTTCAATTCGATTGTCTATGGTCGTTTGTCACCGGTTCATGGTATGACGGTGAATGTCAAATCTATAATAGGAGTTAATTGGTAAACGTGTTTAGAAACGGTTGGTGGTACCACGTTTTCATTCACATAGGCATAATTGGTAATTGGATAATCAAGAAAACTAATTGTTGGGGAGATTTTCTAGGCATTGGTGGTACCGGCTTGGGTAATTTAACTAGCAACTTAGGTGTTTGGGTTATTTGTGAGCGGTTGGTGGTACCACGCGAGCATTTTATCCTTTCACGATTATCTCGTCAACTCTAAATAATTTGAACTTTATCGTGTGCAATCATAACTGAAGTCAAGTGGATTCGAAGTGGATGATCTTTATTCATATTGTTTGAACTTTCTTACTTTCAATTGTCTTGTCATTTCAATTTCTTTAATTTCATATTGTCAAGGTGAGGTAGCAATTCGGCTACGGTTCCATCCTTATTCCAAAACCACTTTAGCTGACAACTATTTCAAAACCATTCCCCGTGTTCGATCCTGGACTTACCTTCTAGCTATACTATATACGAACGGGTCCACTGCCCGCAAGTGTGTAGTAGTCAGTTTTAGGGTATTCCTTGTTTTAATTTTTAAACTCGATTTCACACATCAAGTTTTTTGGCGCCGCTGCCGGGGAATGTGTGTCGATTTAGTTGTTTATTTAGTGGTTTGATCCTTTCTCACGCGTGAGAAAGTTACTTGTTTATTAGTTTAGTTTTCTTTTCTTATCACAGGTGCATTTGACGTGTTTGTGTTAGTTGTGTATTTGCAGGAATTGTGTTAGTTGATGAACTTGCGTTCTTCGGGTCTCCCTTTGAATAGTCCTTTGTCTACTCCAAGAAGACCAAGAGGGCGTAGGTTTAACTTCGCTGAACCCACAACACCAATACCGACACCATTTTCACCTATAGCTAAACCCACTCCTAATTCGGACGAGGAAGGGTTCTTTTTGGACGAGTTTTTCAATTTAGAAGTAAAGCAAGAGGAAATGGGGGATGAACAACCAAGGGATCCAAATGACACTCGCTATGGCGAGAGGGTCCGTACTATCCCAACAGGACGTGGTTCCGCCATTAGACCTCCAACCATTGATCACACTTTCGCTTTAAAAGGAAACCATCTAAAAAGCATAGAAGAGCATCAATTTGATGGGAAACGGAAATGGGATCCCTACCAACACTTGGATAGGTTTGAAAGTTGGCTCGGCTATATCAATATGGGCAAAACCAAATGAATGCCGTGAAACTTGAGACATTTCCCATGTCAATCACCGGAGAAGCACTTGATTGGTTCAATGATCTTCCAGAAAATTCTATTACTACTTGGAACCAACTCAAGGAGGCTTTCATTGGTGAGTTTTATTCACTTAGAACTCAAAGAAGGTTGGAGAACATGATTAGATCTTTTGAACAAGATAATGGAGAAGATGTTGTTGATGCTTGAGTTCGTTTCAAGGAAATGTTGAGAAATTGTCCAGGTCACGATTTGACTAGGGAAAAATATGTGGAGCTTTTCTTTGATGGGTTAGATAAGAAGTCCAAACGCGAATTGGGATATGCTTTTGGGGGTAGTTTCAATAACATTACACCCAATGAAGGTTATCAAATCTTGGAAGACATGGCGAAGGATAGCTCAACTTTGGATGATGAAAGGTTTTTGAAGAATGAGAAAAAGATGAAGAGAGGTACTAACCAAGGGAGAGTTGCTAAGGTTGAAGCTAGCAATGACCCAGGGGTTATTGGAGAGATTAGGGTGCTATCTGAGCGCATGGAAAAGGGGTTTGCTACTCAAGAGAATAGGTTTGGAGCAATTGAGAGGGATGTTAAGGTAGTAGCCGATGGGTGTGATCATTGTGGTGATATGCACTATTCTGATGAGTGTCCAAATCGGGCACCCGAAGATGTGAATTATGTTCAAAATCAGCCCCAATGGAATTTCTACCGCAACACCGGTTTCCAGAACCGGCCTTCGGGTAATACTTCTTATAACTCTTCTTTTCAGTCTAATAATTCTCGTTTTTCAGGTAATAGGTGGCAAAGAGATAATTATCAGAATCAGCCACAACAGCAGACTCAGCAAGGACAAGGATCAGGTTCTTCTTCTTCTAATGCCGATCCTAATGCCGAATTGAGAGAGATGATGAAGCAGTTGACTAGTAATCAGGTTGAAACAAATACTAGCATTCAAATGATCAGGGAAGACACTAAGACCTTGAGTGAGAGGTTGGATCAGTTAAGTGGGAAGGTGGAGATCAACATGAAAAACCAAGGAGTTAATTTCAAGGATCTCGAAAGTAGGATGGCCGCTCTTGATAGGCCCACGGGGACTCTTCCTAGCAACACACAGCAGAATCCTAGACCTCAGTTTAGTCAAGGACAGAGTCAAGGACAGAATCAGGGACAGAAATACACTCCACCTCCAGTCCGCAATGAGCAAGCCAAAGCCATCACTACTCGTACTGGTAGGTCTTATGACTCACCTCCTATGCCTAATGTTGTTGTTTCGGATGTGCAGGATAAAGGGAGTGATGATGATGAGGTTGATGAAGAGATTGAAATGGAGGAAGATTCAACCGTGAAGACTCCGGTCACTCCACCAACACCGGATGTGGTTCCAGAGGTTAAACCATACAAGCCAAAGATACCATTTCCATAGAGGTTCAAAAAGGCAAAGCTGAAGAAGCAATATAACAAGTTTGTGGAGATGATAACAAATGTTCACATTAATGTGCCTTTAGTTGATCTTATTCAGGGGATGCCACATTATGCCAAGTTCATTAAGGAGCTTGTGACTGACAAGGGAAAGATGGATGAGGTGAAAGCTACTTATCTTAATGCCGAGTGTTCTGCTATCTTGCAGAACCACATCCCACCTAAGCTTGAAGATCCAGGGAGTTTCCTTATTACTTGTTCTATTCGTACTCTTACTTGTAAGGCGCTTGCTGATTTAGGTGCTAGCATTAATTTGATGCCTTACTCGGTTTGGAGTAAGTTAGCTCTAGGAGTTTTGAGACCTACCCGCATGAGTATTAGATTAGCTGACCATTCTTTTTAGTATCCCATTGGGATTGCTGAAAACATGACTGTCCGGGTAGGCCATATTGTGTTTCTAGTTGACTTCGTTATCCTCGAGATGGAGGAAGATACGAAGGTACCCCTTATTCTTGGACGACCATTCCTTAATACCATCGGATGCTATCATCCGTGTGAAGGATAAGGAAATTTCTTTGGGTGTGAGTACGGATAGAATTGTGTTTAATGTTGAAAAGTCCATCAAGCATTCATATTCTAATGATGAGTCTTGTTTCAGGATTGACGTTATTGATGATGCTTTAGACCAAGAGTTTCAGGAACTAATGGAGGCCGACACTGGAGATGAGAAGATTGCTAATTTAGGATCGGGAGATATATCTGACGATGATTTGTTTGCAGAGGTTATGGCGCTTAGCTTGGATGAGACACCTCCCGAGGATGAGAGTTTTGAGGAGGTTGTTGCTGATGGAAGTTCGAGGTACCGAATTCTGTTGATGTACCACCCACTGATTTGGAGCTTAAGCCATTACCTTCCCATTTGGAGTATGCTTATCTGTCAGGTGAATCTTCTTTACCCGTGGTTATCTCGTCCTCACTCTCGAGCGACGAGAAGGATTGTCTTTTGTCTGTGCTTCGAGCCCATAAGCGGGCTTTTGCTTGGAAGACCACCGATATTCAGGTATTAGTCCTAACTTTTGCCAGCATAAAATAGATTTTGTTGATGATGTTAAGCCCGTTGTCCAGAGACAAAGGAGGCTTAATCCGAACATGAAAGATGTTGTTAAGAAAGAGGTCATTAAGTTGTTAGATGCTGGGATCATTTTTCCTATTGCTGATAGTCCTTGGGATAGTCCTGTTCATTGTGTGCCCAAAAAGGGGGGCATGACAGTTATTGAGAATGAGAATAAGGAACTTTTGGCCACTAGGACTATAACGGGTTGGCGGGTTTGTATTGATTACCGTAAGCTTAATGATGCCACCCGTAAGGATCACTTTCCCCTTCCTTTCATTGATCAAATGTTAGAAAGACTTGCAGGTAATGAATATTTTTGTTTCTTAGATGGGTTTTCCGGGTACTTCCAAATACCCATTGATCCCAAGGACCAAGAAAAGACCACCTTCACATGCCCATTTGGTACTTTTGCTTATCGGCGAATGCCGTTTGGTTTGTGTAATGCCCCAGGCACCTTTCAAAGGTGCATGATAGCTATTTTCCAGGACATGCTTGAAACCTCCATGGAGGTTTTCATGGATGATTTCTCGGTTTTTGGGGACTCTTTTCATACTTGCTTGCATAATTTGGAAAGGATGTTAGAACGGTGTGAAAGGGCACACCTTGTTTTGAATTGGGAAAAGTGCCATTTTATGGTGACCGAGGGAATTGTGTTAGGGCATAAAGTGTCTAAGGCCGGGATTGAAGTTGATAGGGCTAAGATAGATGTTATAGCCAAGTTACCCCCGCCTTCCAATGTGAAAGGGGTAAGAAGTTTTCTTGGACATGCCGGTTTTTACCGCCGTTTTATTAAGGATTTTTCTATGATTACTCGTCCTATGACCCACTTGTTGGAGAAGGACGTCCCTTTTGTGTTTGATGATGCTTGTTTGAGTGCATTTCAGGTTTTAAAGGAAAAGTTGACTAATTCTCCTATCATGGTTGGTCCGGATTGGGAATTGCCATTTGAGTTGATGTGTGATGCAAGTGATTATGCTGTAGGAGCTGTGCTAGGGCAAAGGGTTGAGAAACATTTCAAGCCCATTTACTTTGCTAGTAAAACTTTGAACCCCGCCCAGCAAAATTACACCACCACAGAAAAGGAGTTGCTTGCGGTGGTCTTTGCCTTTGATAAGTTTAGATCTTATTTGGTGTTGAGTAAGACCATTGTTTTCACCGACCATTCAGCCCTTAAGTACTTGTTCTCGAACAAGATGCTAAACCTAGGCTTATCCGATGGATTTTGTTGTTACAAGAGTTTGATATAGAGGTTAAGGATAAGAAAGGTGCTGAAAACTTGGCGGCCGACCATTTGAGTCGTTTGGAAGATCCTCACCGGGAGGAACTTCGAGATGGGGAGATTAATGATCACTTCTCCGATGAGTCTTTAATGTTTATTTCTAACTCTGATGATGCTCCTTGGTTTGCAGATATTGCTAGTTATTTGGTTGCAGGTGAGATACCGAATGATTTCACGTCCCAGCAAAAGAAGAAGCTCATATCGGATGCTAAGCACTATTTTTGGGATAGTCCATACTTGTTTCGTGTTTGTGCAGATGGTATGGTAAGGAGATGTGTAGCTGGAGCTGAGACAAGGGAGATTCTTGATGCTTGTCACTATGGTCCAACTGGAGGTCATTACGGTCCTTCAGTTACTGGTAAGAAAGTTTTTGATGCAGGTTTCTATTGGCCTACAATTTTCAAGGAGGCCCAGACTTTGGTAGAGACTTGTGACATTTGTCAAAGACAAGGGAGCATTACTAAGCGGGATGAGATGCCTCAACAAAGCATTCAGGTATGCGAGGTATTTGATATTTGGGGTATAGATTTCATGGGACCATTCCCGCCGTCCAATAAGTTTCAATATATTCTTGTCGCCGTTGACTACGTGTCTAAATGGGCCGAAGCCAAGGCTTTGCCCACGAATGACGCGAGGGTAGTCATTGATTTCTTGAAACAATTATTCTGTCGATTTGGTTGCCCTAGAGCTTTGATTAGTGACCGAGGAACCCATTTTGCAAATCATCAATTAGCTAAGGTCATGAAGAGGTATGGTATTGTGCATTATTTTTCTACTTCTTATCATCCACAAACTAGTGGACAAGTAGAAAACACCAATAGGGCTTTGAAAAGGATTTTAGAGAAAACTGTTGGAGATAACCCCAAGGTTTGGTCGAAGAAGTTGGATGATGCCTTGTGGGCGTTTAGGACGGCTTTTAAGACGCCGATTGGCACCACGCCATACCGGTTGCTGTTAGGACCAGTTCACCTGGAACTGTCTAGTCACCAGTTTACACTTGCCAGTCACCAGTTGCATCTGGAGACCAGTGAAACTGGTGACCAAGAAGATTTGTCCAGAAATATATTGAAGTCCAGTTGCACCGTACAGTCAACGCAACTGAAGACTTCCTCCAGTTGAGAACTGACCAAGTTGAAGAATCATTCCAGTTGAAGTCGAAGACAACAAATGGAAGATAGAGAATGGCAATAGCAGCGAAGCCCAGTTGACATTCTAGTCAGTTATAAACTGGAGACCATCAGTGGAAAGCCCTTACAAAGCTTTACACTGATTACGAGGAATTGACTTGTATGCTTTATGTACCTTTACCCGGATAATAAGCCTTATCTTATTATTTAAGTAATAAAAGGTACATAAAGGTGGTTATGTAAAGTTGCTTTATCATGCGACTTTACACTGCTTTTTAAGGATTAAATGCTCTCAACCACATTTGTACGGCTAAAGTTAACATCCCAATGTTAACTTTGCCTATAAATATAAGTCATTGCACAACAAGAATATTAAGTGTTTTGAAATCACAAAGTGAAAACATACAAACACTTCACACTTTGCAAACATGCAATATTCTTGGTGAACTTGTGCAATATTCTCTCAATCGCTAAAAGAACATTTCACAACTTTAAGTGTTTCGATTGTCTTGAGAAATTCCGAGTGTAGATCAATTGTATTTCATAGGTTGTTAGGATATTTACATTCTTTGTATTATCTTGGTTCCGCAACAACCTTGTAATTTGTTTAACATCAATAAATAAATTACACATTGAAAATTACATATTGTCTCATCAAGTCACTTTACAAGTTATTTGTATTATTGCATTGTTCTTTACTTATTGTCATTTATATAAGTAATCTATCTAGAACTTGGTATATACACACTGCAACTGGTTGTCTCCAGTTCAGTGCATATATTGCAAAGTAACTCCACCATACTGTAACACCCGTTTCGTAAAAATATGGATTTCCAAAAATTTCGCCTAACGGCGTTAAATCATGCGGAAACGATTTAGGAAAATACTCAACTAAGGAAAACAGTTGAGAAAACATAAGTGGTGTTACTAATAGCATCAAATCAGTAATAAAAGAAATCCATAAGATTGCCCAACATAAAGCAATCATAACATAGTCATTACATAAGTTCCATAAAGGAAATCAATAACATAAGGTCTGTGCGAAGCTATTGGGTAAACTAAAGCCAGCTTGATCATCTACCCATCTCTCGCCACAGCTTCACACGTCATCTTACTGCCTAACCTGAGGGGTGTCAACACATTAAAAGAAACAAGTGTTAGCTATAAGCTAAGTAAGATAACACCAGGTTTAAGCAAACATTTCATCCATTTAAATCGTCACTTTAAAGCATTACGTCATTTTAATTAGGCATTCATACCACCGTATAAACATATCCACATCACATATCCACATCACATATAAGCATAGAGTTCATGACCCTAAGCGTGCCTAATCAATTTCGTCATCTCATCTCATCTCATTAAGTTGTGACTAGGTCACCGTTAAGTTGTAACCGAAGTTACCATTAAGGAAAGACAATGTCGATCCATGAGTAGCACGTTATGTTCATGACATTAGGTGGGTCATCAGGCCACCCGAAACTACTCGCCACATATGACTTGTTGCAAGGAACCACCCGAGCAACCATTTTAACATACCTATAACCACCGTCAGGCATGACGTACCTATTACCACCGTCAGGCACCATCTATACGTACCTATTACCACCGTAAGGCACGATGTACCTATTACCACCGTAAGGCACAGGTTATGCATAACACTTAACATCTAATTAGCTCGAGCATTTATCGTATTTAGTTTAGATTTCCACCTTTAACCTAAACTAATCCATTCTATCAACTTTTCACGTTAGGGCCCTTAAAACGTGCACGTGTCATGGCAACCTAAAAAGGTCTAGTGTTCTAGATGAACAAGCCACATATACATGCACAATCAACATCACATCATATCATTAACCACCGTTCATCATAACATATCATATCGTAAACATATCATTAACCACCGTTCATCATAACATATCATATCATAAACATATCATTAACCACCGTTCATCATAACATATCATATCGTAACATATCATTAACCACCGTTCATCATAACATATCATATCGTAAACATATCATTAACCACCGTTCATCATAACATATCATATCGTAAACATATCATTAACCACCGTTCATCATAACATATCATATCGTAAACATATCATTAACCACCGTTCATCATAACATATCATATCGTGAACATATCATTAACCACCGTTCATCATAACATATCATATCGTAAACATATCATTAACCACCGTTCATCATAACATATCATATCGTAAACATATCATTAACCACCGTTCATCATAACATATCATATCGTAAACATATCATTAACCACCGTTCATCATAACATATCATATCATAACATATCATTAACCACCGTTCATCATAACATATCATATCGTAAACATATCATTAACCACCGTTCATCATAACATATCATATCGTAAACATATCATTAACCACCGTTCATCATAACATATCATATCGTAAACATATCATTAACCACCGTTCATCATAACATATCATATCGTAAACATATCATTAACCACCGTTCATCATAACATATCATATCGTAAACATATCATTAACCACCGTTCATCATAACATATCATATCGTAAACATATCATTAACCACCGTTCATCATAACATATCATATCGTAAACATATCATTAACCACCGTTCATCATAACATATCATATCGTAAACATATCATTAACCACCGTTCATCATAACATATCATATCGTAAACATATCATTAACCACCGTTCATCATAACATATCATATCGTAAACATATCATTAACCACCGTTCATCATAACATATCATATCGTAAACATATCATTAACCACCGTTCATCATAACATATCATATCGTAAACATATCATTAACCACCGTTCATCATAACATATCATATCGTGAACATATCATTAACCACCGTTCATCATAACATATCATATCGTAAACATATCATTAACCACCGTTCATCATAACATATCATATCGTAAACATATCATTAACCACCGTTCATCATAACATATCATATCGTAAACATATCATTAACCACCGTTCATCATAACATATCATATCGTAAACATATCATTAACCACCGTTCATCATAACATATCATATCGTAAACATATCATTAACCACCGTTCATCATAACATATCATATCGTAAACATATCATTAACCACCGTTCATCATAACATATCATATCGTAAACATATCATTAACCACCGTTCATCATAACATATCATATCGTAAACATATCATTAACCACCGTTCATCATAACATATCATATCGTAAACATATCATTAACCACCGTTCATCATAACATATCATATCGTAAACATATCATTAACCACCGTTCATCATAACATATCATATCGTAAACATATCATTAACCACCGTTCATCATAACATATCATATCGTAAACATATCATTAACCACCGTTCATCATAACATATCATATCGTAAACATATCATTAACCACCGTTCATCATAACATATCATATCGTAAACATATCATTAACCACCGTTCATCATAACATATCATATCATAAACATATCATTAACCACCGTTCATCATAACATATCAACGTAAACATATCACGGACTTAGAATTTGATCTAACGACGTTAGTCAACATGAACGATTAAGTTTTGGGATGTTACATCCACCATCGACATAGAGGTGTCTTCAGGTAGTGCCATCTATTGAGTTGGACTTACAAGTGGTATCAGAGCAGAAGGCTAATAAACTTGCCTAGATCTGCTAAGATGAACACTACTGAAGGTGGAGATGGTTCTGGTCAAGGTGAAATCCCTTTGAATAATAATGCCCAACCTTTTCAAAATGTGAATACTAACCCTCCTCCTCCTACTACCCCAAACCACGTCCATGTACACTACTCTAACACTCCTGTTCCCAAATTCGATGGAAACAGTGAGACTTTTGGTACATGGAAAGCTAGAATGCTTTTGCATTTTGGTGGGATTGAAAGGTATATGTTGAAAATCCTTAAGGATGGACCATATATACCCATGTCCCTTGGGGTCAGTCCTCTTCTAGATCTAACTGGAAGAAGAGGTTCAAGAGAAAAGCCTGAAGACCATTGGTCTGATGAGGATCGTAGACTTGTTGATCTGGACACCAGACTCAAGAACATGATCCTTGGGCTGTTCCTGAAGATCTAATTCCAACACTTGTGCTGTTCCCCAGTGCAAAATCAATGTGGGACGAATTAGTTATTCAGTTTGAAGGAGGTGATGACATTATTGTCACCAGAAAAGTTGCCTTGAACAAGAAGTATGAATCCTTCTTTGCCTTGCCCAATGAAAGTCTAACTGGTACATACACCAGATTTTCTAGCCTCATTAATCAGCTGAGAGGCTTGGGTGTAGAGAAGGATAAGGATATTCTTCTTGAGAAGTTTGTGATATTCTTCCTTCTAAATGGGAAAACATGGTTCTTGTCTTGAGACAAGGTAAAACCTTGCACAGCCATACTCTTGCATCGCTCTATGGAGCCTTCAGATTCAATGAAGATAATAATGCTGCAAGACTGGTGGCTGAGCAAGATGCCATGAACCATGCTCAGAGTTCCAAGGTTGCTAGTGTACCTGAGCGACCTTGTGCTGCCTTAATGTCTGCAGAGAGTGTCCAGGCACACTCGATGAAGGAGATGTTAAACAGTTTCTTGAACTCTGGCCTGACCACTGAAAACATTGATGGTTGTAATGAAACTGACGATGATGATCTGGTCGCCATGATTGCTAAAACCTTTAACAGGTTTAAGCATAAATCTAAAAGATTTAATGGCCCCAACAATGCTTCCAGCTCCAGCTCTCTGGATAAGACCAATCTTACATGCTATAAGTGTGGCAAGAAGGGTCACTTTATGAAGGAATGCAGATCTAGTCAGTTGAACAACCAAACTGGCCCCCCTGTCCCTAATTTCAATCGGCCTGATGATAGCTACAAAGCTAAATACAAGAAGCTTAAGGCCCAGATTGCCCTCCTGTCCATGGAAAAGGAAAAGGATCAGTGCTTAATGGCACAAACTGAGGGAAAATGGGAGTACTCTGATGACTCATCAGTTGATGAAGAAGAGGAAAGGGACATGTGTTTCATGGCTTTGGAAGATCAACAGCAGCAGCACGTGGCAAAAGAAGATGTCATCACTGGAAGATGGGTGGACATCATCTTGAAAAAGGTATGTGATTATGATCACCAGATTGACCCTGAACTAAAACTGGACCTGGCTGAATCATTAAGTGGTGATTTAGCTTTTGTGGAAACTGTTAGAGCTGATAGTGAAAGATATCTTGACACTATCTTAATTGAACTGAACATTGTTAAACCACAACTGAATGATTTACAAAGTGTCCAGTTGGCTCTGAAGGAGTCAGTTTTAAAGATTGAGGCTTTAGAACTTGATAATCAAAAACTATTTTCTGATCTTGAAAAAGAACAAAAGATTATCAAGTCATGGGTAAAGCATCTGGTAAAAACTATGATGCATTTTCAAGAACTATCGATGCCCAGAAGAATGCATGGAAATCTGGAGATCTGGAGATGGCAGCTCTCATACCAGATCTTCATGCATTGCCTCTAGCTCTCAAGGTTGAAACACCTTATGATCAACCTGAAGCTGTTGAAACTGAAACCTTTGAGACCACCCCCATTGAGGTTAAAACTGGAGCCAAACAGGCTAAAGCTCCAGTCAAAAAGGCCACTGGTACAAGCCTTTACCTCAAAAGTCTAAGGTGCCCAAGACCCGACAGACTAAAACTCCAACTGAACCAAGGTCCAAGGTTTAGTTGCCTGATGAAAATAATATTTTGGTTAAACTGGAAAGTCAACTCCAACTTTTGTCTTGACAGGTTCAGAGTTGTACTGCCCGGATTAACAATCTGGAAGGAGGTTCATTACCTCCAGTTTTCAAACAAAATATTAAATCACTCCCTTCAAAACCTAATCAAAAGAATTTTCCACCTGGAACAAAATCTGGTAAAAATAAAGGGAGTAAGTATCAAGTACCAATCGTTTTTACTCCTGCACCTGGAGCTGGTGATAAAGCTCCAGATGCAGCCTCCAGTTCAACACCTCAACAATCAACTGTGACTTCTGTAGAGAAGTCCAGTGAACCCATCAAGAAAAGATGGGTTCACAAAAAGAACTAATGATTTTTGTGTGTGTGTAGGGCGATCGAAAAAAGAATATCTGGTATCTGGACAGCGCTGCTGGCCGGACTATGACCGGATGTAAGCCCCTACTGGAAGAGTTCACTGTCCAAGATGGACCGACAGTGACGTTTGGTAACGATCAATCTGGAAAGACTGAAGGATATGGTGTGCTCAATAATGGACAAGTCGAATTCAAAAGAGTTGCATTTGTGAATGGTTTGAAATACAACCTGATCAGTGTAAGCCAACTTTGTGATGATGGCTTCAGAGTTTTGTTCGATTGCACAAGGCACCATATTTAACAAGGATTGGAAAGTGGTGATGATTGCACCAAGAAAAGGAAATGTGTACATCATGGATATGGAACCAGCTCCAGAAGAGCAATGTTTCTATACCAAAGCTGATGAGAACACCAACTGGCTATGGCATAAAAGATTATCCCATCTTAATTTTAAGAATATCAACAAGTTGTCTCGCAAACAACTGGTTGATGGGATACCTCAGATTTCTTTCAATAAAGAAAAACCATGTCCAGGGTGTGAGATGGGCAAGCAGAAAAGAGCCAGTTTCAAAACTAGGCAAAATTTTAGCATCACTGAACCTCTTCACATGCTACATATGGATCTCTTTGGTCCAGTGAATGTTCAAACTAGAGCTGGAAAGAAGTACACTCTAGTTGTGGTTGATGAATTCACCATATACTGCTGGGTGGTATTCATCAGATCCAAAAGTGATGCACCTGCTGAAATCATCTCTCTCATTAAAAGAATTGAGCTCAAGTATACTCGAAAAGTTTGTCAGTTGCGAAGTGATAATGGTACTGAATTCCAAAATAAGGTACTTGAAACATTTTGCAATGACACTGGCATCTCTCAAAACTTCTCATTAGTTCACTCTCCAGAGCAAAATGGAGTTGTGGAAAGAAAGAATCGCACACTGATAGAAGCTGCCAGAAGTATGCTATCTGAATCTGGTCTTCCCACCAGTTTTTGGGCTGAGGCAGTTGCAACTGCTTGTCACACCCAAAACGGTCAGTCTACATCAAGAGACATAAGAAGACTGCCTATGAAGTACTCAGGAATCGTAAACCAAATATTGGATATTTCCATGTATTTGGTTGTCCAGTTTATATCTTAAACGATTCCAGTCAGCTTGGAAAGTTTGATGCAAAAGCTGATGAAGGGGTATTTTTAGGTTATTCAGATATTCGAAAGCCTTTAGAGTTTATAATTATAGACTCCAAAAGGTTCATGAGACAATTCATGTCACATTCGATGAATCAACTGAAGCAATCAACAAGAGACCAAGCCTTGATACCACTCCAGTCGTTCCAATCAATTTTGGTGAAGCTGACCAAGTTCATCCGTCAGTTGTTTCACCAAAAGATGTTTCCAGTTACAACAAATTGGAACCAGTTAAGAAGAAGAAAAGCACCAGTGACACATCATTCTATCCCTCCATCAATTTCAACTTACCACAAGAATTGGTGATTGGATCTGATGTAAGTGCCACTCCAATATCAGCACCAGTTCAAACACCTACTTCTCCAGTTCTTCATGAAATGCCTTCTAATGAGGAATTTCATGATGCTAATCGAGACCTCATTGACTCTGATGAGGATGTAGAAGTTGTTTGGACTGATCCTTCTCCAGAAGCTGTTGCAACTGAAGAAGATCGCCAGGTGACTTGCACTGATATTGTAGTTCACCAGCCTAGTCATTACACTAGATGGACTCGAGCACATCCAATTGAACAAATTGTGGGAGATCCAAATAGTGGGGTTCAGACTAGAAGAGCCACCAGTGAGCAATGCTTAAACGTCACCTTCTTATCTTTAATTGAACCAAAGAAGATTAACGAGGCTATGGCAGACCCAAGCTGGGTGGAAGCTATGCAAGAAGAGCTCGTCCAGTTTGAAAGGAACAATGTTTGGGAGCTTGTTCCTTGTCCACCAGGGTTAAAGAAAGAACCCATTGGTACCAGATGGTCTACCGAAACAAAATGGATGAAGATGGCCATGTTGTAAGAAACAAGGCCAGACTAGTTGCCCAGGGTTATTGTCAAGCAGAGGGCGTTGACTTTGATGAAACTTTTGCTCCAGTTGCAAGACTTGAAGCCATAAGAATATTTTTGGCTTATGCAGCCCATCTGCAGTTCAAGGTCTTCCAGATGGATGTCAAAAGTGCGTTCCTTAATGGAACATTGGAAGAAGAAGTTTATGTTAAGCAGACTCCAGTTTCATTGATGAGAAGCATCCTCATTGGGTTTATAGACTGAACAAAGCATTGTATGGTCTAAGACAAGCCCCAAGAGCCTGGTATGACACTCTAACTAAACATCTTCTTAAAAATGGCTTTCAAAGAGGTGCAATAGATAATACCTTGTTTATCTTGAAAGAAAGAGGTAATATCTTATTGGTACAAATTTATGTTGATGACATTATTTTTGGTTCAACTGATGATGCAATGTGTAAAAAGTTTTCTAAAATCATGTCATCTGAGTATGAGATGAGTTTAATGGGTGAATTACCATTTTTCTTAGGTCTTCAGATTAAGCAAACTGAAAATGGAATTTTCATAAACCAGGAAAATATGTCAGAGATTTGTTAAGAAAATACAAATATGATTCAATCCCATCGAAAAACACACCTATTGCAGCACCATTGAATTTTGGACTCTGACCCAACTGGCAAACCAGTTAACATAACTGACTATAGAGGTATGGTTGGTTCACTGATGTACTTAACTGCCAGTCGACCAGATATAATGTTTGCAACATGTTTATGTGCCAGGTTTCAGGCTAACCCTAAAGAATCACATTTGCACGCTGCAAAGCGTATCTTTAGATACCTGAAAGGGTGTCCTAATCTTGGTCTTTGGTACCCCAAAGGCTCAGGATTAGATCTAATGGGTTATTCAGATTCTGATCATGCAGGTTGTAAGATAGATAGAAAATCAACAACTGGTGGTTGTCATTTCCTTGGAGGAAAACTGGTAAGTTGGATCAGCAAGAAGCAGACTTCAGTCTCTATGTCCACTGCTGAGGCAGAGTACATTTCTGCGGCCAGTTGCTGTGCCCAGATTCTCTGGATCAAGAACCAGTTACTAGATTATGGTCAAAAGTATACAAGGACCCCAATCTTTTGTGACAACACCAGTGCAATTGCTATATCTCACAACCCAGTGATGCACTCCAAAACAAAGCATATTGACATCAGGTATCATTTCATTCGTGATCATGTTATGAAAGGAGACATTGAAATTCATTTCATCCCCACTGACAAACAGTTAGCTGATGTTTTTACAAAACCTCTCGATGAGAAACCTTTAAACATCTCATCAGCGAACTGGGAATGTTAAATCCTTAACTGGAGCTTTCTTTGTTATTAAACGCGTCAGTGACACTGATGAAGTTCTCCAGTTGAGGAGGTCCAGATAATCTTTGCTCGCCAGGCTATCGAACGCCTTTGTGATACTATCTTGGCACTAATTGATTTCTGGATCATCATTTTAGGTGGAAAGACTCAAAATAATTTTCTGACTAAAATTCGTTTTGTTTGAAAATGGCAACTGGAGAACTCTCCAGTTGGAAACTGGCACTGGACTGATCCTCCAGTGACCAGTTCAGTCTTGTCTTATTTTTATAACGTTAGAAATACTTGGTCAATATGTGTGACACGTGATGATACTCGAGTGTTTTAAACCACTTGGTATCGTGATCTGACGTGTTTCAAGCCATTTTAGTACTTGACAACTGTTTGTATTGGGAAAACAAAAAGTGAGTGGGCGCGTGGTAAGATAAGCCGTCGTAGCATTTAATGCTGACATGGTAGCATTTAATGTTGACATGGCAAATTATTATTTTATTTCAAAATTCAAACCAACTTTGTGAAAATATCTACAAAAAGGATTTTGGTTATTAAAATATAACTTTGGTGTTTCATTGGGATCTTGAATCCCTTTATAAATACCCTTATTTACTCCGAACTCATTTACTTCTTTCTCTTACATTCCTTCATTTACTTTCCAATCATCAAAATTGCTTCATTCTTCTCTCTGCTCACAAATCAAGAACCCTAAATCCCAAATTTCAATTTCATTTTCAATGGCACCTAGATCATCTCGTTTAAGAGATGTAAATCTCTTGACTGTTCCATATGCTCCTTCACCAGATGTCAAACCGGCATCTGGTGCTCCTAGTAATGCTTCGGTCATCAAATTAAATCCAAACAATCCGATGGCAAGCTTACGAGGATCTCAAAGGTCCAATACCCTTATTGGAAGAATCCAAAAGTTTTTAAAGGATTCTCCAATAGGACCCTCATTCTCTCTTAACCCACGCAAGTTGTTTCACAACTACTTGTGTGAGTTCTGGTACTACTGCCAATCTTTCTTCTGATTGTTCCTCCATCAGTTTCACTTTAAAGGATGGAACAATCCAGTGTACCTTGACCGCTGATGTATTGAGGGATGCCTTATGCCTCAATTACTGGAGAGAGGGTGAATCTCCAGTCGTCTTACCCCCAAATATAAATTTTCGTCAAGTACTTCTTGAAATGGGACACAAGGAGTGCTTGGACAATGGGGTGTTGAAAACGAAGGGTGCGATGACCATGAAGGGTCTTACACCTTCATGGAGGTATTTTTTCATCCACCTGGTGGAGAGTATGGGTGGGAGTTCTGGTGGATTTGACCAGATTAACTCCTCACAAGCAGAAATGGCTTACTGCTTGTGGAATGGATTGAGAGTGGACTTTGCAGATATCTTGTATAGAAGCCTGGTCCAAAAGCTGAAGGGCACCAGGGGTGTGTGTATCCCCTTTTCAAGGTTCCTCTCTCTCTGTTTTAAGCATATTCTGGGCAGAGAAGCATATTAGTACAGATTCACCGTACACTGCTCCAGATATGCTAAGGAATTTAGACTCTCTGGTATCTGAAGCTGGAGAGGTCGAGATTCCAGAACGAATGCAACTGGCATTCGCTTCAACTGATGCACCGATTGAAGGTGAGTCAGAAAGGCAACTGGGCGGGCCTCAAAATAATGAGGGACCCTCCAGTTCGTCTAATGTTGTGGTTGAGGATAGAGCAACCATAACTGAAGCAACCCCAATCACATCTATCCTGGTGAAGATACTTCGGTATCTGACCCTCCAACAGATGTACCCATCCAGGAAACTGGGGAAGGTCATCTGGAGACTGACCAGGAAACTGGTCAGCCCTCAGTTACATTCATGGATCTGGACATGTCATCTGGTTGTTCACCCAACATAGGCAGATGCAAACTTTTCTGGTACAACAGATCTTCAATTTGCATTTTCCAAAACCCATAATCATTTCCATCAAACTTATCAACCTTGATCTTACTATCTTCTGCCATTAAAAAAGGATTACCAAAATACTACTAACCAAAGTGGTAATTATGCGAGCGGAAGTAATAACCGAAACAAAGAACTTATTTGTT
>CM067174.1:87055665-87096652 GCA_034093135.1 Erigeron breviscapus | reverse complement strand
TAGAGACTGGCCTTCGAAACAAAGGATTGAAAAATTCCTTCTGCTTTGGACAAGATAAGTGGACAGATGAGTTGAATAATACAGGGACTGATAAGCTAAACGAGGTTCCCTTTAAGATAGTGTGTTAAGATCCTAAAGTTCAACAAACTTCAACCTGTTTATACGAAGACTGGTCAAATTCAGTTTTATTTTATTGATAATGTATAAAGATACATTATTTCAACCTGAAACCAGGTTGACCAATTACCTAACTTGCGGATCTTGTTACCTCTATTTCTGGTTGAACAGGGCTCCTGCCTCCTGTATTTCTACAAATTTTATTAAACTGTTTTTCTTCTGTACATATATTGTTAAAAACGACATTTTAATCGTAGAATTAGGGGTTGTTGCCAATGTTAGTGATATCCAGAATTACCATTTCATACCATTTGGACGTTTGGTTTAAAACAGAAGTAGGTTTCTGTACATTCGACAAATCATTATAACCATGGTCGTCAAAATACAAAATTCAGTCAATGGAAAAAAACATGCTACTCGACATAGAAGCAGGCCAACAAGTGGATTGAATCTTTTCCAGTCTAGAGACTGGCCTTCGAAACAAAGGATTGAAAAATTCCTTCTGCTTTGGACAAGATAAGTGGACAGATGAGTTGAATAATACAGGGACTGATAAGCTAAGCGAGGTTCCCTTTTGAGATTTAAGATCCTAAAGTTCAACAAACTTCAACCTGTTTATACGAAGACTGGTCAAATTCAGTTTTATTTTATTGATAATGTATAAAGATACATTATTTCAACCTGAAACCAGGTTGACCAATTACCTAACTTGCGGATCTTGTTACCTCTATTTCTGGTTGAACAGGGCTCCTGCCTCCTGTATTTCTACAAATTTTATTAAACTGTTTTTCTTCTGTTACATATATTGTTTAAAAATACACAAAAACACACTAATCACATACTAGCATAATATGATGTTATAATATTTTGCACATAGATTCTGCCACGAATGGTTAAAAACAAGTTACCCGACGTGTACCCGGTTGTCAACATTGTGAACTACAAATTACGAAGATATACCGTCTCAAAATTTAATGTATATATATCAAGATTTTAAAAGGAGCTGTACTATTATTTTTTTTAAGTGTTTTTTAGTATTTATCATGAAACATATAAAAAAACAAAAAATATAAAAATGTCATCTTTATAGCAAACAAATATTCTAATTAAAATATTTAGGATATGTTTAATTTAACATAATATATTATATCTAATAGTGCAAAATAATAATGTAATACATCATGTGTATTCTGTAACAATAAAACAAATAAAATGATAGTAACCTATTATAATTTTTTAATATTCAAAATATCGCTAAGTATGTTATTACAACTATTTGATGAGAAAAGTGAATATATAGCTGTTAGATATCTAAACTTAGGTATAGAACCTCTCACATACTAATTTTTAATATTTATTTTATAATAGATAAATGATTGGGCCCCATGTTTTTTATGAATTAAAATATTAAGTGTGAAGGGTTCTATACCCAAGCTTATAATCTAACAGCCACATAATCCTTATATTTTTGTAATATTCAAATATCGCTAAACATGTCACAGTAAACAACTTCGATGAATATCTTATTTCAATATAAAACTCAAAATTTTAATATATATATATATTACTCTTAATACCCGTACGATGTACGGATTTATTATATATATATATTATTAATATATATACGATAAATTTAGAAAAATTAGCTTTAAGAATAATTTATTCAAGATATTTTCGCAACGGAAACGTGATAGAAATTACCTGGATCATAAACGTATTAATTGAAATGTAATATATTTTTAATGTTACGACCTTGAATTCATGATAGTGAAATATGAGTAGCATTATTTTAAAGTTTTGCAATCCTCTCTTGCATTAGATAAACTTTTTAATTATATGCTTATTTTTATTTAATTCTAAATATAAAGAAAATTATGTTAAGATGATAATGAAATACAATATTATAATGATTTGATATCAAAACTTTAATATCACAATATGATTTCGTTAAAGTTATATGTTATTAAAATATTTTAATAAGAGATATATATTTATATAAATTATTATATTAATGAATAAATATTAGTATTTGATATAATAAGGTAACTTAAAATTAGGAATTTAGATGAGACACGTGTCGTTTATATAATAAGCCAAGTGTCCATTAATAAAAGTCTCAATCCTGTTTTAGTATATTGGTAGATATAATTTATTAATAAAAATAATATTATTAAAATATTTTAATAAGAGATATATATTTATATTGAAATTATTATATTAATGAATAAATATTAGTATTTGATATAATAAGGTAACTTAAAATTAGGAATTTAGATGAGACACGTGTCGTTTATATAATAAGCCAAGTGTCCATTAATAAAAGTCTCAATCCTGTTTTAGTATATTGGTATCAATTTTAATTAATAAAATATAAATAATAAACTATATTTTAAACCATAATAAATTAACATTTAATATTGATAATGTCGTAAGTCACGCGTATTGGACACGTGCCTAAAATCTAGTCTAATCTAAAAAAAGTTAAAAAAGGTATATGTTAGGACCAGTTTCAGTGAAACTGGCCAGTCTCCAGTTGCACCTGGAGACCAAGAAGATTTGTCCAGAAATATATTGAAGTCCAGTTGCATCGTACAGTCAACGCAACTGAAGACTTCCTCCAGTTGAGAACTGACCAGTTGAAGAATCCTTCCAGTTGGAGTCGAAGACAACAAGTGGAAGATAGAGAATGACAATGCCAGCGAAGCCCAGTTGACATTCTAGTTAGTTACAAACTGGAGACCGTCAGTGGAAAGCTCTTACAAAGTTTTACACTGATTACGAGGAATTGACTTTTATGCTTTGTGTGCTATTACCCGGATAATAAGATTTATCTTATTATTTAAGTACAAAAAGGTACATAAAGCTGGTTGAGTAAAGTTGTTTTATACTGCAACTTTACACAGCATTTTAAGGAATTAAATGATATTCCTTAAATGTTCTCAACCATATTTGTACGGCCAAAGTTAACATCCCAATGTTAACTTTGCCTATAAATACAAGTCATTGCACAACAAGAATATAGACTTTTAAACACTTTAGACTTTCTACAATTCGACAACACACTTTGCATACCCCTGTAATATTCTTGGTGAACTTGTGCAATATTCTCTCAATCGTAAAAAGTAACATTTCACAACTTTAAGTTTTCGATTGTTTAGAGAAATTCCAAATGTAGATCAATTGTAGTTCATAGGTTGTTAGGATATTTACATACTTGTATTATCTTGGTTCTGCAACAACCTTGTAATTTATTTAAAGTTAATAAATAAATTACACTTGAAAATTACATATTGTCTCACCAATTTACTTTACAAGTATTTTATATTATTGCATTGTTCTTTACTTATTGTCACTTAAATAAGTAATCTATCTAGAACTTGGTATATACTCTCTGTAACTGGTCGTCTCCAGTTCAGCGTTTATATTGCAAAGTAACTCCACCATCGACATAGAGGTGTCTTTAGGTAGTACCATCTACTGAGTTGGGACTTACAAGTGGTATCAGAGCAGAAGGCTAATAAACTTGCCTAGATCTGCTTAGATGACTACTACTGAAGGTGGAGATGGTTCTGGTCAGGGTGAAAACCCTTTGAATACTAATACACCACCTTTTCAAAATGTTAATACAAACCCTCCTCCTCCTACTGCCCCAAATCACGTCCATGTACATTATTCTAACACTCCTGTTCCAAAATTTGATGGAAACAGTGAGACCTTTGGTACATGGAAGGCCAAAATGCATTTTGGTGGGATAGAGAGGTATATGCTGAAAATCCTTAAGGATGGACCGTATATACCCATGTCTCTTGGGGTAAGTCCTCTTCTCGATCCAACTGGAAGAAGAGGTTCCAGAGAAAAGCTCGAAGACCACTGGTCTGATGAGGATCGTAGACTTGTAGATCTGGACACCAGACTCAAGAACATGATCCTTGGAGCTGTTCCTGAAGATCTAATTCCAACACTTGTGTTGTTCCCAGTGCCAAGTCAATGTGGGATGAATTAGTTATTTAGTTTGAAGGAGGTGATGACACTATTGTCACCAGAAAGGTTTCCTTGAACAAGAAGTATGAATCCTTCTTTGCTTTTCCCAATGAAAGTCTAACTGGTACTTACACCAGGTTTTCTAGCCTCATTAATCAGTTGAGAGGCTTGGGTGTAGAGAAGGATAAGGATATTCTTCTTGAGAAGTTTTGTGATATTCTTCCTTCCAAATGGGAAAATATGGTTCTTGTCTTAAGACAAGGTAAAACCCTGCACAGCCATACTCTTGCATCGCTCTATGGAGCCTTCAGATTCACTAAAGACAATAATGCTGCAAGACTGGTGGCTGAGCAGGATGCCATGAACCATGCCCAGAGTCCCAAGGTTGCTAGTGTAACTGAGTGACCTTGTACTGCTTTAATGTCTGCAGAGAGTGTCCAGGCACACTCAATGAAGGAGATGTTAAACAGTTTCTTGAACTCTGGCCTGACCACTGAAATCAGTGACGGTTGTGATGAAACTGACGATGATGATCTGGTAGTCATGATCGCTAAAACCTTTAATAGGTTTAAGCATAAATCTAAAAGATTTAATGGCCCAAACAATGCTTCCAGCTCCAGCTCTCTGGATAAAACTAATCTTACCTGCTATAAATGCGGTAAGAAAGGTCATTTTATGAAGGAATGCAGATCTAGTCAGATGAACAACCAAACTGGTCCCTCTGTCCCTAATTTCAATCGGCCTGATGATAGCTACAAAGCTAAATATAAGAAGCTTAAGGCCCAGATTGCCCTCTTGTCCATGGAAAAAGAAAAGGATCAGTGCTTGATGGCACAAACTGAGGGAAAATGGGAGTACTCTGATGACTCATCAGCTGATGAAGAAGAGGAAAGGGACATGTGTTTCATGACCTTGGAAGATCAACAGCAGCATGTGGCAAAAGAAGATGTCATCACTGGAATATGGGTGGACATCATTTTGAAGAAGGTATGTGATTATGACAATCAAGTGGATCCAGAACTGAAACTGGACCTTGCTGAATCATTAAGTGGTGATTTGGCTTTTGTGGAAACTATTAGAGCAAGATAGTGAAAGATATCTGGACACTATCTTAATTGAACTAAACAATGTTAAGCCACAACTTAATGATTTACAAAGTGTCCAGTTGGCTCTCAAGGAGTCAGTTTCAAAAATTGAGGCTTTGAAATTTGATAATCAAAAATTAATTTCTGATCTTGAAAAAGAACAAATGATTATCAAGTCATGGGTAAAAGCATCTGGAAAGAACTATGATGCATTTTATAGAACAATTGATGCCCAGAAAAATGCATGGAAATTTGGAGATCTGGAAATGGCAGCTCTCATACCAGATCTTCATGCATTGCCTCCAGCTCTCAGGGTTGAAACTTCTTATGATCAACCTGAAGCTGTTGAAACTGAACCCTTTGAGACCAACCCCATTGAGGTTAAACCTGGAGCCAAACAGGCTAGTGCTCTAGTTAAAAAGGCCACTGGTAACAAGCCCTTACCTCAGAAGTCTAAGGAGCCCAAGACCCAAAAGACTAAAACTCCAGCTGAACCAAGGTCCAAGGTTCAGCAGCCTGATGAAAACAATATTTGTTTAAACTGGAAAGTCAACTCCAACTTTTGTCTCGACAGGTTCAGAGTTGTACTGCCCGGATCAAAAATCTGGAAGGAGGTTCATCACCTCCAGTTTTAAAACAAAATATTAAACCCCCTTCAAAACCAAAACAAAAGAATGTTCCATCTGGAACTAAATCTGATAAGAAAAAGGGGAGCAAGTATCAAATACCAATCGTTTTTACTCCTGCACCTGGATCTGGTAAAAAAGATCCAGATGTAGTCTTCAATTTACCACCACAACAATCAACTGTGACTTCTGTAGAGAAGTCCAGTGAACCCATCAAGAAAAGATGGGTTCACAAAAATAAATAATGATTTTTGTGGGTGTGCAGGGCGATCGAAAGAAGAATATCTGGTATCTGGACAGCGCTGTTGGCCGGACTATGACTGGATGTAAGCCCCTGCTTGAAGAGTTCACTGTCCAAGATGGACCGGCAGTGACGTTTGGTAATGATCAAAATGGAAAGACTGGAGGATATGGTGTGCTCAATAACGGACAGGTCGAATTCAAGAGAGTTGCATTTGTGAATGGTTTGAAATAAAACCTGATTAGTGTCAGCCAACTTTGTGATGATGGCTACAGAGTTTTGTTCGATATTGCTCAAGGCACCATATTTAACAAGGATTGGAAAGTGGTGATGGTTGCACCAAGAAAAGGTAATGTGTACATCATGGATATGGAACCAGCTCCAAAAGAGCAGTGCTTCTATACCAAGGCTGATGAAGACACCAACTGGCTGTGGCATAAAAGATTATCCCATCTTAATTTCAAAAATATTAACAAGTTGTCTCGCAAATAACTGGTTGATGGGATACCACAGATTTCTTTTAATAAAGAAAAGCCATGTCCAGGGTGTGAGATGGGCAAGCAGAAAAGGGCCAGTTTCAAAACTAGGCAAAACTTTAGCATCACTGAACCTCTTCACATGCTACATATGGATCTCTTTGGTCCAGTGAATGTTCAAACTAGAGCTGGAAAGAAGTACACTCTAGTTGTGGTTGATGAATTCACCAGATACTGTTGGGTAGTATTCCTCAGATCCAAAAGTGATGCACCTGCTGAGATCATCTCTCTCATCAAAAGAATTGAACTCAAGTATACTCGAAAAGTTTGTCAGTTGAGAAGTGATAATGGTACTGAATTTCAAAATAAGGTAATTGAAACATTTTGCAATGACACTGGCATCTCTCAAAACTTCTCATCGGCACACTCTCCAGAGCAGAATGGAGTTGTGGAAAGAAAGAATCGCACACTGATAGAAGCAGCCAGAAGTATGCTATCTGAATCAGGTCTTCCCACCAGTTTTTGGGCTGAAGCAGTTGCAACTGCTTGTCACACCCAAAACCGGTCAGTCTACATCAAGAGACATAAGAAGACTGCCTATGAAGTACTCAGGAATCGTAAACCAAATATTGGATACTTTCATGTATTTGGTTGTCCAGTTTATATTTTAAACGATTCCAGTCAGCTTGGAAAGTTTGATGCAAAAGCTGATGAAGGGGTATTTTTAGGTTATTCAGATATTCGAAAGGCCTTTAGAGTTATAATTATAGACTCCAAAAGGTTCATGAGACAATTCATGTCACATTCGATGAATCAACTGAAGCAATCAACAAAAGACCAAGCCTTGATATTTCTCCAGTCATTCCAATAAATTTTGGCGAAACTGACCAAGTTCATCAGTCAGTTGTTTCACCAAAAGATGTATCCAGTTACTACAAATTGGAACCAGTTAAGAAGAAGAGTACCACCAGTGACACATCATTCTATCCCTCCATCAATTTCAACTTACCACAAGAATTGGTGATTGGATCTGATGTACGTGCCACTCCAATATCAGCACCAGTTCAAATTCCAACTTCTCCAGTTCTTCAAGAAATGCCTTTAATGAAGAATTTCATGATGCAAATCGTGACCTCGTTGACTCTGATGAGGATGTAGAAGTAGTTTGGACCGATCCTCCTCCAGAAGCTACTGCAACTGAAGAAGATCGCCAGGTGACTTGCACTGATATTGTTTTACACCAGCCTAGTCAATACACTAGATGGACTCGAGCACATCTAATTGAACAGATTGTGGGAGATCCAAATAGTGGGGTTCAGACTAGAAGAGCCACCAGTGAGCAATGCTTAAACGTCACCTTCTTATCACTAATTGAACCAAAGAAGATTGACGAGGCTATGGCAGACCCAAGCTGGGTGGAAGCTATGCAAGAAGAGCTCGTCCAGTTTGAAAGGAACAATGTTTGGGAGCTTGTTCCTTGTCCACCAGGGTTAAAGAAAGAACCTATTGGTACAAGATGGGTCTACCGAAACAAGATGGATGAAGATGGCCATGTTGTAAGAAACAAGGCCAGATTAGTTGCCAGGGTTATTGTCAAGCAGAAGGCGTTGACTTTGATGAAACTTTTGCTCCAGTTGCAAGACTTGAAGCCATCAGAATATTTCTGGCTTATGCAGCCCATCTGCAGTTCAAGGTCTTCCAGATGGATGTCAAAAGTGCGTTCCTAAATGGAACATTGGAAGAAGAAGTTTATGTTAAGCAGACTCCAGGCTTCATCAACGAGAAGCATCCTCACTGGGTATATAGACTGAACAAAGCTTTGTATGGTCTAAGACAAGCCCCAAGAGCCTGGTATGATACTTTAACTAAACATCTCCTTAAAAATGGCTTTCAAAGAGGTGCAATAGATAATACCTTATTTATCTTGAAAGAAAGAGGTAATATCTTATTGGTACAAATTTATGTTGATGACATTATATTTGGTTCAACTGATGATGCAATGTGTAAAAAGTTTTCTAAAATCATGTCATCTGAGTATGAGATGAGTTTAATGGGAGAATTAACATTTTTCTTAGGTCTTCAGATTAAGCAAACTGAAAATGGAATTTTCATAAACCAAGGAAAATATGTCAGAGATTTGTTAAGAAAATACAAATATGATTCAATTCCATCGAAAAACACACCTATTGCAGCACCATTAAATTTGGACTCTGACCCAACTGGCAAACCAGTGAACATAACTGACTATCGTGGTATGGTTGGTTCACTGATGTATTTAACTGCCAGTCGACCAGATATAATGTTTGCAACATGTCTATGTGCCAGGTTTCAGGCTAACCCTAAAGAATCACACTTGCACGCTGTTAAGCGTATCTTTAGATACCTGAAAGGGTGTCCTAATCTTGGTCTTGGTACCCCAAAGGCTCAGGATTAGATCTAATGGGTTATTCAGATTCAGATCATGCAGGTTGTAAGATAGATAGAAAATCAACAACTGGTGGTTGTCATTTCCTTGGAGGAAAACTGGTAAGTTGGACCAGCAAGAAGCAGACATCAGTCTCTATGTCCACTGCTGAGGCAGAGTACATTTCTGCGGCCAGTTGCTATGCCCAGATTCTCTGGATCAAGAACCAGTTACTAGATTATGGTCAAAAGTATACAAGGACCCCAATATTTTGTGACAACACCAGTGCAATTGCTATATCTCACAACCCAGTGATGCACTCCAAGACAAAGCATATTAACATCAGGTATCATTTTATTCGTGATCATGTTATGAAAGGAGACATTGAAATTCATTTCATCCCCACTGACAAACAGCTCGCTGATGTTTTTACAAAACTTCTTGATGAGAAAACCTTTAAACATCTCATCAGCGAACTGGGAATGTTAAATCCTTAAAACTGGAGATTTCTTTGTTATTGAACGCGTCAGTGACACTGATGAAGTTCTCCAGTTGAGGAGGTCCAGATAATCTTTGCTCGTCAGGCTATCGAACGCCTTTGTGATACTATCCTGGCACTAATTGATTTCTGGATCATCATTTTAGGGGGAAAGACTCAAAAATAATTTTCTAACTAAAATTCGTTTTTGTTTGAAAATGGCAACTGGAGAACTCTCCAGTTGGAAACTGGCACTGGACTAATCCTCCAGTGACCAGATTCAGTCTTGTCTTATTTTTTATAACGTTAGAAATACTTGGTCAATATTTGTGACACGTGATGGTACTCGAGTGTTTTAAACCACTTGGTATCGTCATCTGACGTGTTTAAAGTCATTTTGGTAAATGAACACTGTTTGTATTGGGAAAATTAATGTTAGTGGGCGCGTGGGTAAGATAAGCCGTCGTAGCATTTAATGCTGACACAATTAATTATGTTTTTATTTCAAAATTCAAACTTATTTTGTAAAAATATCTAAAAATATCTACAAAATTGATTTTGTTAATAAAATATAATTTTTGGTATTACATTGGGATCTTGAATTCCTTATAAATACCCTTATTTACTCCGAACACATTTACTTTCCTTCACATTCTTTCATTTACTTCCCAATCATCTAAAAAATTGCTTCATTTCTCTCTCTGCTTCATAAATCAAGAACCCTAATTCCTAAATTTCAATTTCATTTTCAAATGGCTCCTAAATCATCCCGTTCAAGAGATGTAAATCTCTTAACTGTTCCATATGCTCCTTCACCAGATGTCAAACCGGCATCTGGTGCTCCTAGTAACACTTCGCTCATCAAACTCAATCCAAATAATCCGATGGCGAGTTTACAAGGATCTCAAGGGTCCAATACCCTTATTGGAAGAATTCAAAAAATTTTGAAGGATTCTCCAATAGGACCCTCATTCTCTCTAAACCCACGCAAGATGTTTCACGACTACTTGTGTGAGTTTTGGTACACTGCCACTCTTTCTTCCGATTGTTCTTCCATCACTTTTACATTAAAAGGTGGAACAATCCAGTGTACCTTATCCGCTGACGTGTTGAGGGATGCCTTACACCTCAACTACTGGAGAGAGGGTGAATCTCCAGTTGTCTTACCCCCAAACGTTAATTTTCGCCAAGTCCTCCTTGAAATGGGACATAAGGAGTGCTTGGAGAAAGGGGTTCTGAAGACGAAAGGTGCGATGACCATGAAGGGTCTTACACCTTCATGGAGGTATTTTTTCATCCACCTGGTGGAGAGTATGGGTGGGAGTTCTGGTGGTCTTGACCAGATTAACTCCGCACAAGCAGAGATGGCATACTGCTTGTGGAATGGATTGAGAGTAGACTTTGCTGATATCCTGTTTAGAAGCCTAGTACAAAAACTGAAGGGCACCAGGGGAGTTTGTATCCCCTTCTCAAGGTTTCTCTCTCTTTGCTTTCTACAAATTCTGGGCAGTGTAGCATACTTAAGCACAGATTCACCTTACACTGTGCCAGATTTGTTAAGGAATTTAGACTCTCTAGTATCTGAAGCTGGAGAGGTCGAGATTCCAGATCGAATGCAGCTGGCATTCGCCAAAATTGATGCACCAATTCTAGGTGAGTCAGAAAGACAACTGGGCGGGCCTCAAAATAATGAGGGACCCTCCAGTTCGTCTAATGTTATGGTTGAGGATAGAGCAACCATAACTGAGGCAACTCCAATTACATCTATCCCTGGTGAAGATACCTCGGTATCTGATCCTCCAACAGATGCACCCAACCAGGAAACTGGGGAAGGTCATCTGGAGACTGACCCTTCTGGTCAGCCCTCAGTTACATTCATGGATCTGGACATGAATGTTAATGACGAGGAAATCCTTATAGAATCTTCGGATTCTGAAGGTACTGCTTCAGACTTGGAGATTTTTGATTCTGCTGTACAAGATCAAAACCCTTCATCTCCAGTCTCGCTTCCAGATGCATCAATTTTACTTTCACCATCCCAACAAAATGAGCCTACAGATATTCCATTCCCAACTTATAACTATATGTCTGGAAACAGACGTATGACACTTTCACCATCTGGGCAATTCTCACTCCTTCGAGAAATGCCACCCCCACCGCCACCGTTGTTCACACCTGAGCATTCTCAGCATGAACAACACATTGAATTTCCAGTCCTTTCTTCTACCACCACTCCTACTATTTCTTCAACTGCTGGACTGACAACTGGGGAGACTTCTCTAAGTTTGCCTCCTCCAGTTGCTCCAGTAGAAATTGCTGCTGGTCCAGTGACACCTTCTCCTCCGTCACTGGACAGTCAAGTTGTCTCTGTACAAGCCGATCTCCAAAACCTTCTCACCAGGGTGGAGGAGATTCAAAAGACACTTGACAAAAACACCAAGTCTTTCTCCAGATACCACAAGGATCACTTAACCAATATTAAAGTGGTTGATCTGGGGATTAACAAGTTTTCATCTAATGAAGACTTGGTGTTGAAGAAGCTGAATGAGTTGGTCACTGGCTGCAACAATCTGGCAGGTACTTTAAAAGAAGCCTTTGACCTCACTCAGTCCAAGGTCACAACCTCAATCTCCAACTTGCTGGGCAACACTGTTAGAACATCAGAAGTGGATTTAAGGGAGATTGAAAAACAGGTAAAGGAATTGGTTGACAAACCTGGGTTGAATGTGACTGAACTTGGAGAGCAGTTAATGACTTCAGTTGGTCAGAAGATAGATGATACGCTGGGTGCAAGAGAAGCACAATTGATTGAAAGGGTGATGTCTGAGATCACCAAGCTGGCCACTCCTCAGGTTGATCTGGCCCCACTCACAAATGAGATCAACCAGTTGAGGGGCAGCATTGATAACTTGAACACCCAGGTATCACTTCATGCTCAATCTTTGGATAAACTGACAACTGAAGTAGAAAGTTTGAAGAAGAAGGATGAAGAAGTCAAGGATAAGGTGGTTTCTGGTTTGGATGAAGATTCCAAGATTTAAATGAATTGAAAACTGGTCAGGAACAAGTTGCAGCTAATGTTCTGACCCAGTCTAAAGAAACCACCACCTTTGGAGATCTTTCAGGATGATGTGCACAATCTTCAAAGAATGCAAGAACATGCAATCATGGCAGCCTCTTGACCGGTTGCCAACTCACCATTCTGAATGGGAAGTGATTAGGGCAGGTCTAGATGCTGCCAAGGGGGAAAGAAGTGCAGTTCTTGCACCAATTGCAACTGAAAGCACTCCATCTGGAGGTCAATCTGGTATAGAAATGATTGTGGCTGCCAGTACTGAAGCTGGTGAGCAAAGAGTTATTGAAACTGGTGATGTAGGTGATAGGGGGAATGTTGTTGATAAGGGCAAAGGTTTAGCATGTGATGTATCTGCCCAGCCGGCCACTGATGTACCTATGTTGGAAACTGGCAATGCTGATGTACTTCCTCCAGTTTCTGAAAGTGTTAGCAAACAACTGGCTAGACTTGGTAATCAAATAAAAGAAAGAAAGAAAATGAAACAAGCCAACCAAGTTCAAGCCAGAGAGCATCTTGCTAAAATCAAACTGTTTGATATGAGTGATGCTCATCTTTTGGGAATCACTAAGGAGAAGTATGCCAGAGTAAAGAATGATCCCAGGATAGTTGACCAGTTGAAAGAAATGCTTGATGTTGAACTGGACAGACACTATCCTGATGATGAAGCTGAATTTGATGCCAGAAGCTTGAATATATCAGTGGAGAAGGCTAAAGAGAATAGGGCCAGTGGGATTCTAAAAAGAATTGAACATGTTAAGAAGGTTGTGAAAAGGGTATTGAATCCACCAAGGAGGATCCCTCAACCAAGAAGACCACTGACAAGAGATGCTGACCTTAGAACCTTCATTGAACCAGCTGGTGAAGTATCAAATGATGACATCAAGTCTGCTGTACTGGCTGCTGGAGCTGGGAGTATTAAAATAACAAATGAATCTGAAGCAAGAAGCTATTACTCCCAGATCATGGCAACCAGAAGACATAGTGGGACTATCATTGATGTTAATGTAACCATTAAGCCAGGCACCAAGCACTTTCAAGTTGAAGTTAGTTATACCAGAGGGCCACTGGTTAAAACTGACAATCCTGGTGCAATGCAGTATGGGTTCACTGAATGGGTTGAAATGGTGAATGTTTTGGATGCAAAGGCACAAAAGAATAGGTTTGAGAAAGCATGGGTGAACTTCTTAAGGGGCAAGATTCAACATAAAGAAAATCTGGAGCTAAAGTTGAATATTGATCCTAAAGACTCTCAGCCTATCTCTTCAGTGACCAAGAGAAGAAGAACTGGCGAAGGGCCATCTCATTAAGTTCTCTTTTCATTGTATCTACTTGTAATTTTATTTACATTCTGTAACTTGTATAAATTTCATTTCCTTGTATAAATGAAGTTACCAGTTTGTAACCACAAGGTAGATAATAGATTAGATCTAATAAACTTAAAAGAAAAACCCAAGGCATTTATTGATCTATAAAAATGCCTTGGAAAACTTAGATAGATTTAATCGAACAAGTCTCCCCAGTTCACACTTGTACAGATACAAGGACTGAAAAAGACTTGCCAATATTTCTAGACAAATAAGGGGAATTTGTTAGGACCAGTTTACTGGTAAACTGGCCAGTCTCCAGTTGCACCTGGAGACCCAGTGAAACTGGAGACCCAGAAGATTTGTCCAGAAATATATTGAAGTCCAGTTGCATCGTACAGTTAACGCAACTGAAGACTTCCTCCAGTTGAGAACTGACCAGTTGAAGAATCCTTCCAGTTGAAGTCGAAGACAACAAGTGGAAGATAGAGAATGACAATGGCAGCGAAGCCCAGTTGACATTCAAGTCAGTTACAAACTGGAGACCGTCAGTGGAAAGCTCTTACAAAGCTTTACACTGATTACTAGGAATTGACTTTTATGCTTTATGTGCTTTTACCCGGATAATAAGATTTATCTTATTATTTAAGTAATAAAAGGTACATAAAGCTGGTTGAGTAAAGTTGCTTTATACTGCAACTTTACACTGCTTTTTAAGGAATTAAATGCTATTCCTTAAATGATCTCAACCACATTTGTACGGCCAAAGTTAACATCCCAATGTTAACTTTGCCTATAAATACAAGTCATTGCACAACAAGAATATTTACTTCTTCGAACACACTTCGAACGAATTCACACTTTGCATACCTGCAATATTCTTGGTGAACTTGTGCAATATTCTCTCAATCACAAAAAGGAACATTTCACAACTTTAAGTGTTTCGATTGTTTAGAGAAATTCCAAGTGTAGATCAATTGTAGTTCATAGGTTGTTAGGATATTTACATACTTTGTATTATCTTGGTTCCGCAACAACCTTGTAATTTATTTAAAGTTAATAAATAAATTACACTTGAAAATTACATATTGTCTCACCAATTTACTTTGAGTATTTTACTTTATTGCATTGTTCTTTACTTATTGTCACTTAATAAGTAATCTATCTAGAACTTGGTATATACTCTCTGTAACTGGTCGTCTCCAGTTTAGAGCTTATATTGCAAAGTAACTCCACCATCAACATTGAGGTGTCTTCAGGTAGTACCATCTATTGAGTTGGGACTTACAGAAGTAATTATTAAAATGTAATGGGCTAACATTAACTGTCTTTTTAGGATATTTATTCTTTGAGACATAACCTCAAGCATGTTGCCTACATAATTTTCCTTGACTATACATTTGGTTTGTTTTTTTTTTTCTTATATACTTTTGCAAATTTATGTTTAGCTAATCTCATAAACAATCACATCTATATATATATATATATATATATAAAAGGCTATCGAAAAGCGCTCACGTGGCGCTCTCTTAGCCCGCCATGTCAGCAATTTCTTACGTGGCGTTACCAGAATAATCTGATTGACACGTCTCTTAGCCCGCCATGTCAGCAATTTCTTACGTGCGTTACCAGAATAATCTGATTGACACGCTCTCTTAGCCCGCCATGTCAGCAATTTCTTACGTGGCGTTACCAGAATAATCTGATTGACACGTCAGCAGCCACGTAGACAATTTATCAGCTGATGTGGAGTTCCACATAAGCAGATTTAAGCCATTTATTAGCCTTTATTTAAAAAAAACACAGCCAGGTTTCAAACCAGAGACCTTCCAGATATCGTCAACGCACATTTACCAGTTGAACCAAGATTGGTTTTGTTTATTATTGGGATAATCACAATTAATAAATCATCATTCCTCACTACACAAATTAAGAAGATAATTATCCCAGATCGTCCCATCAGTGTAACCACAGACTTCCTCAAATACTTTTCTATTTTTTCCTAAAGATAACCTCAAATCCTTAAACATTAGGGATTAAGGTTTTAAATTAAATGGCTAAATCAATATCAATATCAATCTCCATATCTATATATATATATATATATCCCAGATCGTCCCATCAGTGTAACCACAGACTTCCTCAAATACTTTTCTATTTTTTCCTAAAGATAACCTCAAATCCTTAAACATTAGGGATTAAGGTTTTAAATTAAATGGCTAAATCAATATCAATATCAATCTCCATATCTATATATATATATATATATCCCAGATCGTCCCATCAGTGTAACCACAGACTTCCTCAAATACTTTTCTATTTTTTCCTAAAGATAACCTCAAATCCTTAAACATTAGGGATTAAGGTTTTAAATTAAATGGCTAAATCAATATCAATATCAATCTCCATATCTATATATATATATATATATATATATCATTATAAATATTTATATATCTATATATATATGTAAGGATTTCGGTATGGGTTTTGTAAATATAAATCATATTCGATTATAATAGTGTTTTGGAGATATAAATCATGAATATTGGCCGACTTGCAGGATCGATGTATGTGCTCTTTTTTAGAACGGCTGAAGGATCGATGTATGTGTAACTGTATGCTTTTTTTTATAACAGAATATCAATATATGAAATTCGAGTTTTTTTTAATTGAATTCCCAAATCCAGAATTTTGTGTTGGTTTGACTCTCTGTATAGATTCATGATTTTTATGTGGTGTGCATGTTCGTCATGTTTTGAATCTTTATTATATAGAATTCCGATAAAGAAACTGTTTTTTTAGTACGTTCAGAATCGTATAGTTTTTTATCTTTCAAAGTTCAAACCGCTACCTGACTTCATTATTGATATCATTTTTATGTTTGTAATAGTAAAGTGATTGTAATATTTGTTGCTTCCTTTGTAACTTTTAGTGTAAATGTGATGTTTAATTGACTGGTGTCATAGCCTCATAGGTAGAATTTTGGGACCGTGCTCACGTGCTGTATAGAGCTAAACTATAGTGGGAATTCTATTGTATATGTGAGTTTTAATACATCAAATAAATCTAAATTTAGAGATGCGTTGTTAGTTTAGAGAAGCTAAACAACATACCAAAGTGAGGATTTGTTTCACTACAGTCACCTTCAATACAGATCCGTTTTCGTTTGTCTAATCTGCTGTCTGGAGCAACCGTAGGGTAGTACTTACTACTTAGCATAAATAGTAACGGGTGTTGTACCACCAGCTAACATTGTCGTATTTTGAGTGTTGCTTCTTTTTAAACTTTTAGTGTTGTTATTTATATACATTGTCTAATCTGTAACAGTAAAGTGAATGTTAAATTTGTTGCTTCTTTTTAAACTTTTAGTGTTTTTAATTTTAGCTATTTTATATCCTTGATAACGCAAGATTATGAGCAGCACATTTTTTAACCTGTTCGTTGCTAATGCTTATCGTAATTGCATAAGTAATATGAAAGTATCGGTCATGATTTTCAGTTCTATATTGATTACTGCTTTCATATCTTACTTTGTCCGGAAATTTTTATATGGTTATTGGTTCAGTTATAACACAGGTGCATTGTTCTTAATTTTAATGGTTTATGATTGTAATTCATGTACTTACATCAATTTTAGACAACCAGGTAGCTATATTAAGATAAATAGAGTTGTTTGGATTATTGTGAATAAACAAACAAGTTGTGTCCTTTTGCATAAGCTATTATGTTAGTTATATACTTATATGCAACAGTTATATTTAGAACTTATGGTTCATCTTTACAATTGCTCTATTAGGATGGCTGCTATATTTTGAGTATAATAGTTTGAATATGAAATTTGGGTTTTATAATTGAATATGATATTCGGGTTTTCATTTTTCCAGGATGGCAACAATGCTTAAGGATGTATCACCCAGGACACGGAATGGAACTGTAAAGGTTCGAGTACCGGTAAGGATCTGATGCTGGAACTCATCTTTGGAGACGAACAGGTTTGTAACGAGTAACTATCAAATGAACTTTGACAATTAAAATGTTACCACATATAACTATACCTCTTAACATTTGTTTGATTTAATTTGGCAGGAGGGTCGAATATCCTCTTCATTAAGAGGCAAGAAGAATATATCACAGTGGCAAAATCTATTGACCCATGGTGCAGCGGTTTCCATAAAGGCCTTTTCTGCCGCATCTAATGGAACACAAAAGAATCACAAGTTTTAACCGACTTCCCACCAGTATAAGATTATGTTCTCTCCCAACACCACAGTTAAGCCGATTCTATCCATGAGCATTAGAAGTGGTTCTCTGTTTCTGAATTCTCTTCTTAAATGTAAGGAGTTATCCTTTTTTAGATTTCACTATAATATCTACGTTTGTGCCTTATTTTTATATCTTCCCAAGTCGGCTGTATAGTGTGGGTGGCGTTATGAGAAACTTAGTTGGATTTGCTTCACAAGTTAGGCTTTTGGTTGATGCACTGGCTTTGTCATTGGACTTAAAATAAAAGATTTTGTGTCAGGTTAATTTACATTTTCCTATGTGATTAGCTTAGATATCTTGAATATTTGAGTGTGAAGTAGTCTAATTTTGAATATTTCTAACTTTTGTCTTATTTAATTGCCTTCTACATCATATTTGTATTAGGAAGTGAGATAGGGTAGAGGTTGAAAAATGCTTGGGTCGACTGGGTAATGGGACAACAATTATTTTGGGTCAAAATTTAAACCTTTTTTGTTATTGGTCAGGCCGGGTTGGGTTGTGACCATGCTAACCCGCAAATCAACATATATTGATGATGGACTGATGACTAGGCTGGTTGTGACCATTCTAACCAGCAAATCATCATCGTCACAGATCAGCACTATTATATGTGTGTGAATCCATCTACATGTTAGTCCATATATAGGCATCTTAATTTTGACCAGCTACTTACTAAAATGTTGGACGTAACATAAATAATCCTTTTTTGGGAAAAATAGATTGTCATTATCTTTTGAAAGTGAGATTGTTTGTATATACATAGTAGAAAGTACTTCATACAGAGAAACGTTGCATTTGGTTTGGTTATAATGGCTTCATATATATATATATAATGCATATATAAGCATCAAATATAATAACATGGCATGCAAATTGCTAGGAAGGTAAGTAGGATGTATGCTCCTGAGGCCCGTTTAACCAGAAGTACTAGCTATGTCCGGTGAGGCTGAATCAAGGTTCATTATTGGCACAAGCATTGGTTTCAATGCCGGGCAAAGAGGTACGTTTTTTCCTTCGACATTTGGAAGGAGCAAAGTGAGGTTAGCATAACGTAACCAACACATAATAATAAACTAAATTTGGCAATAACATTTCAGATAACCAGATTTGGTTTGGTAGTAAGATGGTGATCAAGCCCGAGTACTATAATAGAATAGAGAGTAATGTAAACACTTTTGAGTTATGAATCTTCTCTGTCTATATATCTGTATTAGATAATTGTGGTTTGAATTTAAACTATATAATGTATGAATGATATCGTTTCCATCAGCTCTTTCACACACACACACACACACACATATATATATAATGTATGAATGATATCGTTTCCACCATGATTTTCCGGCGACGGCGACCACCGCCACCACGACTTACACATGTGTAAGTTTTACAACTTACACATGTGTAAACAACTTACACATGTGTAAGTTAACTTACACATGTGTAAGTTACATGGACCCTTTTTGGACTCAAATTAAGCTGGACTCAATTTATCCCACCCCTATATATATATATATATATATATATATATATATATAGATACATACATATAAACATTGTCTTCTTATGTATGCGTAGTTGCAGGCCAACTTAGTTTGATAGGAGCCCGCTCATGGACGTTTCAGCATCCATGGAAACAATACCTAAAGGTTGGGGCTTTGTTTTTTTTTCCATTTAGACTTGATTTTTGTTTCTATCAGACATGATTTTGATGTCATGTTTTGACATCAGAGACTTTGTTTGTGTTAATGCCCGTGACGGTGGTTTTATGTGCCTGGAATAAATAAAATGCCAAGGTTTTTTTAATGTTCTTGGATTTTTATATCGCATTTCCTGCTTTTTTAGACTATATGTCAATGTATGAGATTATAGAGGTTCGACAGTTATGTTTTTGTACAGCGCATGTGAATGTATGAGAGTTTAGAACTAGCTGAATCACCGGTTATATAGGCGATTGTTACGATGGCTTGTCTTGTGTTTAAGGTAATTGGAAAGGGAATGTCCCGGTTTGTTATGCTTTTGAGGTAGGGGGCTGGGGGGTTGTTGCAGAGTGAGAAAACTCATGTGGGACAGAGTTATGTTTTGTTGTTAGCCCAACCTGGTCCATGGAATTGTGGGTTCCAAGGTGAATGTGTTACTACATGTGAACGTAACAGTTTAGAGGTTCAAGGTCCACTAGGTGTTAAAGACGTTATGTATTGGTAGAGCCACTGAAGACTCTTTCATATAATAAACCCTCAGGCCGTTCTACGCCCTATAAAATATTGTTGTCGTTGTTACTATCTGTCTCGCTATATGATTCATTAAATGCTACCTCAGTCATATATATAAAATGGGCCTCCAAGATAAGTATTGGTTAGTGTTTCCAAATAACATAAGAATATTAAACTCTTCCTCAATTGGTCGAAGTTCTATTGTTACAAACCTGTTCTTAATTGGACCTCGTGAATATGAGCTTGAATTATGATGATGATGCAATGGAGGTAGTTTTAGTAGTAGGACTAGATCTAGGGGTCATTCAGGTGTAAATAATTGTGAACGTAGATGAATATGGAAAGTGTGGAATTCAAATATTTTATTGAAGTTTAGTTAGAAAGATTAGAGATAACCTGTCTACTTGCCATTGTCTATAGTTTTTGTTTATTTTCACAATTTCACTTAGCAAACACTCACACATGTATCCGCTATTATTGGTAAGTAGCAATTTTAGAATAAATGTAGTTAATTTCATTAGGTCAAAATCTTATATGTTTACACTTTTTACATGTATCATAAGTTGGATGTTGTGTCTTAACTGCTTTTGTATATTGTTACAGCACCTGGCAAATGGATCTTGGAAGGAATTTGTAGCAATGGTACATGCTTAATTTGTAGGAATTGCTCCGGACTATGTTATAGCATCTTGAAGTACTATTTAGTTGCACCATTCTTGATTTTTTTTAGTATAAAAGACCATCTATCCGATACATTGTACTGTTTAAAGTATGTTATATAACGTCTGATTTGTCTTTGTTCCTCTTCTTTTATCATTACTACTATTATCTGCATATTTTTTTTTTGAACATATTATCTGCATATTTAAACCATCGTTTCTCGCCAAACATATTAGTTGAAAAGTGTATTATAAAGTTTAAGTTTACGGGCTTACATTTACATTTGCCAAAGTTGATGCGGAAAGTGTGTACTTAAGAAGTTTCTTTGATATGATCGGAAATCAAACAACAAAAATTTTACGATAAATCACGTAGAAACAAAATAGACCGGTGCAACGCACAGATAGTCCAATTGTAAGCGCCCCCATCCAGATTCTGAAGTTCAAAATGAAACTGATGTTGCCCCTGAATCCGGCAAGTCTTCGACAAACAAGATACGCAGGCGACTAACCATTCAGAGTGATGAAGAGTAGTATAAATGGAGTTGTTAGCAGCCCTGGAGTACTTAGCTTATCAAATAATGCAGTTTGTTTGCCATTTAAACTTGGATTTTGTTTTTATCTGTCTCGGTTTTGATGTTATGTTTTGACATCGGATACTTGCAGACTTTTGAGGCTTTTGATTATCGTTATTTCTAATTGGATTAAATAAACCTCCTGGTGTTTTAAATTGTTATTGGATATTGCTATATATATATATATATATATATCACTATATATATATATATATATCTTTTGCGTGAATATACACACTCGTATTTGGTTACTATAGTGAAATATATATATATATATATATATATATATATATATATATATATATATATATATATATATATATATATATATATATATATATATATATATATATATATATATATATATATATATATATATATATATATATATATATATATATATATATATATATATATATATATATATATATATATATATATATATATATATATATATATATATATATATATATATATATATATATATATATATATATATATATATATATATATATATATATATATATATATATATATATATATATATATATATATATATATATATATATATATATATATATATATATATATATATATATATATATATATATATATATATATATATATATATATATATATATATATATATATATATATATATATATATATATATATATATATATATATATATATATATATATATATATATATATATATATATATATATATATATATATATATATATATATATATATATATATATATATATATATATATATATATATATATATATATATATATATATATATATATATATATATATATATATATATATATATATATATATATATATATATATATATATATATATATATATATATATATATATATATATATATATATATATATATATATATATATATATATATATATATATATATATATATATATATATATATATATATATATATATATATATATATATATATATATATATATATATATATATATATATATATATATATATATATATATATATATATATATATATATATATATATATATATATATATATATATATATATATATATATATATATATATATATATATATATATATATATATATATATATATATATATATATATATATATATATATATATATATATATATATATATATATATATATATATATATATATATATATATATATATATATATATATATATATATATATATATATATATATATATATATATATATATATATATATATATATATATATATATATATATATATATATATATATATATATATATATATATATATATATATATATATATATATATATATATATATATATATATATATATATATATATATATATATATATATATATATATATATATATATATATATATATATATATATATATATATATATATATATATATATATATATATATATATATATATATATATATATATATATATATATATATATATATATATATATATATATATATATATATATATATATATATATATATATATATATATATATATATATATATATATATATATATATATATATATATATATATATATATATATATATATATATATATATATATATATATATATATATATATATATATATATATATATATATATATATATATATATATATATATATATATATATATATATATATATATATATATATATATATATATATATATATATATATATATATATATATATATATATATATATATATATATATATATATATATATATATATATATATATATATATATATATATATATATATATATATATATATATATATATATATATATATATATATATATATATATATATATATATATATATATATATATATATATATATATATATATATATATATATATATATATATATATATATATATATATATATATATATATATATATATATATATATATATATATATATATATATATATATATATATATATATATATATATATATATATATATATATATATATATATATATATATATATATATATATATATATATATATATATATATATATATATATATATATATATATATATATATATATATATATATATATATATATATATATATATATATATATATATATATATATATATATATATATATATATATATATATATATATATATATATATATATATATATATATATATATATATATATACATATGTTGTTATATATATATTATAATATATATAGTATAAATATATATATATATATATATATATATAGGGGTTGGGTATTGTAAAACAAGTATTAAAGTAAAACAAATAGGACAAGATCTTGACCCTTAGATCATGGTTAAATTGATGCACGAAGATTCACGAAGCAATTGATGCACGATGATTTTCATGATACACGGTGATTTTCAGTGAAGAGAAACCTATTGTTTTATTTGTTTTACTTTAATACTTGTTTTATTTTACCTAAAACCTATATATATATATATATATCCTAATCTATTTAGTTTTTTACAAAAAAAATTTACATTTTCTTTGTTTTATAAATATTTCTCATTGATTTTGTCACGTATCAGACTCTGTTAGTATATCTTTAAGTGTAGAATTTAAGCATATTAAACATTTTTCTTTCCATGAATATACATTTGTTTATAAGTTTTATTGTGACACACACACTTACATGTGTTAACTATAACATGCCAGCAAGTTTAATATACTTACGACCAAAGTTGCTTCATTAATAATATTTAATCCCTCATATTTTAGGGCTCGACACTCTTGGTTAGTTGAATACATATAACTTCTATGCTCTAATCTTTATAAGATCATATAAGTATAATATCAAACTACTTATAATTTAAAGATAGTTTATATTTTAATGGACTAATATTTTGGGTCTTACGGTATTGTTTTCGTTCTATAAGTTGTTTTAACCTCCACCAAAGATACAATAGTGGGTCCAGGGGCGGACCTAGAGTAGTCCAAGGCGGGTCCTAGGACCTACCTAAGTTTCGAAAAATTTTAGAGACGATGTGATAATTTTTTTTAGGACCTACGTAAATATTTGGTCAGGACCTACCTTATATTTTTTGAACATAAAAATTTCATATGGACTTAAATTAAACCCATTAAGTATGTGGGATGGCCTTTCAACCACTTAAATATTTAACCTTTATAAACCTTTCGAGATATGAGCGACCAGTATTATGATGGAATTAGTCGACGTAGAGGTTCACATGTTAGTCATTTATTATTATTATTTCAAAGTTAATTTATTTAACCATTCAATCATAGAATAGAATTTGTATAAACCAACCACTAATAAGTTGATTTTTTTTCACAGGTTAGCAACTTGCACCATTATCAAATTGATGTCTTTTATGCAGTCATAGATATGCAACTACAAGAGCTAAATTATCGGTTTAATGAAGTGAATACAAGATTACTTCTTTCTATGGCTTGTTTATGCCCAAGTGAATCTTTTAAAGCATTTAATCTGGAGAAACTAATGGAAATGGCCACATTTTATCCGGAAGAGTACCCAACAGAAAATGATCTTCAACTGCTTGAACTGGAACTTCAAGATTACATCAAGGATGTACGTGGTGATGAAAATTTCAACCATTTGAAGAGTCTAGGAGATTTTTCCAGAGTGATGGTTGAAACAAAAAGGCATATAATATATCCAAAGATGTATCTTCTTTTGAAATTGGCATTGGTTTTGCCGGTTGCTACATCTACCGTGGAACGTGCATTTTCATCAATGAAGTTAATAAAGTCGGATTTGCGCAACAAAATGAGTGATGAATTTATGAATGATTGTTTAGTATCATATATCGAAAAAGATGTGTTAGATGGTATTAGTAATGAGGACCTTATGCAGCAATTTCAAAGTCAAAAGCGTCGTCGAGTAGTGGTGTAATGTAACATCCCAAACTTTTTATTAACGTTTGACTAAAGTCGTTAAGTCAATATTATGTGTCCGTTAAGTCTATTGCTAGATTTAATGCTTATTTGTGGTTTATGTGTTATATATGTGAGGCTTGAAAGTCTTAATGCATGATATGAAAATATGTTTATGGAGTAATTATATGACTATTAGGGGTGATTAATGAAGTATTTAGGTAGTATATGGTCCTTAGGGGAGTTTTTGACTAGTAATGAGCTATATGGAAGCCTAGGGACCAAATTTGACATATGGTGAAACTCAAAAACGGGTTTAGGGTCAATGATGGAGTCATTAGTTCCTAATTGTTGATTAAATCATTATTCTCTCAAGCCCTAGCCGCCCCCCTTGATCCCCTATCAAATTTCTAAGCGAAAATCCTTCAAAACGTGTGATTCGAGTGTGTTTGATCAAGATTATTGCATCCTCTTTGAGATCTACAGGTAGGAAAGGTATATTAACGTTAATTTTCTATCTTTTCAATTATATGAGTCATTTGAAATCAGATCTAGGTGTTAGAGGATCAATTGATGTCGAAATAACAATTGTTTAAATGATGCAAATCATGTATGTTTTAATCAAAGGTTGTATTGCATCATTTTGGTCTAAATATGAAGGATTTTGAAGTATTAAAGTCGTGTTTATGATTTGGAGTCGTCTTGGTGGAGTTTCGGTTTGGATTCAATTATGTTTATGAGACGATTTAGGTCAAATCGGGTGTCAAATGATTTGTATAAGGTGTGTAATGAATCCTTGAATCAATATATGATTTCATAGTGTCAATTGAATCATATTTTGGGTATATATGAACTGTAGGTGTCATGGTTAATTTCCATGGATGTTTGATGTTTGAGATCTTTTGTAAAACAAAGAGTTTATAAGGTCTGAAAATTCAGTCATAATGCAAAAATCGTATCTCCTTTATAATAATGAGTTAGGAGATGAATCTTACATTTTTGAAAAGTTCTTTGAGTCCCCTACATTTGTTAAGAACTGAGTTTTCTCTCATTTGGTCGTCTTGTATGCCAAAAGTAGTCTACAAAACTGAATATAGTCAAAAGATGAAAGTAGTCTACAGAATATGAAAGTAGTCTACAAAAGAAGTAGTCTACAGAAAAGTAGTCTACAAGTGAGTCAGGTAGTCTACAGAAAAGTATAGTAGTCTACAAAGGATGAAAGTAGTCTACAAAATATAGTAGTCTACAGAATTGAAAGTAGTCAAAAGTAGACTAGTAGTCTACAAATAGATGGAAGTAGTCAACAGAGACTATTATTTGACAAGTATATAGACTGTAGGCCGGTTTAGCCTCGTTTATACTCATTAATTGATCCTATGTTCATTATAGGTAGTTGGGAACACTTGCCTTGCACGGTAACCTTAGTTATCGTTTGTGTGCGTTTCTACGAGGTAAGATACACTACTTTGACACGCTGAGGGATTCAACAAAAGCATGGTTTTTAGAATATAACTTCTCTATTCTCATCTTGTATACTTAAGGGTATTCGGGTTGTATGGGAGGTTATATGGGATATGTATTTGACTTATGAGACCTGAAATGCATTCCCCTTTATATGCAATGCAAAGTTATGTTATGAAATGATATGCAATGTAATGAAATGTGATGCAAGTATATGTTGTTGCTTGGGTGGCTCCTTGCAACGTAATTACGTGGTTTGAGTATCTCCAGGTGGAGTGATTACCCACCAATGTCTTGAACATACGGACTACTCCTTGAGTGGCTTGCCATTCCTTAACGACACTTGATGGACCGCCGTATGGCTCATCCATCTAGTCGGGTGTGAGGTTCCCGTTAGGTCTTATGACCGCCTACACACAAACTTACACCTTATACGATATGCGTGACTTATGTCACACCTAATGTGATGATATGTGATGATGAAATGATGATTAGGCACATTTAGGATGGCTCATCCTACCATGAAAGATGTTGATGCTATGTTATGTTTGTGATGATATGCGATGTGTGTCTTTAATATGAAAAGCTGCTTTACCAAGTTTTAATTGGACAAACGTTTATTAATTTAGTGTTATCTTACTTAGCTAATTCGTTAGCTAACACTTGTTCTTGAAATGTGTTGTCCCCTCAGGTTTAGCAAGCTAGAAGTGTGTTGATGGAAAGTGAGCGAGGCATGGGTAGAATACTTGAAGATGCTATTAGTTACCCATAGTTGCTGCTCCTTTTAGGCATTTGATTTCGTTATGACTATTATGTCTTGTTATGACTTGTATGCGGTTGTTTTATGTTGGGCATCCGTAGGATTTCCATTTATACTATTTTGATGATGTGACGAGTAACACCTCTTATTTTATGAACAAACCAAACTGGATTTTATGGTTTGGACTTTTAAAACGTTAATCCGCATTCTTTAACACCGTTAGGTGAAAAGTTTTTGGAAATCCATATTTTTAAATGTTGGGTGTTACAAGTTGGTATCAGAGAAATGGTTTAAGTGAACCAATGACTATAGGTATGCCATAGGAATTGGACTTAAACCGATAGAGATCAGGTTAGGCTTAAGTAGGTATGCTTAGCCTTTGAGATGAAATGCCTTAGGACGGGTTGGGATGAGTGAGATTGTAGGAATAAGGCTATATGATGATTGTTTATTCATATGTGAATATGTGTTTTAGCCTTTATTCTTCCGTTTCTCGCTTCTCCGTCGTTAAGTTATTCAATTACTACGATAGACGGTCCTCGAGGTGATCTTCTATTCTTCTAACTGAATTTGATAAACTTTTGCCTTATGAAATGTGAGAAGTTGTTGAGATGGACAAAAGTTGGAGGATTAGATGAATGGAATTGATGAAAAGAAAGTGATACACAATGGTGGTAACGAACACGCATGTGAAAGGATACAACTACAATTATGGTCTGGAACATAATTGCAAGTGTATCACGACGCGAGCGTGTTTGTATGGCCATGCTTGTGTTGACCGGTGTACAAAGTAATGAAGTTGGAGAGATTTCTATGTAGTGAATCTTTATGTGTCGAGAGTAAACACCGTGATACAACTATAATGATGTTGATGCCTCAAGTGTGTTGAAATGTGAGAAGATCGATGGAAAGTGATAGCCTTATTAAATGTTTATGAGGATTATGTTGTACATGAAGTTAAATGAAGTTTTGAGATAAGTGAGGAGTGAAATTATTAGTAGTCAATGTTGTTAAGTCTACTAGTTTAAAGGACATGGACTTGAAGTTGATGAGTAGAGTTGATGCTGGATTTTTGAAGGTTATAAGTAGGTGACGCATAGAAGGGTTACCGGGCACATGTATGGAAGGATACAGTTACAATTCCGGTCGCGAACGTAATTGTAAATGTATCACGACATGTGTGTGTTTGTGAGACTGTGTCTGTGCTGATCTGAATGGAGTGAAGATGGGAATGATGGAAACACTGGTTAGTGGCATAATTAACCACGTGAAGAGTAGACGGGTATCTATGGGTTAAAGAATGATGAAGCTGAAGCAAGTAAAGAAGATAACGCTATGGATGATTGAACCTTTTAACCATGAAGATCTTCCATCCTATGAACACCATGTTATGATGTGAGGTAACCTACGAGCTGCGAAGTCTTAAGGTTGTGCTTGGGTGTAAGGAAGACGCTTAGATTTTGTTTGAAATTATCTTTCCTGGTCATAGATGGTATGCGGCGCATATTTTGGTCTGTTTTGGATTTATGACTCGTTTAAGTTTAGGTTTCGTTACGGGATGTTAGATGATGATTGGAACGAGTATCTACAGGTGGAGATCCTTCCTTATATTGCATGATGGTATGGAGAACTAACACATGAACCTTTCTAGCAGTTCTATCGCATATTGCCTTTGCCGGTGTGACATGAAGGTGATGTTGATATCCTATATGAGTACGAAACCTTATGTCTGACTGCTTCTCAAGATAAAGAGTTTACCCTTATGAAAAGTTAAGAGGTTGGATGACGGAGTTAACTATGGATACTTAAATCACAAGAAGTAGAAGTTTTCAGGAGCATTGTAACATCCCAAACTTTTCTTTACTAGTTGACTAATGCCGTTAAGTCAATATTGTGTGTGTCGTTAAGTCTATTTTAGATTTAATGTTTATATGTAGCTAATGTGTGTTATGTGCGAGGCTTGTAAGCCTAAATGTTAATGTAGTATAAATGTGTGTAATGTGAAGATCAATGTCTATGTAGTGACATTAAATGAAGGATTAATGATGTATATGGTCAATAAAGTAGTTTGTGACCAATAATGAAGGATTAGGAAGCTTAGGGGCTAGTTTTGACATGTGTGCAAAGTTAAAAACGGGTTTAGAGGCTTAGGGGTTGTCTTTAGAGAGCCATTATGCAGGTTTTCTTCCTCCTAAACAAGCCCTAGCTGATCCCTTCCCTTCCCCTCAAGTTTCTCACTAGATCTATTCGTTTTGGAGCCAAATCGATCGTGCATTGCTTAGATCTTGGATCTTTATCACCTAATACAGGTAATATAGGTGTTCCTCTTTTGAGATATGATTGTTTGAGTCTTATATTAGTCTTAATCCAGGCCATAAGGGTTGGTGCGGCGCACCCGTAGTTAATTTGAATTACCTGGAGGATTGGTGCGACGCACCAAAGGGTAGGTGCGGCGCACCCGTAGTTAATTTGAATTACCTGGAGGATTGGTGCGACGCACCAAAGGAGTGGTGCGGCGCACCACAGCCCAGTTTGGTTTTTGGTGAACCCCGATATGCGACGCACCATGGGCTGGTGCGGCGCACCTGTGTTAATCTTAATTCCTGGAGGATTGGTGCGACGCACCAAAGGAGTAGGTGCGGCGCACCACAGCCCAGTTTGGTTTTTTGGTGAACCCCGATAGGTGCGGCGCACCAAAGGAGTGGTGCGGCGCACCACAGCCCAGTTTGGTTTTTTGGTGAACCCCGATATGCGACGCACCAAGGGCTGGTGCGGCGCACCTGGTCTTAATCTAAATCCTGGTTGGTTTGTGCGACGCACCAAAGGGTAGGTGCGGCGCACCCGTAGTTAATTTGAATTACCTGGAGGATTGGTGCGACGCACCACATGGAAGGTGCGGCGCACCCGTAGTTAATTTGAATTACCTGGAGGATTGGTGCGACGCACCAAATGGTAGGTGCGGCGCACCCGTAGTTAATTTGAATTACCTGGAGGATTGGTGCGACGCACCACATGGAAGGTGCGGCGCACCCGTAGTTAATTTGAATTACCTGGAGGATTGGTGCGACGCACCAAAGGAGTGGTGCGACGCACCACAGCCCAGTTTGGGTTTTTGGTGAACCCCGATATGCGACGCACCAAGGGCTGGTGCGGCGCACCTGGTCTTAATCTAAATTCCCTGGAAGATTGGTGCGACGCACCAAAGGGTAGGTGCGGCGCACCTATTGTTGATAAGTTTTCTGATGGTTTTGTGCGACGCACCAAAGGGTAGGTGCGGCGCACCACAGCCCAGTTTGGTTTTTTGGTGAACCCCGATATGCGACGCACCAAGGGCTGGTGCGGCGCACCTGGTCTTAATCTAAATTCCCTGGAAGATTAGTGCGACGCACCAAAGGGTAGGTGCGGCGCACCTATTGTTGATAGAATTCCTGGAGATTGGTGCGACGCACCAAAGGAGTGGTGCGGCGCACCACAGCCCAGTTTGGTTTTTTGGTGAACCCCGATATGCGGCGCACCAAAGGAGTGGTGCGGCGCACCACAGCCCAGTTTGGTTTTTTGGTGAACCCCGATATGCGACGCACCAAGGGCTGGTGCGGCGCACCTGGTCTTAATCTAAATTCCCTGGAAGATTAGTGCGACGCACCAAAGGGTAGGTGCGGCGCACCTATTGTTGATAAGTTTTCTGATGGTTTTGTGCGACGCACCAAAGGGTAGGTGCGGCGCACCCGTAGTTAATTTGAATTACCTGGAGGATTGGTGCGACGCACCACATGGAAGGTGCGGCGCACCACATGTCCAGATTCCACAAATGTGTCGTTTAGCTTATATTTCGATCTTATACTTGTTCTAGGTTATTGGAGACACCTAGTCATCGTTGTATTGTGCTTGTAGCTTGTTGTTAAGCTGTATCAAGGTAAGATACACTACTTTTGTCACGCTGAGGGTTCAACAAGCAAAGGTTTCATACTTATAACTTTCTTAACGGTAACTTATGATATATGTGGGTATCTCGGGTTACACGGGAGGTATTATGGGATATGTAGTTGACCATGAGACCTGAAATGCAGACCTTAATATAGTGAAATGAAGTATTGTTCAATGTAGGGTATTGTTATGCAGTTTATGTAGATTTATGAAGTGTCTTATTATGTGTGAAATGTAGAAATGAAGTGGTTGTGTGACATATGCATACTACATGGCTTGTACACCTAGCTCACTAGACTTGGTAGGTTGCCATGTCACTTGCACGTTTAAGGGCCCAAACGAAATGAAGGTAATGTGTGATTATGTTTAGGTTATGTGTGTTGCCTAAACTATTATGTGTGAAATCGAGCTCGTAAATATAATGCAGGGAAAGTGTTAAGCTTAACCGTACAAGTCTTAGCCGGACGAGTACGTTGACGTAGTTGTTGCTTGGGTGGCTCCTTGCAACATGGTCTTTATAATGCAGGGCGAGTAATACGAGGGGTTTGACCAACCTCCACATACGGATTACTCTTGGATTGGCTTGTCATTCCTTAACGACGTACGATGATTAGTCTTTTGGTTGATCATCTAGTCGGGTGTGATGCAGGGCACACTTATATGTAGATAACGAAGATATGTGTGACAATGTGTGAACTAATGCAGGATAGGCACATTAGGATGATTATCCTAATTGATATGAAGTTGTTATGCAGTTATGTGTGTTGTGTGTTGTGCCTAATGAGTTTGTCTAATAATGAAGAAAGGTTTTAATTGGACAAATGCTTTTAAATTAAGTGTGATCTTACTTAGCTATTCTTATAGCTAACACTTGTTTCTTTAATGTGGTTGTTCCCTCAGGTTTAGCTTGAAGGACTTGTAGATGCAGGACGTGAGGGCGTGGGTAGAAAGCATGCAGATTCCTTAGCTACCCATAGTTGCTTATTATGGAGACTTTTGAATACATTCATTTTGATGTCGAATTTATGTAATAATGTGTGAACGGTTGTTTAATGTTGGGCAACCGTTGGGTTTTCATTTGAACTAATGTTTGATATGGCATGTAACACCAACTAAACGCAGAAACCGAAATGCTTTTATCGGTTTTGACTTTTACGGTCTTTACTTCCGCAATTTAACACCGTTAGGTGAAAGATTTTTGAAAACCCATATTTTTAAACGTTGGGTGTTACAAGCATTCGGTTCCGAATTGATCGTGTTTCTCGCCTATGTGATCTACTTATGTAAGGCAAAGATTATACTTCAAAAGTCGAGGCCACCCGTAGTTTCGAGATGTGCTATTAATGTTCTCGGTTTTGTTGCGATCGTGAGGTCGAACCTTCTATTGACGTGTGACGAGTGCTACTTTTATTCAAAGACACCTTTCGTTTTGTTCTCACTTATAGGAAGAAGTCAATGTTTTCGATTGTGGGATGTATTTCTTTCTATAGGATAGATTTACAAATTGTACTACCATATGATGAAGTTGATGATGAAAGTCCTGCTTAGGTTAATCATACGCTCGTTATGACCCTATTGAGTTTCTTGAAGTACCTGCATGGTAACGAATGGTCCTTACTATGTCGTGAACTTAAGGGATAAAGTTTAAAGTTTCTCTAGACCGTCCAGTCATTACGTTCGGTGATGACATTATTATCTATTCTAAGTATAATGAAGAACATCATGATGTGTAAGGAACGTTACTACGATTTTCTACAAGTAGAGGCCTAATTCTAAATTCGCCCAAAGTGAGTAAAAGTTAATGTAGAAGCTGAAGCGTAGAATTGAAAAGAACAAGGTTCCATTTAATGTTTAATTCCATGACTATAAGGTTATGGTAAGCACTTGTCTGCAATGAGCCAGTCAAAGGTGATGTTTCTAGAGACGAAGATGTTGGTATTATGTGAGTGGATTCTGGAAATTCATAAATAACCAGCGTGGAATTATAAGTCTAAAAGTAAGATTTCGGTATCTGAGAACGAAATGACCAAAAGTTGTACTTGAGGAAGTAGATATTCGATTCATCCTGGTGTCACTAAAATGTATGCAGATTTAAAGCCTATTTATTGGTGGCCGGATATCAAAGGTGAAGTAGCACATTTTGTTGAAAGATGCTTGACTTGTGCTCGTGTGAAAACGGACCATCAAAAGCCATATGGAATGTTGCAACAGTTAGAGATTCCAGAATGGAAATGGGATCACATCACTATGGATTTTGTTACTAAGTTACCAAGAACTCCGAAAGGAAATGACATGGTATGGGTAATTGTTGATAGATTGACTAAGAGTGCTCATTTCTTAGCAACTCGTCAAGATGTACCTTTGACTAAGATGGCTAAGATGTATATAGATGAAGTTGTTTCGAAGCATGGAGTTCCATTGTCTATAGTTTCGGATCGAGACACGAGATTTGTATCTAGCTTTTGGAAAGGTCTCCAACGAGAGTTAGGTACTAGAGTGAATTTGAGCACGGCTTATCATCCTCAAACCGATGGTCAAAGTGAAAGAACCATTCAAACATTGGAAGACATGTTAAGGACTTGTGTTTTAGAGTATGGTGGAGCTTGGGATGATCACTTGAAGTTGATAGAGTTTTCGTATAACAACAGCTACCATTCAAGTATTGGAATGCCACCTTTTGAAATGCTTTACGGTAGAAGGTGTAGGACTCCAAGTTGTTGGATGGAGCCCGGTGAAAAGCAAATTACAAGTCCTGAAATTGTAGAAATCTCAGCCGAGAAAGTGAATATTGCAAAGGAAGCACTTCGTGTAGCTAGAGAAAGACAGAAAACCTATGCCGATAAGAAAAGGAGACCGGTTGTGTTTAAAGTTGGTGACTTAGTGATGCTGAAAGTTTCTCCATGGAAAGGAGTGATTCGGTTTGGTAAGAAAGGAAAGTTGAGTCCAAGATTCATCGGACCGTTTAAAGTGTTAAAACGTATTAAGGATGTGGCTTATCAACTAGAATTGCCTCCGGAATTGGATGGAATCCATAACACATTTCATGTCTCATATTTGAGGAAGTGCTTGGCGGAGGAGTCTAGTGTCATACCTATTGAAGATGTGAGTGTGGATCCGACGAAAAGAATGGTAGAGGAACCGATAGCTATTCTTGGAAGGAAACAAAAGAAGTTACGCCGGAAGATGATTGATCTAGTCTTGGTCAAATGGAGACATAATCATGGTGAAAGCCTTACTTGGGAAACCGAAGCGGTAATGAAAGAGAAGTATCCCGAGTTGTTTCTTGCTGATGAGATTCCGGGGACGGAATCCTCTTAAGGGGGAGGTATTTGTAACATCCCAAACTTTTTATTAACGTTTGACTAAAGTCGTTAAGTCAATATTATGTGTCCGTTAAGTCTATTGCTAGATTAATGCTTATTTGTGGTTTATGTGTTATATATGTGAGGCTTGAAAGTCTTAATGCATGATATGAAAATATGTTTATGGAGTAATTATATGACTATTAGGGGTGATTAATGAAGTATTTAGGTAGTATATGGTCCTTAGGGGAGTTTTTGACTATTAATGAGCTATATGGAAGCCTAGGGACCAAATTTGACATATGGTGAAACTCAAAAACGGGTTTAGGGTCAATGATGGAGTCATTAGTTCCTAATTGTTGATTAAATCATTATTCTCTCAAGCCCTAGCCGCCCCCCTTGATCCCCTATCAAATTTCTAAGCGAAAATCCTTCAAAACGTGTGATTCGAGTGTGTTTGATCAAGATTATTGCATCCTCTTTGAGATCTACAGGTAGGAAAGGTATATTAACGTTAATTTTCTATCTTTTCAATTATATGAGTCATTTGAAATCAGATCTAGGTGTTAGAGGATCAATTGATGTCGAAATAACAATTGTTTAAATGATGCAAATCATGTATGTTTTAATCAAAGGTTGTATTGCATCATTTTGGTCTAAATATGAAGGATTTTGAAGTATTAAAGTCGTGTTTATGATTTGGAGTCGTCTTGGTGGAGTTTCGGTTTGGATTCAATTATGTTTATGAGACGATTTAGGTCAAATCGGGTGTCAAATGATTTGTATAAGGTGTGTAATGAATCCTTGAATCAATATATGATTTCATAGTGTCAATTGAATCATATTTTGGGTATATATGAACTGTAGGTGTCATGGTTAATTTCCATGGATGTTTGATGTTTGAGATCTTTTGTAAAACAAAGAGTTTATAAGGTCTGAAAATTCAGTCATAATGCAAAAATCGTATCTCCTTTATAATAATGAGTTAGGAGATGAATCTTACATTTTTGAAAAGTTCTTTGAGTCCCCTACATTTGTTAAGAACTGAGTTTTCTCTCATTTGGTCGTCTTGTATGCCAAAAGTAGTCTACAAAAGTAGTCTACAAAACTGAATATAGTCAAAAGATGAAAGTAGTCTACAAAAAGAGTCAAGTAGTCTACAAGTGAGTCAGGTAGTCTACAGAAAAGTAGTCTACAAAGAATGAAAGTAGTCAAAAGTAGACTAGTAGTCTACAAATAGATGGAAGTAGTCAACAGAGACTATTAATTGACAAGTATATAGACTGTAGGCCGGTTTAGCCTCGTTTATACTCATTAATTGATCCTATGTTCATTATAGGTAGTTGGGAACACTTTCCTTGCACGGTAACCTTAGTTATCGTTTGTGTGCGTTTCTACAGGTAAGATACACTACTTTGACACGCTGAGGGATTCAACAAAAGCATGGTTTTTAGAATATAACTTCTCTATTCTCATCTTGTATACTTAAGGGTATTCGGGTTGTATGGGAGGTTATATGGGATATGTATTTGACTTATGAGACCTGAAATGCATTCCCCTTTATATGCAATGCAAAGTTATGTTATGAAATGATATGCAATGTATTGAAATGTGATGCAAGTATATGTTGTTGCTTGGGTGGCTCCTTGCAACGTAATTACGTGGTTTGAGTATCTCCGGGTGGAGTGATTACCCACCAATGTCTTGAACATACGGACTACTCCTTGAGTGGCTTGCCATTCCTTAACGACACTTGATGGACCGCCGTATGGCTCATCCATCTAGTCGGGTGTGAGGTTCCCGTTAGGTCTTATGACCGCCTACACACAAACTTACACCTTATACGATATGTGTGACTTATGTCACACCTAATGTGATGATATGTGATGATGAAATGATGATTAGGCACATTTAGGATGGCTCATCCTACCATGAAAGATGTTGATGCTATGTTATGTTTGTGATGATATGCGATGTGTGTCTTTAATATGAAAAGCTGCTTTACCAAGTTTTAATTGGACAAACGTTTATTAATTTAGTGTTATCTTACTTAGCTAATTCGTTAGCTAACACTTGTTCTTGAAATGTGTTGTCCCCTCAGGTTTAGCAAGCTAGAAGTGTGTTGATGGAAAGTGAGCGAGGCATGGGTAGAATACTTGAAGATGCTATTAGTTACCCATAGTTGCTGCTCCTTTTAGGCATTTGATTTCGTTATGACTATTATGTCTTGTTATGACTTGTATGCGGTTGTTTTATGTTGGGCATCCGTAGGATTTCCATTTATACTATTTTGATGATGTGACGAGTAACACCTCTTATTTTATGAACAAACCAAACTGGATTTTATGGTTTGGACTTTTAAAACGTTAATCCGCATTCTTTAACACCGTTAGGTGAAAAGTTTTTGAAAATCCGTATTTTTAAATGTTGGGTGTTACATGTAAGAACTTTTTGGATATGCTAGTATCATTTTGTAGCTCTATTTTTATAGTAGTATAGGTAAGGTATGCAATAGTATAACCGCCCCTTTGCATTTGTAACATGGTATGGTGATCCGACCCATTTGATTTTTTTCTCTCCCGCAAATAAGTAGTCAAGTCAAAGTCAAGGACCTAACTAAGCTGAAATCTTGGATCCGCCACTGAGTGGGTCATGTTTCAAAATGACAATCCAAATTTCTTGTCCTGCTATTATGTTAAATCAAACATTTTCATTTTTGCAAGTCGTTTGTACCAAAGGTGCAATTGTCGTTTGATACGAAAAAGTTGTAAACAATTCTCGTGTTATGACATTTAACTCGGATTTAATCCATGTTTCATCACTATACGGATCTAGTGCCTTCGTCTTTCTATTTTTATTATTTACAACTCTAACTTTCATTATCTATACTAGATTATAAAGTATTTATCCTCTCCCATTTTCTCAAAAAAGAACTTATCTCAATTAATCATCTCCTTTATTCATTAATTTAAATAACCCCACCTAATATACTCATAACGAATTTCTTAATAAGATGCAGGCAACATGATTATTACTTAATCTTTGACGAGAGAGAGAAGCCGCACGAAGTCCACTGTTTGTGTTCTTCTTATCATTATTCGAACAACTTTATATTTTTCTCATTAGGTTCTTCCTGATGAATTCTTCTACATCAATATTAGTTATGATCATTGTTAGTTTAATTATAAGTATACTTGGTTGTCTAACGTATTGTTTTTTTTTTGGTTAAAAGAATTTAGCGTTTAAACAACAATTATTTATCATTTCTTAATTAACATTTCCGAATCATTGGTACGATTTTATTTAATTCTTTTTTATTTCGTTATGGTGGTTTGCAGTAGCTAATTAACCTATGGGTAAGGATGAAAAGAAGACGTTATGTGACTCAAACCTAGAAGAATAACCACCTCCAAAATCTGGTCGCCGTACTACTTCCGGAATAACAAAAGATGGAATGGGGCTAGATAACACTTGCACTCTCATCTGGGAGCTTGAACTCAACAACACTCCCATTCATAATCGTTCTAGTTTACCCGTGATTGTCAATGAATCGATACCCATTCCCGATCGTTCTAGTTTACCCATGATCAATGAATCGATACCCATTCCCGATCGTTCTAGTTTACCCGTGATTGCAATGAATCGATACCCATTCTCGATCGTTCTAGTTTACCTATGATTGTGGAGGATGAATTCGTACCCACTCCCGATCGTTCTAGTTTACCATGATGTAGGATGATTTGGTACCCATTCCCGATCATTCTAGTTTACTTGTGACCCTTGGGCTAAAGAATGCCCCCATTAAGGTTAACCGTAATGCGCTCGAATATGGTTAAGCTTGCCTTAGAAATATGGTCTTCGTTGAAAGAATTTAAAGGTTTTGTGTATCCTTTTGTAAAAAATGGAACAACCTCTTTTGATAAGGCGTGTCAATATCACGTGGTCAGGCCCAACGCCCAATAAAACGCAAACATGGAAACTTTGAAGTGCTGACTACCTTCCGTAGGAAAATATTTTTAATTAATTCGGTTACTTCCCATTCTACAAGTTTCTCTTCTAGAGTCCGGGCATGGTTGCCGAGCTTATAGACGATTTGTGTCGCTATTTTAAGTGTACATCAAATTCTTTTCAAGTTCTAACTTTTGAGAGAGTCGTGGTTTTCGGGGAACTCGTATTCCAAGGTGAACCAAAATCGGGTTTATTGTGGTGATAAGGATGGGGTAAGTATACTTGTAACTTGAAAAACCTAAAGATTGTGTCATTAAGGGCAACGTTTATTTTGGTTGTTGAAAAAGATACAACATTTAAACATATCGCCGCAACCGACTAATGCCGTGAATTCAAGTGTATACTCATCACAAGAAAAAGGGCAACCTGAGTATGCACAAGGCAATTTGTACTGAAGTTGAGAAAGAACCTCAAGATTCTGGCTTGTGGATTCAGACCCGTATGTATGAGTCTGTATAGCTCAGAAATTAAAGTCTATTTAAGCAAACATGTGGTGGTTACAAATTTGAGATGGTTCGGGGTGTTGGATAAAGATTTAAAAAAATACATAATGTCAACAACATACAAAGATGTTATTCTAGATGATGACTAAAAAGAAGTGTGAGGACATAGAGAAAAAGAATTGGTGTGATACAAAATGGAAGCGGAAACTTCAATTAAAGATGGAATGGGAAACAAAGGTGCAAATTGAAGCATTTATGCAATCAGATTTCGGTATATCTTCTATACAAGTTGCTCAAGCATGATTGGTTCTAGGTTAGTAAATTAAGTTGCTCAAGCATGATTGGTTCTAGGTTAGTAAATTGACCTTCATTTTTCTTTATTAATACAAATAGGTATTACAGCTAAATACATATAAATATTTATATAGGAATTAAAAAAGAACAATGATAAATAATAAGGGAAATGATAAATCCTCCTAAATTAGTAGCCTAAAAATCCTCCTAACTATTAGATGATGACATGTGGAAAAATCAGGGGGTAAGATTAGGGAATCAACATGTCACCTTCTTATAGTTTTAGAAGGATTTATCATTTTCCATATAATATTGTCATGGAGAATAACCTATTTTTCCCGGTATGTACTTAATTTTATGAACCTAGAAAATAATTAGATAATTTTGTAGAATACACATCCATTTATAGTTTCGAACTTTTGATTCAACAATTCCCATCATAAAAATTACAACTCGTTTGCAATTTTAGATTATATGATGGGAACTGTTGAGTCATAAGTTCAAAACTACAAATGGAAGTGTATTCCACATAAATTATTTTAATTTATTTGTTAAATTCATAATATTAGATTCATACCCAGGAAAAAAAAATTATTCTCCATGATAGTAATATATATCAAGCTAGCATGAAAATTAGTAAATATTTTCTAATTCTTATAAAAATATTTATATGTAATTATATGTAATACCAATCCTGCTCGAGCAACTTGGATAGAAGATATAATGAAATCTAATTGCATGAACGATTCAATTTGCACTTTTGTTTCCGTTCCATCTTTAATTGAAGCTCACCTTTCCAATCTGTATCACACCTCCATTTTCTCCATATCCTCACACTTTTTTCTAGAGTCATCATCTAGAATCACATCCTTGTATGTTGTTGACATTATGTATTTCTTGAGATCTTTATCCAACACCCCCGACCATCTCAAATTTGTAGCCGCCACATGTTTGCTTAAATAGAATTTAATTTCTGAGCTATACTAACACAATATTCATTTCACACGGGTCTGAATCCACAAGGCAGAAAACAAGAATCTCAAGTTACACTTGAATTCACGGCAGAAGTCGGTTGTGGTGATATTTTCAAATGTCGTATCTTTTTCAACAACCAAAAGAAACTTTGCTCTTGACACACCCCCCCCCCCCCCCCCCCCCCCCCCCCCCCCCCCCCCCCCCCCCCCCCCCCCCCCCCCCCCCCCCCCCCCCCCCCCCCCCCCCCCCCCCCCCCCCCCCCCCCCCCCCCCCCCCCCCCCCCCCCCCCCCCCCCCCCCCCCCCCCCCCCCCCCCCCCCCCCCCCCCCCCCCCCCCCCCCCCCCCCCCCCCCCCCCCCCCCCCCCCCCCCCC
>CM067174.1:86825665-87050665 GCA_034093135.1 Erigeron breviscapus | reverse complement strand
AAAAAAAAAAAAAAAAAAAAAAAAAAAAAAAAAAAAAAAAAAAAAAAAAAAAAAAAAAAAAAAAAAAAAAAAAAAAAAAAAAAAAAAAAAAAAAAAAAAAAAAAAAAAAAAAAAAAAAAAAAAAAAAAAAAAAAAAAAAAAAAAAAAAAAAAAAAAAAAAAAAAAAAAAAAAAAAAAAAAAAAAAAAAAAAAAAAAAAAAAAAAAAAAAAAAAAAAAAAAAAAAAAAAAAAAAAAAAAAAAAAAAAAAAAAAAAAAAAAAAAAAAAAAAAAAAAAAAAAAAAAAAAAAAAAAAAAAAAAAAAAAAAAAAAAAAAAAAAAAAAAAAAAAAAAAAAAAAAAAAAAAAAAAAAAAAAAAAAAAAAAAAAAAAAAAAAAAAAAAAAAAAAAAAAAAAAAAAAAAAAAAAAAAAAAAAAGTATTTAAAGAGTAAAAAAACTTACCAAAAGCTCCTTGAAACAAGAAATCTGAATAAAGAGAAGAGATGAACACTTGAAGTGCAAGAAAAACCTTGAATTTTTGATGATGATATTAAACAAAATACTAGTAATTTTTTGACCACTTTGATAATTAGATCCGAAAATTTGAAGAAAACAAAGAAGAAGATGATGATGAGATAGTGTTCTTGCAAAAATCTAGAGAAAAAGAAGAAGAAGATATGAGAGGATAAGAATGTGAGAAAGAGATCGTGAAGATAAGGAATGAGTGGGGAGGGAGGAGCCAAAATGTAGTAGTGGGGACATGTGGGGCCGGTTTTAAGGATAGGATAATAGGTTGAATTTTAGTCACTAAAACCACAACCTAGAGATGAAAGAGGTAAGAGCCCCCTCTTGTCGCAAAATAGTAAATGGTTTAGTTGGAAAAACAGCTAATAATAGTTACCCTTGACAAGAATATAATGCAAATGTCTAAAAGCATAAATTACACTAACGTTCTCAAACATTTATTTCCGAAACATAATTTTATACAAGTTTAACAAATAATAATTATTTAAGTCAATGGGCCAAAACTACAAGCGTTACAATAGGTCTCAATAGGTCTGTTCATTATGGTGCCTGCTTACTTGATGTGTCGTGGTTGACTTTAACATATCTTGTTCTATCTTTGTGATACCTGCACCAAAGATGCAATAGTGGGTCATATTTCAAAGTGACAATCAATATTTCTTGTTTTACTATTATGCTAAATCAAACATTTTCATTTTTGCAAGTCGTTTTACCGAAGGTGCAATTATTTCTATCTCACATAAAAGTTAATAAAGACATGCCACAAGAACAGGCCGATTTGCGAACGCATTTTATATCCATTTATTTGAACTTTATATAAAAAAAATTTAATGTCCTAAATATGTTTAGAAAAATTATGTATAGGCAAAGCTGAGCAAATAGTAAGAGATTTATAGGTTCTAGGCCATCTCCAACCACAATATGCTTGTCAAAATGCCAAAGCAAGCATATTGTGGTATCAATATGCCATGGTTGTGGTTTCAGTATGTTGGCCAAAATGCCTTATCAGTTTGCTCCCCAACAAATTGAAAGCATGTTGTGTAAATGGGGCCACAAGCTTTTCTATTTTTGTTTTCAATTATTTGTGTGTGTATGTATAGTGTTTTTTAATTTAATATAGGTGATGACATAGTAGTGGCAAATTAGATATTCTATTGAATTTGGTTCCACATTACATAAATGGATGTAACTTATGAACCAGCCTTCTAAGTAGGTTTTGTTTTTATTCAAATTCATTCATTGAACTATTTTCTTTTTCGTTATGTGTCTAGGCGAACTATCAGTTTTGCTACAACTGCCATTAATTACTTTGCTACGCTGGTTAGTGATATACCATTGATATATAGTTCAATGGCACCATGACTGGAAGAAAAAGCAGTTCCCAAGTTAGCAACCAAGTGATGCCGGTTGCAAAACTAAGCAATTAACCTGAATCTGAACATAATTCTGGATTTCACACATAATAGATATACAACAAGATCTGTTTATATCTATTAATGATCTTGTAAGCTGATTATAATTGTTAATCACTACATCGGTAGGGATCCTAAAGCGATAACTAAAGAACAAAGCAGAATTGAGACACCATTTTTGGGTAGTTGGCCACTTGTTGAGGCTGAAGATGGTGATATGTCCATTTATATGTATAATCCCATGTTGTTTCTAAGTCGTTCTAAGCTTGATTTTATGCAAATTACGTGTATATTCGATGCTTTGATGGTATTGTTAGTGATTGCAGGCTTAGAACAGGTAAAATGGTTAAAAATAGCTTGTGGATGGCTAAAAGAGGCATTAGGATGGTTCGTGTACTAGTACGAGAAGAAACGAGCTGGAAATCACAAGTTATGCTGAGAAAGGGGTTGAGTGCGCCGCACCTGGAGCTTGGTGCGTCGCATATATTGATCAGGAAGTTGGCTTTTTTTTTTTTTTTTTTTTTTTTTTTTTTTTTTTTTTTTTTTTTTTTTTTTTTTTTTTTTTTTTTTTTTTTTTTTTTTTTTTTTTTTTTTTTTTTTTTTTTTTTTTTTTTTTTTTTTTTTTTTTTTTTTTTTTTTTTTTTTTTTTTTTTTTTTTTTTTTTTTTTTTTTTTTTTTTTTTTTTTTTTTTTTTTTTTTTTTTTTTTTTTTTTTTTTTTTTTTTTTTTTTTTTTTTTTTTTTTTTTTTTTTTTTTTTTTTTTTTTTTTTTTTTTTTTTTTTTTTTTTTTTTTTTTTTTTTTTTTTTTTTTTTTTTTTTTTTTTTTTTTTTTTTTTTTTTTTTTTTTTTTTTTTTTTTTTTTTTTTTTTTTTTTTTTTTTTTTTTTTTTTTTTTTTTTTTTTTTTTTTTTTTTTTTTTTTTTTTTTTTTTTTTTTTTTTTTTTTTTTTTTTTTTTTTTTTTTTTTTTTTTTTTTTTTTTTTTTTTTTTTTTTTTTTTTTTTTTTTTTTTTTTTTTTTTTTTTTTTTTTTTTTTTTTTTTTTTTTTTTTTTTTTTTTTTTTTTTTTTTTTTTTTTTTTTTTTTTTTTTTTTTTTTTTTTTTTTTTTTTTTTTTTTTTTTTTTTTTTTTTTTTTTTTTTTTTTTTTTTTTTTTTTTTTTTTTTTTTTTTTTTTTTTTTTTTTTTTTTTTTTTTTTTTTTTTTTTTTTTTTTTTTTTTTTTTTTTTTTTTTTTTTTTTTTTTTTTTTTTTTTTTTTTTTTTTTTTTTTTTTTTTTTTTTTTTTTTTTTTTTTTTTTTTTTTTTTTTTTTTTTTTTTTTTTTTTTTTTTCTTTTAAATTCTTGTTTTTTTTTAAACAACAAAATTATCCTGCGATTAATCCTACGGGATTACTAACAATTTTAATTAACTTTTGCAACGTGGCAATTCGGCCATAAAACCCCCCTTATTTTCTGTATCATTTAACAATTGCTTATAAAAGTCCTTGTGTTCGATCGTTCTAAGCTTGATTTTATGCAAATTACGTGTATATTCGATGCTTTGATGGTATTGTTAGTGATTGCAGGCTTAGAACAGGTAAAATGGTTAAAAATAGCTTGTGGATGGCTAAAAGAGGCATTAGGATGGTTCGTGTACTAGTACGAGAAGAAACGAGCTGGAAATCACAAGTTATGCTGAGAAAGGGGTTGAGTGCGCGCACCAATCCATTGGTGCGCCGCATATCGGGTAGTTGAAGATTTTTGAAACAAGTAAGGTGCGCCGCACCTGTAGGTCGGTTCAGCAAGGGTTTTTTGTAACACTATAAATACATGCCCTAAATTGGCCCATTCGACTCTCTCTCTCTTTTAGTCGATTTTAGGGTTTCTTGAGGCATTTTTCAGCAGCTTTTACCTTCTCCAAGATCTAAGGGTTGCTAAAGAATTTCAAGGCATTCAATCATCGATTTCTTTAGCTTTTCATTGTCTTTCACAATTCGGTACAAGATGTTTATTCTTTCTTTTGCTATTTGTGATTTATTTATGATTATGTTAGGCTAAACACGTCATCATCTACTCCGATGAAATGACACAATGAATATTGGTTGCATATTATTTTGAATTCAAGTTGATTATTAAACGTTTCATCAAGATCTTAATGTATTGAATTCTTATGATTTATTCTATTGTTTGTTGATAAGGTATAAATGGTTTTAATGGTAGTTAATTCCAGGAATGCATTATTCTAGTTGATTTGGTAGAATCAATAGGTGTTAATTCGTGGTAGCGAGTTGATAAACCACAATAGGTAAAAGAATTCAATGTGTTGACGGTTTGGTAGAATCGATAGGTGAAATTGTTTAATCATAACAAAACAAATTAATCGGATAGGGAAATCTTAATAGGGAAGGTGGTAGCCGGATCTTTAGGATTGAATTAATTGGTTAATGAGTTCGGGTAGGGTAATTAGCTAGGAGGCCTACTAGTGAGTTCCTTATCATAACTTAGTTATCGGAATCAACATATTTGAATTGGCTTTAACCTAAATGCAACCAAGATGAAATGTGTCATGGAGTCGAGGTAGATGATCTTTTAAATTCTTGTTTTTTTTAAACAACAAAATTATCCTGCGATTAATCCTACGGGATTACTAACAATTTTAATTAACTTTTGCAACGTGGCAATTCGGCCATAAAACCCCCCTTATTTTCTGTATCATTTAACAATTGCTTATAAAAGTCCTTGTGTTCGACGGTTTGGTAGAATCGATAGGTGAAATTGTTTAATCATAACAAAACAAATTAATCGGATAGGGAAATCTTAATAGGGAAGGTGGTAGCCGGATCTTTAGGATTGAATTAATTGGTTAATGAGTTCGGGTAGGGTAATTAGCTAGGAGGCCTACTAGTGAGTTCCTTATCATAACTTAGTTATCGGAATCAACATATTTGAATTGGCTTTAACCTAAATGCAACCAAGATGAAATGTGTCATGGAGTCGAGGTAGATGATCTTTTAAATTCTTGTTTTTTTTAAACAACAAAATTATCCTGCGATTAATCCTACGGGATTACTAACAATTTTAATTAACTTTTGCAACGTGGCAATTCGGCCATAAAACCCCCCTTATTTTCTGTATCATTTAACAATTGCTTATAAAAGTCCTTGTGTTCGACCTCGTACTTACCAAGTAACTATATTGCATACGAACGGGTACACTGCCCGCAAATGTGTAGTAGACAGTAACTAGGTAGTTCGTGTTATAAATTTAAGACTCGAAATTACACATCAAGTTTTTGGCGCCGCTGCCGGGGATTTAAATTAAGTAATTGTTTGTATTGTGATTCGATCCTTCCTTGCATTCAATTGTGGGGAAGTTCTTTGTTTTTATTAGATAGATTTTATTTTTGTTTTGTGTTTTTAATTTTGTTTTGTCCCAGGTACGTTTGACGTTTTGTCTTGTGGTGCTTTTGCAGGATCTTTGTAGTTGATGAACACAAGAGCTTCTGGCAAACCTTTGGTTAGTCCTTTGTCAAATCCGGGGAAAGTCAGACGTCGCTTAATTCAACGCAACAACACGGATACCTCTACATCCAACAAGATTGATTCTGGAAATTCAGACCGAGTCCAACAGGACTTTGATCTTTCCTTTAAAACGTCAACATCAGAAGATCAGGCGGTTAAGAACTTAAAAGATCCATCTTGGATTTTTAAATCAGGAGAAGATTTAGATTCAGACGGAGAAGAGATTCAAACTCCTCAACCGAACAGTCCTCTCACTCCAAAGGTTAACATCAATCAACAACCAAGAGGAATGGGTGATCGAGGAGGACAACCAGTTAACCCCAATGACCGTCCTTACGGACAAAGAAGAAGGGAAGTACCAGCCAACCGTGGCACTCCAATTCGTGCTCCGACCACCGGAATAAACTTTAGTCTTAAAGGAAATCATTTGAAGAGTGTGGAGGAGGAGAAGTTCGATGGTGTGACAAACAGTGATCCTTATGGTCATTTGGAAAGGTTCGAAAAGATTTGTAGGTTCTACAATTATGGCGAAGGACAGAATGACATAGTGAAACTTGAGCTCTTTCCACTTACTCTTTATGGAGAAGCAAAAGCTTGGCTCAAGGAACAACCGGATGATTTGTACACCACATGGGCTGAACTTCGAGAAGGTTTCATTGATGAGTTTTATTCTATAAGAACTCAAAGACAATTGGAGAATAAGATTAGAGCATTCACTCAAGATTCGGGAGAAGATGTAGTTGATGCTTGGAAACGGTACAAGGAAATGCTTAGAAACTGTCCTGGGCATAATATGAATACTGAAGCAGTAGTTGAGATTTTCTATGATGGATTGCTTAGGAAAACCAGAAGGGAACTTGCAGGTGCATTCGGGGGTAGTTTGAACAATGTAACTCCAAGTGAAGGTTACAAGATCCTCGATGACATGGCTAAGGAGTTCTTTGTTCGTGAAGAAATTCGGGATAGGAAATCTGGAGGAAAAACAGTTGCTCGGATTGAAGATGGTGAAGACTCAAGACTAGTTGCTGAAGTCAAAGCTCTCTCAAAGCAAATGAATGAGAGGTTTGATAACCAAGATAACAGATTCAAGAATCTTGAGAGAGATGTTAAGGTTATGGCAGATGGGTGTGATCACTGTGGAGAGTTGCATTACAGTGAGGAATGCCCGGACAAGCTAGCTAAAGATGTTAATTATATTCAGAATCAACCGCAGGGAAATTTCAGTCAGAACACCGGTTATCAAAACCGGAATTCAGGTACTACTTATCCCTCTTCTTCTTTTAATGCTAATAATTCTGGGTATAGTGGCAACAGGTTCAGCAGGTTTAACAGTCAGCAGAGCACTACTGCTGAATTGAGAGATATTGTTAAGGATTTCATCGGTGCTCAGAGACAAACAAACGAGCACCAAGCTACAGAAACTAAGAAGATGTATTCGGCATTGGATTCAGTGACTACTCGTTTGGATGGCTTGAACCATAAACTGGATCAAAGTACTAAGAGTACTCAAGCTACATTTCAGGATATAGAAGCTAAGCTCGAGAGGTTAGGAAATTCAAACAGGCAGCTCGGGACATTACCGAGCAATACTCAACAAAATCCTAAGCCTCAACAGAATCCAAGACTTCCAACAAACGATAAAGGAAACTACAATCCTCCGAATGCTCGTAATGAGCAAGTGAACGCGATCACTACAAGAACAGGTAATACTTATAATTCGGCTAATCCATTACCTAATGATGTTACTCCTCTTGTGCAGGTAGAAGCTGATGATTCCGTTGATGAGGAGATTGAGATGGAGCCGAACCCAGCCGTGAAAACACCGGCCGTTCCATCCAAGATAGTTGAGAAACCACCCGCTGAGAAGCCACAGGTTAAGCCGTATCAACCGCATATTCCATTTCCTCAACGATTGAAGAAAGCGAAGAGCAAGGAGAATTTTAAGAAGTTTGTTGACTTGATTCAAAATGTTAATATTACTCTTCCTTTAGTTGATCTTCTTGCAGGAATGCCTAACTATGCGAAGTTTCTCAAAGAACTCATTTCGGATAAAATGAAGTTGGAAAAGGCGAAGACGGCAGTCATGAGTGCCGAGTGTTCCGCCATCATCAAGAACGAGATTCCCCCTAAGTTGGAAGATCCAGGGAGTTTTCTTATCTCTTGTTCTTTTGGTGTTTTGTTGTATAAGGCATTAGCCGATCTAGGGGCTAGCATTAATTTGATGCCTTATTCAGTTTATAAAAAGTTGTCTTTAGGTGAATTGACCCCGACTCGTATGAGCATTCGGCTAGCGGACCGATCATTCCAATATCCTATGGGGATAGCGGAAAATTTACAGATTAAAGTGGGTCATATGATTTTTCCGGTCGATTTTGTTATACTCGAAATGGAGGCGGATGTAAATGTGCCTCTAATTCTTGGCCGACCCTTCCTTATGACCGCGGATGCTATCATCCGGGTTAAGGCTAAGGAGATTTCCTTAGGTGTCGGTGATGACCGAGTAGTCTTTAATGTTGATAAAGCTCTTAAACATCCTTATTCGTGTGATGAATCTTGTTTCAGGGTTGATGTTATGGAAGAAGAAGAAGAAGAAGAGGATGCTTTGGAGAAGGAGCTCATGGATATCTTGGGTATGGAGGAAGGAGAATCATTGCTATCACTTAGTGAAGAATATCAAGAACTCGATGAAGATATGTTTCAAGAGATCATGGCCTTGAGTGTAGATGAAACTTCACCGGATGATGAAACATTTGAAGAGATCAAGGTTGATCAAAGCACACGAGTGCTTACATCGGTTGAGAGTCCTCCCACCGACTTGGAGCTCAAACCGCTTCCGGATAATTTGGAGTATGCTTACTTAGAAGGTACATCTTTTCTTCCCGTTGTCATTTCATCTTCTTTAATGGAGGATGAAAAATCTAGGCTTATTACCGTCTTAAAGGCTCATAAAAAGGCCTTTGCATGGAAAATTTCTGATATTCCGGGTATAAGTCCAGAATTTTGTAAGCACACAATCAATTTTGTTGATAATTTTAAACCAATTGTGCAAAGACAGTTGTATGATTGCAATTTTTCAAGACATGATTGAAACTTCCATGGAAGTTTTCATGGATGATTTTTCGGTATTTGGAAGTTCTTTTGAGAATTGTTTAGAGAGTCTTGATAGGATGTTGGAAAGGTGTGAACGGGCACACTTGGTCTTAAATTGGGAAAAGTGTCACTTTATGGTTAAAGAGGGTATTGTTTTGGGACACAAAGTTTCTAAGGCGGGTTTAGAGGTTGATAAAGCTAAAATTGATGTGATATCTAAATTACCTCCACCCACCAATGTTAAGTCAATTAGGAGTTTTTTAGGTCATGCCGGTTTTTACCGAAGGTTTATAAAAGATTTCTCCAAAATTGCCCGGCCAATGACCAAATTGTTAGAGAAGGATGCCCCATTTGTGTTTGATAAAGAGTGTCTTGATGCATTCAACTTGCTTAAAGGAAATTTGACCAATGCACCTATTATGATTCCACCTAATTGGTCATTACCATTTGAGTTGATGTGTGATGCTAGCGATTTTGCCTTAGGGGCCGTTTTAGGCCAAAGGGAGGATAAACATTTCCGCCCTATTTTCTATGCTAGCAAGACCTTGAATCCAGCCCAACTAAATTACACGGTGACTGAAAAAGAATTGTTGGCTGTTGTGTATGCTTTTGATAAGTTTCGTCCCTACTTGGTCCTTAACAAGACCATTGTTTATACGGATCATTCTGCCCTTAGGTACTTGTTTTCCAAACAAGATGCCAAGCCCCGTCTCATCCGTTGGGTCTTGCTTTTGCAAGAATTCGACATCGAGATAAAGGACAAAAAGGGGGCTGAAAATGTGGCAGCTGACCATTTAAGTAGGCTCGAAAACCCTCACCGTGAGGAGTTGCAAGAGCATGAGATTAATGATGATTTTCCTGATGAGTTTTTGATGCAGATTGAGGAAGGACCTTGGTATGCCGATATTGCTAACTATCTTAGTGCAGGTTTTCTTCCCGAGGAGTTGTCAAAGCAAGAGAAGAAGAAGTTCTTTTCCGAAATTAAACATTATTTTTGGGATAAACCATTTTTGTTTAGAGTATGTGCAGATGGGATGATCAGGAGGTGTGTGTCAGAAGATGAAACTCGACAAATTCTAGATGCTTGTCACCACGGGCCAACCGGTGGTCATTATGGACCGTCTGTCACCGGTAAGAAAGTGTACGATGCTGGATTTTATTGGCCAACGATCTTCAAGGAGGCGCATACTTTGGTTGAGGTTTGTGATGTTTGCCAAAGACAAGGTAACATTTCCAAACGTGATGAAATGCCTCAAAACTTTATTCAGGTATGTGAAGTTTTTGATGTTTGGGGCATAGACTTTATGGGACCTTTTCTCCCATCAAATAAGAATTTGTATATCCTTGTTGCGGTCGATTATGTTTCTAAGTGGGCCGAGGCTAAAGCCTTGCCAACGAATGATGCACGTGTTGTCATTCACTTTTTGAAACAGCTTTTCTGTAGGTTTGGAGTGCCTAAGGCCTTAATAAGTGACCGCGGAAGTCATTTCGCGAATCACCAACTCGCTAAGGTGCTAAAGAGGTATGGTGTCACTCACCGTTTTTCAACCTCTTATCACCCGCAAACGAGTGGCCAGGTTGAAAATACTAATAGGGCATTAAAGAGAATTCTTGAGAAAACCGTAGGAGATAACCCAAAGTCTTGGTCTACCAAATTTTTTTTTTTTTTTTTTTTTTTTTTTTTTTTTTTTTTTTTTTTTTTTTTTTTTTTTTTTTTTTTTTTTTTTTTTTTTTTTTTTTTTTTTTTTTTTTTTTTTTTTTTTTTTTTTTTTTTTTTTTTTTTTTTTTTTTTTTTTTTTTTTTTTTTTTTTTTTTTTTTTTTTTTTTTTTTTTTTTTTTTTTTTTTTTTTTTTTTTTTTTTTTTTTTTTTTTTTTTTTTTTTTTTTTTTTTTTTTTTTTTTTTTTTTTTTTTTTTTTTTTTTTTTTTTTTTTTTTTTTTTTTTTTTTTTTTTTTTTTTTTTTTTTTTTTTTTTTTTTTTTTTTTTTTTTTTTTTTTTTTTTTTTTTTTTTTTTTTTTTTTTTTTTTTTTTTTTTTTTTTTTTTTTTTTTTTTTTTTTTTTTTTTTTTTTTTTTTTTTTTTTTTTTTTTTTTTTTTTTTTTTTTTTTTTTTTTTTTTTTTTTTTTTTTTTTTTTTTTTTTTTTTTTTTTTTTTTTTTTTTTTTTTTTTTTTTTTTTTTTTTTTTTTTTTTTTTTTTTTTTTTTTTTTTTTTTTTTTTTTTTTTTTTTTTTTTTTTTTTTTTTTTTTTTTTTTTTTTTTTTTTTTTTTTTTTTTTTTTTTTTTTTTTTTTTTTTTTTTTTTTTTTTTTTTTTTTTTTTTTTTTTTTTTTTTTTTTTTTTTTTTTTTTTTTTTTTTTTTTTTTTTTTTTTTTTTTTTTTTTTTTTTTTTTTTTTTTTTTTTTTTTTTTTTTTTTTTTTTTTTTTTTTTTTTTTTTTTTTTTTTTTTTTTTTTTTTTTTTTTTTTTTTTTTTTTTTTTTTTTTTTTTTTTTTTTTTTTTTTTTTTTTTTTTTTTTTTTTTTTTTTTTTTTTTTTTTTTTTTTTTTTTTTTTTTTTTTTTTTTTTTTTTTTTTTTTTTTTTTTTTTTTTTTTTTTTTTTTTTTTTTTTTTTTTTTTTTTTTTTTTTTTTTTTTTTTTTTTTTTTTTTTTTTTTTTTTTTTTTTTTTTTTTTTTTTTTTTTTTTTTTTTTTTTTTTTTTTTTTTTTTTTTTTTTTTTTTTTTTTTTTTTTTTTTTTTTTTTTTTTTTTTTTTTTTTTTTTTTTTTTTTTTTTTTTTTTTTTTTTTTTTTTTTTTTTTTTTTTTTTTTTTTTTTTTTTTTTTTTTTTTTTTTTTTTTTTTTTTTTTTTTTTTTTTTTTTTTTTTTTTTTTTTTTTTTTTTTTTTTTTTTTTTTTTTTTTTTTTTTTTTTTTTTTTTTTTTTTTTTTTTTTTTTTTTTTTTTTTTTTTTTTTTTTTTTTTTTTTTTTTTTTTTTTTTTTTTTTTTTTTTTTTTTTTTTTTTTTTTTTTTTTTTTTTTTTTTTTTTTTTTTTTTTTTTTTTTTTTTTTTTTTTTTTTTTTTTTTTTTTTTTTTTTTTTTTTTTTTTTTTTTTTTTTTTTTTTTTTTTTTTTTTTTTTTTTTTTTTTTTTTTTTTTTTTTTTTTTTTTTTTTTTTTTTTTTTTTTTTTTTTTTTTTTTTTTTTTTTTTTTTTTTTTTTTTTTTTTTTTTTTTTTTTTTTTTTTTTTTTTTTTTTTTTTTTTTTTTTTTTTTTTTTTTTTTTTTTTTTTTTTTTTTTTTTTTTTTTTTTTTTTTTTTTTTTTTTTTTTTTTTTTTTTTTTTTTTTTTTTTTTTTTTTTTTTTTTTTTTTTTTTTTTTTTTTTTTTTTTTTTTTTTTTTTTTTTTTTTTTTTTTTTTTTTTTTTTTTTTTTTTTTTTTTTTTTTTTTTTTTTTTTTTTTTTTTTTTTTTTTTTTTTTTTTTTTTTTTTTTTTTTTTTGTTTTCATTTCATTTTTTTTTCTTTATTTTGTTCTTATATTGAAAAAACCCAAAAACATTTGAAAAATCGAAAATACCAAAAAGATTTTTGTTTTCTTAGTTAGGTTTTGTTATTTTTCAGTTTTTATAGCCTTTAATTGAGATGTGCAGGTCCAGAGGTGTTTGAGATGCGTCACGGTAAGTTAAAACGAGCCAAGGTACGTACAAAGTGTGAAAATGGCATAGGTGCGCCGCACCATGTAAGAGGTGCGCCGCACCTTGGGGGTAAGGGGTGCGCCGCACCTCCTGCCTGTTGACCAATTTGACTTCTGTTGACTTTTGTTGACTTTTGAGGATTGGGTTGAGATTATGTAGGGCCGAAATATCTCTAGTCTATCCTTATACTCTGATTTCTCCCCTTTGTTTTGAACACACAAACACTTAATTGATTTTTATTTTCTCTCAATTCAAAAACCTCCCAACCTCAATTCAATCTTTAATTTCTATATTTTCTTTATTAATCTTTCAAGATGCCTAGATTCTTCTCAAAGGTATGTTTCTTTCCCATTATCTATCAATGTTCATGTTTGTAATTCGAATTAGGGTTTTGAATTTAATTTAGGGGTTTTGATTGTAAAAGGTTTGGGAAGGCTAATTGATGTCTAATTTGGTCAAAATTAGTGTTAATCTTGATTATTTTTATGATTTTTGACCAAATTGTGGTTAGGGATTGTGGATTTTGAGAGTTGACTTGGGTTGACCTCTGATGATGTTTGAATTTTATAAATTGTTTGAATTTTCGAGGGAAGATTGATCATTGGTGGATTAAGAAATCTAAGATTAATGAAATTTTTTTTTCTGAAAACCAGTGGGGTGCGCCGCACCATTTGGAAGGTGCGTCGCATATCGGGGCAAAAATTTTTGGTGCGCCGCACCATTTGGAAGGTGCGTCGCATATCGGGGCAAAAATTTTTCTGGAAATCGTGAAGGTGCGCCGCACCTTGTTAGTGGTGCGCCGCACCAAAGCTGCAGAATGATTGAAAACCAGTGGGGTGCGCCGCACCATTTGGAAGGTGCGTCGCATATCGGGGCAAAAATTTTTCTGGAAATCGTGAAGGTGCGCCGCACCTTGTTAGTGGTGCGCCGCACCAAAGCTGCAGAATGATTGATCTTCTTTGTTTTGTTTCGTGTGTCTCACGTTTGTCTTCTTTTGATGTTTTGTATTATAGAAACAGAAAGGAAAGGCAGTTGCTGAGTCAAGTGGCAATGAGTTTGTTCCGGGAATTCCACGTGGGTACACTTTTACCGAACCAGACCCGAATGACAACTACAAATACAGAGATGGTTCAGTTGTTCTAGGTGTGAAAAGCCACCCGGTGGAGCCGCATGAATGGTTGCAATTCCCTGGTGTGACGGGGAATGAACGAGTGCATTACCTGAATCGTCTTCAGGAATTAAGGTATAAACACGTTTTGGAACCAAAGGTCATCTCATGGACCGATTTTGAAAAAGTGAATTTAAAAGAACCCATCCAAAAAATGTTAACTTGTAAGAATAGAAATGCTAATGGTGAGATTAAAACTTACAAGATGTGGGAAAAAATTTTTAGTTGTGATATGACACCGGTTAGAGAGTGGTGTCTTGAGTTTTTGAGTACCCTTCGGGTAGATTCAAATTTGAAGTTTGATGATTTTTTTACAAGGAAAGTAATTCACTTTCGGGCTGGGGGTATTCAAAGGCATTGCACAGTGCCTGAGTTTGCCTATTTGACTGGGATGGTTTCGGGGAATGAGTTGACTGAGATTAACGCCTATGAGTTTTTGCGGGAAGGCGTTTATGATAAGGATGTGACTGGGTTTGGTAATGACAAGAGCACTAAGGATTTTTGGTTTGAAATCGGGGGTAGTGGTAAGTTGGCTATGTCAGTTAGCAAGGTATCGGAAATTCAGGTACCTATTCTGAGGGTCATTCATCGTATGATCACTTATTGCTTTTTGGTTCGTAATGATCATAATGATAAAGTCTCGCCCACTGATGTCTGGTTAATGAGGTTATTCTATGAGGGCTCCCCGAACATCTATGCTTGTGCGCCTTATGTTCTGGCTAAGTATCTTGTTTCCCACAAGGATCGGGTGATAGTTTGTGGGAATTTCATTGCTCATGTTTATGCTATGCTGGGATATGATACAGCAAGGAATACTAGGGCGTTGGTTAGGATTCCTTGTGCTCGCTTTGGTTTGGTTGATTTAGCGGGGTTTGGGTTGATTTGTGAGGTGGATGGTCAGGATGTGTTTGTTGGTGATTTGCCTGAAGATCAGCGGCCTGTTGGGAAAAGGCGTAGGGAGGATGGTTCTGGTGCACCTCAGTTTGCGGGAGGTTCTTCTTCTTCATCTGCTTTTGATTTCTCTTCTTTGCAGGGGTCGATTTTTGGTCTGGAGAGTACTACTGACATGCTGCTTGATAATGCCCGGACGGCCAATAGTATGCTTGGTCGTCTGTTAGATCAGCAGGAGCATTTTCGTCCGATGTGGCAGAGGCAGTATGAGCAGCAGTTTGAGCAGCAGTACAGAGATGTGGAGGAGGATGAGCGCCCTGAGCTTCCTACTTATACTCCTCGAGAGATAATCCCTCCTAGTCAGGGTACTTTTGATTACCTTTTTCCTCAGCAGGGGTATCAGCAGGAGGAGTATACTTACCAGCCTCCCATGATCTTTTCTTCTTTTGTTTTTGCTTTTTACCTATTTCCCATAGATTGTCTTTCGTTCATTGTACATTGAGGGCATTGTACAACTTAAGTATGGGGGGAGGGCTTGGTGAATGATTATACTTCTGTTCTAATGTCTAATGGATACGTTTTAGTTTTCTTTTGGTTTTGTTTTGTGCATTTTAGAAAGGTAGCGCTTCATGTGCATATGCTGGCAGTAAGTTCAGCGCCCATTCATTTTGAGACGATTCTACCGATCATAAGAACATTACCAAACATCCGGCAAGTTCCCATGATCTTTTCTTCTTTTGTTTTTGCTTTTTACCTATTTCCCATAGATTGTCTTTCGTTCATTGTACATTGAGGGCATTGTACAATAAGTATGGGGGGAGGGCTTGGTGAATGATTATACTTCTGTTCTAATGTCTAATGGATACGTTTTAGTTTTCTTTTGGTTTTGTTTTGTGCATTTTAGAAAGGTAGCGCTTCATGTGCATATGCTGGCAGTAAGTTCAGCGCCCATTCATTTTGAGACGATTCTACCGATCATAAGAACATTACCAAACATCCGGCAAGTTCCCATGATCTTTTCTTCTTTTGTTTTTGCTTTTTACCTATTTCCCATAGATTGTCTTTCGTTCATTGTACATTGAGGGCATTGTACAACTTAAGTATGGGGGGAGGGCTTGGTGAATGATTATACTTCTGTTCTAATGTCTAATGGATACGTTTTAGTTTTCTTTTGGTTTTGTTTTGTGCATTTTAGAAAGGTAGCGCTTCATGTGCATATGCTGGCAGTAAGTTCAGCGCCCATTCATTTTGAGACGATTCTACCGATCATAAGAACATTACCAAACATCCGGCAAGTTCCCATGATCTTTTCTTCTTTTGTTTTTGCTTTTTACCTATTTCCCATAGATTGTCTTTCGTTCATTGTACATTGAGGGCATTGTACAATAAGTATGGGGGGAGGGCTTGGTGAATGATTATACTTCTGTTCTAATGTCTAATGGATACGTTTTAGTTTTCTTTTGGTTTTGTTTTGTGCATTTTAGAAAGGTAGCGCTTCATGTGCATATGCTGGCAGTAAGTTCAGCGCCCATTCATTTTGAGACGATTCTACCGATCATAAGAACATTACCAAACATCCGGCAAGTTCCCATGATCTTTTCTTCTTTTGTTTTTGCTTTTTACCTATTTCCCATAGATTGTCTTTCGTTCATTGTACATTGAGGGCATTGTACAACTTAAGTATGGGGGGAGGGCTTGGTGAATGATTATACTTCTGTTCTAATGTCTAATGGATACGTTTTAGTTTTCTTTTGGTTTTGTTTTGTGCATTTTAGAAAGGTAGCGCTTCATGTGCATATGCTGGCAGTAAGTTCAGCGCCCATTCATTTTGAGACGATTCTACCGATCATAAGAACATTACCAAACATCCGGCAAGTTCCCATGATCTTTTCTTCTTTTGTTTTTGCTTTTTACCTATTTCCCATAGATTGTCTTTCGTTCATTGTACATTGAGGGCATTGTACAATAAGTATGGGGGGAGGGCTTGGTGAATGATTATACTTCTGTTCTAATGTCTAATGGATACGTTTTAGTTTTCTTTTGGTTTTGTTTTGTGCATTTTAGAAAGGTAGCGCTTCATGTGCATATGCTGGCAGTAAGTTCAGCGCCCATTCATTTTGAGACGATTCTACCGATCATAAGAACATTACCAAACATCCGGCAAGTTCCCATGATCTTTTCTTCTTTTGTTTTTGCTTTTTACCTATTTCCCATAGATTGTCTTTCGTTCATTGTACATTGAGGGCATTGTACAACTTAAGTATGGGGGGAGGGCTTGGTGAATGATTATACTTCTGTTCTAATGTCTAATGGATACGTTTTAGTTTTCTTTTGGTTTTGTTTTGTGCATTTTAGAAAGGTAGCGCTTCATGTGCATATGCTGGCAGTAAGTTCAGCGCCCATTCATTTTGAGACGATTCTACCGATCATAAGAACATTACCAAACATCCGGCAAGTTCCCATGATCTTTTCTTCTTTTGTTTTTGCTTTTTACCTATTTCCCATAGATTGTCTTTCGTTCATTGTACATTGAGGGCATTGTACAACTTAAGTATGGGGGGAGGGCTTGGTGAATGATTATACTTCTGTTCTAATGTCTAATGGATACGTTTTAGTTTTCTTTTGGTTTTGTTTTGTGCATTTTAGAAAGGTAGCGCTTCATGTGCATATGCTGGCAGTAAGTTCAGCGCCCATTCATTTTGAGACGATTCTACCGATCATAAGAACATTACCAAACATCCGGCAAGTTCCCATGATCTTTTCTTCTTTTGTTTTTGCTTTTTACCTATTTCCCATAGATTGTCTTTCGTTCATTGTACATTGAGGGCATTGTACAATAAGTATGGGGGGAGGGCTTGGTGAATGATTATACTTCTGTTCTAATGTCTAATGGATACGTTTTAGTTTTCTTTTGGTTTTGTTTTGTGCATTTTAGAAAGGTAGCGCTTCATGTGCATATGCTGGCAGTAAGTTCAGCGCCCATTCATTTTGAGACGATTCTACCGATCATAAGAACATTACCAAACATCCGGCAAGTTCCCATGATCTTTTCTTCTTTTGTTTTTGCTTTTTACCTATTTCCCATAGATTGTCTTTCGTTCATTGTACATTGAGGGCATTGTACAACTTAAGTATGGGGGGAGGTAAATAGGCGAAAGCCGGATGAATTTTGAGACATTTTTGAACTTTTGCTTGCTTGTCCATATAGTTGAATTACTTTGGTCACTAAAATTTAATCATACTAGTAATTGAACTATAAATTCCTTTGGTTAACACTTTCTAAATTCGTGAAATGTGTTTTGAGTGATCGATTAGGCAAATCCTTTCTGGATTGATTACATGACTAGCACACTTCTTTCCCAAAACACCAAATATGTAAGGATCTTGATTCATTTATAGATTGGTTAGGTGTTACGGTTTTGGTTTGGTTAGTCTTGTAAATTTGTCCCTCTCGTAGGCTTTTGGATTTATCCGGAAGTAAGGGTCTCTTTTAGAGCTCTGAGCTATGATGTGCAAGTTTGAGATTAATTCATTTCAGTTCCGTTATTTATTTCTTTGATATGAGTGTGCCGGTGATTGCGTTGATTCTAGAACTTGGCCTAGTTGATCGTTCCGTGGTTGCTAGATGATAAAGAGGTAAATTAGGATTAAAACCGTGTTTTCTTTGTTTATTCACCCTTTGTTATGTCATTATTGTTAAACCATGTTTGTGTGCATGTGTTTTTGTAGCTAATCACATCGATTAGTGAATTTCCGTTGTTTAAACCCGTGTTGCACTCATTTTTAGTGCAAGAAACTTTTAGATAACCTGTTGCGCCTCACCTTTTCGTTTGTGTTAAATTCACTTAAATATTTAACCTTTCCTCTCCTTACCGATAGTCGAAATCCTTGGTTGATCATTAGTTGCCTATGCTAGTTGAATGGTTTGGGGTTGTCGTGGTTGTGTCGGGTTGGTATATTTCCGTTTATTGGGGGTAGATTGATGTCGTCATGATTATGGATGAAGCCTAGATTATTCTAATTAGTAAGAGTTTTGATTTGTCATTATGTTTTAAAGTTAAAAAGGGGATACCAATTAGGCAGGGTAAAAGTAGTTCATATAAAAAAAAAAAAAAAAAAAAAAAAAAAAAAAAAAAAAAAAAAAAAAAAAAAAAAAAAAAAAAAAAAAAAAAAAAGACGAACTTGGACTGTCAGTTGGTATTTCCCTCATTTTTGTCAAATCAAGTTAAGTTGGTACATGTGTTTACACCAACAAAAGGTTCTTGAATTGTTCATATATTGTTCAGGAAGTTGGCTGGCTTTTGATTAATAGAGTGCGCCGCACCTGGAGCTTGGTGCGTCGCATATATTGATTAGGAAGTTGGCTGGCTTTTGCATTAATAGAATGCGCCGCACCTTGAGCTTGGTGCGTCGCATATATTGATTAGGAAGTTGGCTGGCTTTTGCATTAATTGAGTGCGCCGCACCTGGAGCTTGGTGCGTCGCATAGATTGATCAGGAAGTTGGCTGGCTTTTGAATTAATAGAGGTGCGCCGCACCTGGAGCTTGGTGCGTCGCATATATTGATCAGGAAGTTGGCTGGCTTTTGCATTAATAGAGTGCGCCGCACCTGGAGCTTGGTGCGTCGCATATATTGATCAGGAAGTTGGCTGGCTTTTGCATTAATAGAGTGCGCCGCACCTGGAGCTTGGTGCGTCGCATATATTGATCAGGAAGTTGGCTGGCTTTTGCATTAATAGAGTGCGCCGCACCTGGAGCTTGGTGCGTCGCATATATTGATCAGGAAGTTGGCTGGCTTTTGCATTAATAGAGTGCGCCGCACCTGGAGCTTGGTGCGTCGCATATATTGATTAGGAAGTTGGCTGGCTTTTGCATTAATAGAGTGCGCCGCACCTGGAGCTTGGTGCGTCGCATATATTGATCAGGAAGTTGGCTGGCTTTTGCATTAATAGAGTGCGCCGCACCTGGAGCTTGGTGCGTCGCATATATTGATTAGGAAGTTGGCTGGCTTTTGCATTAATAGAGTGCGCCGCACCTGGAGCTTGGTGCGTCGCATATATTGATCAGGAAGTTGGCTGGCTTTTGCATTAATAGAGTGCGCCGCACCTGGAGCTTGGTGCGTCGCATATATTGATTAGGAAGTTGGCTGGCTTTTGCATTAATAGAGTGCGCCGCACCTGGAGCTTGGTGCGTCGCATATATTGATCAGGAAGTTGGCTGGCTTTTGCATTAATAGAGTGCGCCGCACCTGGAGCTTGGTGCGTCGCATATATTGATCAGGAAGTTGGCTGGCTTTTGCATTAATAGAGTGCGCCGCACCTGGAGCTTGGTGCGTCGCATATATTGATCAGGAAGTTGGCTGGCTTTTGCATTAATAGAGTGCGCCGCACCTGGAGCTTGGTGCGTCGCATATATTGATCAGGAAGTTGGCTGGCTTTTGCATTAATAGAGTGCGCCGCACCTGGAGCTTGGTGCGTCGCATATATTGATCAGGAAGTTGGCTGGCTTTTGCATTAATAGAGTGCGCCGCACCTGGAGCTTGGTGCGTCGCATATATTGATCAGGAAGTTGGCTGGCTTTTGCATTAATAGAGTGCGCCGCACCTGGAGCTTGGTGCGTCGCATATATTGATTAGGAAGTTGGCTGGCTTTTGCATTAATAGAGTGCGCCGCACCTGGAGCTTGGTGCGTCGCATATATTGATCAGGAAGTTGGCTGGCTTTTGCATTAATAGAGTGCGCCGCACCTGGAGCTTGGTGCGTCGCATATATTGATTAGGAAGTTGGCTGGCTTTTGCATTAATAGAATGCGCCGCACCTTGAGCTTGGTGCGTCGCATATATTGATTAGGAAGTTGGCTGGCTTTTGCATTAATTGAGTGCGCCGCACCTGGAGCTTGGTGCGTCGCATAGATTGATCAGGAAGTTGGCTGGCTTTTGAATTAATAGAGGTGCGCCGCACCTGGAGCTTGGTGCGTCGCATATATTGATCAGGAAGTTGGCTGGCTTTTGCATTAATAGAGTGCGCCGCACCTGGAGCTTGGTGCGTCGCATATATTGATCAGGAAGTTGGCTGGCTTTTGCATTAATAGAGTGCGCCGCACCTGGAGCTTGGTGCGTCGCATATATTGATCAGGAAGTTGGCTGGCTTTTGCATTAATAGAGTGCGCCGCACCTGGAGCTTGGTGCGTCGCATATATTGATCAGGAAGTTGGCTGGCTTTTGCATTAATAGAGTGCGCCGCACCTGGAAATTGGTGCGTCGCATATATTGATTAGGAAGTTGGCTGGCTTTTGCATTAATAGAGTGCGCCGCACCTGGAGCTTGGTGCGTCGCATATATTGATCAGGAAGTTGGCTGGCTTTTGCATTAATAGAGTGCGCCGCACCTGGAAATTGGTGCGTCGCATATATTGATTAGGAAGTTGGCTGGCTTTTGCATTAATAGAGTGCGCCGCACCTGGAGCTTGGTGCGTCGCATATATTGATCAGGAAGTTGGCTGGCTTTTGCATTAATAGAGTGCGCCGCACCTGGAAATTGGTGCGTCGCATATATTGATTAGGAAGTTGGCTGGCTTTTGCATTAATAGAGTGCGCCGCACCTGGAGCTTGGTGCGTCGCATATATTGATCAGGAAGTTGGCTGGCTTTTGCATTAATAGAGTGCGCCGCACCTGGAGCTTGGTGCGTCGCATATATTGATCAGGAAGTTGGCTGGCTTTTGCATTAATAGAGTGCGCCGCACCTGGAGCTTGGTGCGTCGCATATATTGATCAGGAAGTTGGCTGGCTTTTGCATTAATAGAGTGCGCCGCACCTGGAGCTTGGTGCGTCGCATATATTGATCAGGAAGTTGGCTGGCTTTTGCATTAATAGAGTGCGCCGCACCTGGAGCTTGGTGCGTCGCATATATTGATCAGGAAGTTGGCTGGCTTTTGCATTAATAGAGTGCGCCGCACCTTGTTAATTGGTGCGCCGCATAAAAAAAAAAAAAAAAAAAGACGAACTTGGACTGTCAGTTGGTATTTCCCTCATTTTTGTCAAATCAAGTTAAGTTGGTACATGTGTTTACACCAACAAAAGGTTCTTGAATTGTTCATATATTGTTCGTTTGAAGTTGGCAATGTTTGTTAATGTCAATGTTGGTAAGATAAGGTGGTAAAAAGTCGTTTTGAAGGTCATACACCACAATGGTGTCGGTTTTATTCGGTCTATTGGGGAGTAGTGTCGGGAGAACGTCTTTGGGGCTTTGGATAGATGGCAACTAGTGATATGGGTTGTGTTGGACTAGACTATTTTATGAAACTTTGTTAATTGTTGTGTTATTTCTTTTTAACACCAATTATATCCCAAAAATTCCATACACAATTGTTAATGACCCTTGTAAGCCTTCAGAAATGTACATTACAACCGTTTAATTACCTCTTTTGATAGACGTTTACGGTGCTTGTGCCGTGACGATGAAGGAACGATTCTAGTACAAGCCTATGGTTAAAATATATGCATCACGACTAGGCTTCGAGTGAATGATATAATATTTCAACCCAATAGTTTGTTAGTTGGAGAAAGTTAGTTGAGATGTTCTTCTTTCATTTGATTAAAAGTGCTTAGTCGTGTTCTCGAGGCTTGTAGATCATTCGAATATTGTCAAACGTTTCAATTTTCATTTAAGATTAAAACTGCTTAACCACCCTTCCTTGTTTTCCTACTTTCGTGGTTTAGCTTCTTTTTGATTATTGTCATGTTTCTGCAATTGAGAACCAAGGGAAAGTTTGTTTTGAAATCTGAATTTGCTTGAGGACAAGCAAAGCTTAAGTATGGGGGAATTTGATATGTCCATTTATATGTATAATCCCATGTTGTTTCTAAGTCGTTCTAAGCTTGATTTTATGCAAATTACGTGTATATTCGATGCTTTGATGGTATTGTTAGTGATTGCAGGCTTAGAACAGGTAAAATGGTTAAAAATAGCTTGTGGATGGCTAAAAGAGGCATTAGGATGGTTCGTGTACTAGTACGAGAAGAAACGAGCTGGAAATCACAAGTTATGCTGAGAAAGGGGTTGAGTGCGCCGCACCTGGAGCTTGGTGCGTCGCATATATTGATCAGGAAGTTGGCTGGCTTTTGCATTAATAGAGTGCGCCGCACCTGGCAATTGGTGCGCCGCACCTGAATGGTGCGCGCACATCTATTGGTGCGCCGCATATCGGGTAGTTGAAGATTTTTGAAACAAGTAAGGTGCGCCGCACCTGGCAATTGGTGCGCCGCACCTCTATTGGTGCGCCGCATATCGGGTAGTTGAAGATTTTTGAAACAAGTAAGGTGCGCCGCACCTGGCAATTGGTGCGCCGCACCTGGCAATTGGTGCGCCGCACCTGTAGGTCGGTTCAGCAAGGGTTTTTTGTAACACTATAAATACATGCCCTAAATTGGCCCATTCGACTCTCTCTCTCTTTTAGTCGATTTTAGGGTTTCTTGAGGCATTTTTCAGCAGCTTTTACCTTCTCCAAGATCTAAGGGTTGCTAAAGAATTTCAAGGCATTCAATCATCGATTTCTTTAGTTTTTAGGGTTTCTTGAGGCATTTTTCAGCAGCTTTTACCTTCTCCAAGATCTAAGGGTTGCTAAAGAATTTCAAGGCATTCAATCATCGATTTCTTTAGCTTTTCATTGTCTTTCACAATTCGGTACAAGATGTTTATTCTTTCTTTTGCTATTTGTGATTTATTTATGATTATGTTAGGCTAAACACGTCATCATCTACTCCGATGAAATGACACAATGAATATTGGTTGCATATTATTTTGAATTCAAGTTGATTATTAAACGTTTCATCAAGATCTTAATGTATTGAATTCTTATGATTTATTCTATTGTTTGTTGATAAGGTATAAATGGTTTTAATGGTAGTTAATTCCAGGAATGCATTATTCTAGTTGATTTGGTAGAATCAATAGGTGTTAATTCGTGGTAGCGAGTTGATAAACCACAATAGGTAAAAGAATTCAATGTGTTGACGGTTTGGTAGAATCGATAGGTGAAATTGTTTAATCATAACAAAACAAATTAATCGGATAGGGAAATCTTAATAGGGAAGGTGGTAGCCGGATCTTTAGGATTGAATTAATTGGTTAATGAGTTCGGGTAGGGTAATTAGCTAGGAGGCCTACTAGTGAGTTCCTTATCATAACTTAGTTATCGGAATCAACATATTTGAATTGGCTTTAACCTAAATGCAACCAAGATGAAATGTGTCATGGAGTCGAGGTAGATGATCTTTTAAATTCTTTTTTTTTTTTTAAACAAACGTACAATTCTTCATTTCACAATTTTACCAAATTACATCGTAATAGCCGGTAGGCGGGCAACAAGTTGCGCCGCTACCCCTTTCTGAATTGCGAAACCTAATCTACTAAAAACAAACCCATGCCCCCCTGGAGTCGAGATATTGCTATGGATAACCCGTTGAACCCTAGACAAGAAACGAATTGCTTCCGGTGCCAAGGAACCAAAGGTATCAAAAGCTAGGGGAACAAATACATGTTGATTCTCTTCACACGCTTTGGCATGCTTATTGACTTTCTTCGCTTCAGCTCTTCTCATTGCTTGTTCAGCTACAAAACCATTATCCCTCAAACCAGCTAGAGGGGATACCCCTATGAGGTCAACACATGTGTGTTTTCCCCCTACCCAACCAAATACGAGCAAATCTGCTGGTCGCAGAGTAGATCTCCCTTCCGCGGGGTTTGTAAGGATGTTCACAGGGGCCTCCTTTTTGGACGCGATCCCGGCTCGCCTTAAAATGTCCCATAGAACGTCCCGCACCCAATCGTGTCTGTATTTAAACCCGGGCAGCTCCTTACAATGAACCGCATGTTCCCCATACTTATCCAGGCAGGCCTTGCGGCAGACAGGACATGTTTCGTCTTCAGGGTACATGGGAATCATCAACCGGTACTTGAGGATGGCCCTATACTCAACTGCAGACATGCATTGGCCCAAACCGTCAATCGGGATAACTGTCAGAAAATCCTGGGCATGAGGACCTTGCAAGCATTCAATAACCGCCTTCTGGCGGGGTGACAGACCCCGTGCGATTTTGCTAAAAAGGGCATTCGCCAAAGTTTTTTGAGGCTTTGGGGGGCGGTGTCCTTATTAGAGAAACCGCCAAAATCAAAATCTGGGAGAGAGTCATTTAGGCATCCGAGGGCCTGCACATAGTCCGAGTCCAGGTCAGCAACTCCACTATTCCTTAAGATGTGGTCTTGCAGCTTCCACGACTGAGCCCTAGACGCCACAAAGGCGTACATCACAACATCCCGAGCTGAAAGAAGGCCAAGCCCTCCTAGACGCATTGGCAGGGAGGCCAAACGCCACTGGAGGTCACCAAAGAACGGCCCCCCACACACCACTATGTCTTCAATTGCTTCTCGGAGGCCACTATCAAAACATAAAACCGCATCTTCCATCATAGGGGGTTGGCACGTCCGTAACCCAAAAAGCAACTTGGCGACTCCCATGCAGGACCTAAGCAGGAGGAGTTCGCTTTGGGGGTCCCGAAGGCAAGGCAATAATTTCATAAGATCAACCGCGCCCGAAGCTCTCCGACCCGCCAACTCCTTGATAAAGCAAGGATCACGACTAACAGCCCCGCCGAGGAGCTTCACCCCTCGCTCCGGTCTTCCAATCCCATCGGGGAACAACCCATCCCTGACTTTCACCCCATTACAAGTCGGCCAAAAAACCTCTGTTTTCTTTATATTAAGTTGGAGCCCCAAAGATGGCCCTTCCACACTAATAATGTCAAGGGCTTTGGCAACTTCAGCAGCATCACCAATAATCGTCCCATCGTCCAAGTACCAAGCATGAAAAGGGAGGTTACAGTTTTCCTGTACCCGAAGGACAAGGGGGTGCAAGGCAAGGGCGAAAAGGAGGGGCCCAAGGGGATCTCCCTGCTGAACTCCAGTAGTGGCCCCTATACAATCACTACCAATATACAACCTAGCTGGCTGGGCATAGAGAAACTGAACCCACAGGTAGATAGACGGGCAACGCTTATGTACCTCATGAAGAAGCGCGGTGCGGTCAACCAGGTTGAAGGCGTTGCAAAAGTCCACTGTAAGCAAAGCTAGGGAACCATCGGCGTGAAAGGAGTTAAGGAACCTGTTCGCGCTATGAAGCACCGCCTCTGCCCCGTTGGGAGTCCCCACTCCGAATTGAAAGTCCCCTAAGTACTGAGTCATTTCCTTCCCAACCTTCTTCATAGCCACTTTAGAAACCAACCTCCGCCAGATCGCCCCCACAGCAATAGGCCGAATTCCATTATCCGGCTTTAATAAAGGGGTAAGAGGGGCCGAGGCAATAAACTCCGCAAGAACCCCAGGACACAACCCCCTAAGCCACAGGTTAACGACCCCAGTAATAGCTGAGAGCAACCCCGTCGAAGACACTGATCCCTCACCACAAAGAGCGTCCAACAAGTGTTGAGCCCGCAACCCATCCCTCCCACAGGAAGTCCCTTTAGGGAATGATCGGATACATCTGAGCACACTTTCCTCGTCCACTGATAAAGCAAGCTGGGTAACAGGGATAGAAGGCAAGGACGGGGGCGGCACCACAGGATGTTTATCAACAAGGGCTTTCATGGTAGCATCCCCGAGGGGGGCCACCCCACTTGAACACAAAACTTTGACAGCGGCTGTGAAATGACCATCCTTGACTTTCCGAAGGCATTGCTTAATGTTGGGGCCCCTTTCAGAATCCTCATCCCCTGTAACGTCTCCCCTAGAAAAAACACCTTCTCCCGAATTAGCAAAAAGAGAAGTAACCAATTCAGCAAACCCAGATCCATCTTTCCACACCGCAAGGGCTTGTTGGATGCTACTACACTGTAAAGATTTTCTATTGCCAGATCTACGCTCCTGCCTAGTGGACGATTTGACCACCCGCAAAGAACAACGCGGTAGCAAAAGAAGTTTGACCCAATTTTCAACAGAGCCTGGTGAAGCTATCACTCTGCGTAGAGCACAAGTTAAGGCCTGAGTAAACGCCAGACGACAGCTTGGGGGAATACATTTAACAGTTTGAATGGGAAGGGAGAAAACCCGATCCAGGAGAAATACATCCCCAACCACCCCTCCGGAGGGACAAAGACTCTTGTCCACAACCGTCTGACTAGGTTTCTGGATCCCAACAATGAAATCTCCAACATCACCTGAATCAACAGAAAAGGAACTTTCATCCAGTGAACACATTTGATCACCTAAAGTTAGGTTTTAAACTATGAGGTGTGATCCCATGTACTAACGGAATGGGTTCATTCAGAATGTGTTTATCTTTATCATGTCAAATTGGTTGAAAGTTGCCCAAAGTCCATTTTTGATACATACAACCACCTAAATCAATTTAAAAGAGTTAGATCATCATTGGAATAATATTGTTTTAGTCATCATAGTTAAGGCATTAATTATTCAATAAAAAAGGTGAAAAATGGACAATAAATGTGCTAGCAAGTCAACCCAACCCAAGATTCCCATTTTGAGCTGTACCAAAGATAACTTGTTTCAGACTGAACTCGTTTGACCCATTATCCAACCCAACTGACTCGTTTACACGATGTTTAGGTAATTTGAATTAAAGCAAACTTACTTCTATATCTGGCGGCAGTAGCTGGGAAATCTGTAATAACACCATTAGCACCTGCTGCCATTGTATATGTGCCTATTTCAACATATGGGTCTGTAAAGAAGTCCCATGGTATGGATGTGAATTCATTGCTCATTTTTTGTACATACACGGGGAGCTTAAACGCATGAATTTTATCCACAACATCAGTCTGAGCAAAAAGATATCCGTTACTGCGAGTGTAGACAGATTCCTTGCCAATGACCACTGAATTAGCAAAGTCTCTGATTTCTAAAATAGTTGAGTTAAGGACATCACCGATGTTTTCATCAACCTCAAAAACAAGCTCATGCCTGTTGCTTCTTTTCTTGAATGCTTTCAGAACCTCTCTCTCTGAAGATTGGATTAATATCTTTTTTGTCAAATGACTATTATAACTAGATTTATTCAAAATATCCATCACAGCATCTATTACACTCAGTCCTTGGTCTTTTGCTAGGTATGCTGCATTCTGGAAGTCGACTAACATGTAAATTTCATTTTTGTTGCAAAAGTGCTTATGTAAGGAAATTCTGAGTTGTGGAAATAATTTAGAAAAATACAGAATTACCTTTATGTTGATCAGGACGCCAGAAACAGAAGTTGCATGACTTGCAAGCTCCAAAAAGTCAGACAAGGTCATCAGCTTTCCATCATTTTTGAATTTCGGATTCCGATACAAAGTTTCATTTGCAAATGGTTGGTACAATGAAGCTACAACATAAAAAAGAAAAAAAAGGAAGAAGCAAACAATGAAATGGCAAATCAGTAACACATTGATCAAAGCCATAAACAATGCCACAAATGCAGTGACATGTAACTCAAGATTAAAATTGCAAAAAATAACCAAGGGAATATAATATACTGTACTATAAATGTCATATTGGATGTTATCTGCAAATGAGCAAAACACCAAACAATTCATCTTTCTGCTGGTCTAATGGGTGGAGGAACCAGTTATATGGGATTAAAACGGGCTCGGGTAGAAATGGTTCATTATTACAGAAAAAATATCATTACGACAACAATCTAAATATACTGAGTAAAATGATTTAGGTCACTTTTGACCGATTAATCTGCTCTTCTTTTAGATAGTTGTTTATTTGACCCATTTGAGATAAACCACAACTCCAATCCAACCCATCTATAAATAAACATTTCGAAATTTCTCTTTTAGTGATTACTAAATCTTTTTGTTCAAGTATTAAGCGAAAAAAATGTGAAGGCGCATTAACACTTTTATCCATCTATTATTTCCTACAGATGGTACAAAAGTGATAGATTACTCACGTCTCAAGCTCTTAATTTGGTTCCAAGTGAGGCTGAACGTATATATCCCCCTGCCAGAATGAAGCTCTGGATAGTTTGATGTAAGGTTGTTAAATTCTGAATTAGTAACTGTTGTTCTATCGATAAGGTTTATAGAACCTAGACAGATAGGTACTCCATCCCTTGTCATCTGAACAGGACAGTCAATAATGTCTGCACCATTTGTAACGGCTTTGCTATATGCCAAATCGGTACAGCCAGGGAAGTCCCCACTTGCTCCTTCAGATGTAATAATCAAAAGGTTTGCTGAAGCTGAAGCAATTCAAAAGGATGAAATAAGGGTAAGTTATTAGCTAAATAAGACATTGCAACTAGAAGTGGCAGTATGGGCGGTTAGGATAATGGCTTCAGTATCAAATAGATCATTTTTAATACGAGCCAGAACTGGTTTGGTTAGCTTTAACCGCAATTTTTTGCCATTTTCTTTGTAAAAAATCCTTGAACAAAATCCTTGAACAAAAGGGATTAGAAGATTTTGTGTATTAGATGTATAAGTGGGGTGACTTTCACCCTGTTTGATCAATTGACCCATTTGACACATGTTCCGTTTAAGGAAACTTTTAATCGACCCATTTGAGATTGAACACAAAGAAAATTAACCTATTGATAAGTAGATGGGTCGAAGTTGCCGCTTCTAGTAGCTGCAGCCAACTTATGGTGATCCAAGATTTAAGAACATCCAAGACAGAAATATATGATCAAACTATGAAAAAGAGAAATGGATACATCGATTGGTAGTGTTAAAACATATAATATCTAGAACAACAGACCTTTCTGTGATTGAGTTTTCCCCATATTAGGAAAGCAATCTGCAAAATTGCAGAAACATTAGTGAAAGAAAGAAATGAAAACACAGAATAAAACACATTGTTTATATATGCAACTAGAAATGAAAACACCGAATAAAACACATTGTTTATATATGCAACTGTTAGGCTAATGCATATTAGGTTCAACTGTTGGAACACACTACTGCATCACGTTCAAGTTCGACTGCTGCAAAACTAATAGACAAGTGTGCAGGCAGATGAGCTTAGATATATAGCTTCTTTGCTAGTCAGTCCAGATTTGACAAGTAGGAGGTGTTGGATTGAAGTATTAGAATAGACCTTTTCTGCTTCCAAGTATCAGATTATAAAGGGGTCAAATAAGAAACTAATTGTCTAAAGGTAACCTAAATTACCTAAAAATAATTTAAGGGGCATATAATCCCATTTAACAAACGCCTCTTTTTTTTCGTCACAATAATGTCCTTTTTGGTTCTTTATATATTAATCTCGTCACTGATCAGAATTTGCAAACACTAAAAACATCTGATTAGATGATAATAACAATCCAAGCAACACCGGGACATCCAAAGTCCAAACACTATCTTTCACTATGGTCTGTTATTTAAAAGATGATTACTTAATTCTGCTTATATTGAAAATTATATACTCACATGCAAACTGAACATCCAAGCACCCCCACAGTCAAAAGTAATCGAGCATTATAAAGTGAATTACTGAATTTTCAAGGTAACAACAAAATTTCCAGTAATGCATGCATAGTAACGTCGTCAAATTTCAAGGGTTCCGAAATTACCAAAAGCAGCTGATGGAGTTATTGAGTTGTCAGAAAGTACGCCATCCACAGAGAATACACCATTGTCAACAAAATTCAGATATTCTGATACAGGGTCATGGCTGTAATTATACGCGATTGGCACATCATTCATAAACTCAGAAGCAAAAACTTGTAGACCTTTCTTGTGAGCATCTATGACAATGGAGGTATGTGGCTGAAGGTATAAGTCATCTACAGGCCATATATATGATTTAGGAACTAGAATCCCAGATGCAAATGTCTTAATGTATGTCAGATTTTTCAGAAGAGATTGATATGTTTGCTTGGTTGAGGGCTCGGTCATGTCCAGTTCTAGAAATCTGAAAATTAGTTTTGGGGTGCTTGATCTAAATCTTGGCTGAATGCTTTTTAGGAAATCCACTTCTGGTGATGATATATATTTCACACGCTGACTTTTAGAAGTAGCAATCACGAAGTTCTCCATACTCAAATTGTGTTGGCTGAAAAATGCATCATGCTGCAAAGCATAAAGAGATGGGAGGTTAGCAACATAATAGCAAAAATACCTTACCTGTAAAGAGTAATGCCATATCAGCAATGTTCTGTTATGGCAGTTAGTTAGAATAATTGACTTTCCATGCATTTGGTTGACTTATATTGTAATATAAATTCAAGTCATGTATGTACTTATCAGTCATTTCAATATATTTATATTTTAGTCTCTCAGTAGTTAGCTGTTGCATGTAGTCAATAATGTACAAACTACAAAACAGTAATCACCTGGATATTCAACCACAGTTGTTTTATTGATTTAATTGCAGCAACATCTTCAACGCTAAGGATAGGAAACAAGCCATCATAATATTGAGTTCGCGAATAGAAATTCTGCCTTACTGTTCAGTGCAAAAAAGACCCATCAATAAGTGCAACACGTTCTTCAAGTTAAAAAAACGAGCAAGACGTCATGACTTGCAGCAAATCAGATACCAATAAGAGAAGCCAATGGCTATTAGTCATGAATCTTCTTTCTTTTCGTGTTTGGGAACTGATCATCAAGTAGAAGGGTGCTAAAGCTAAACTATGTATTATTAAATCATAATAATATAACATTCATAGTTCTCTCCTTTTTACTTCAAATTTTACTTTAAGCTCATAAGAAATATTTATAAGAACAGTGAGATATTGCATCTTATAATGAATATGAATAATTGAATATAAATATGAATATGGGTATATTGACCCGCAAAGGCGCACATTAGCAAGAACTTACAAGAGACATTTTGTAGATCATAAAAGGAGAAGTCCACAGGAAACCATCCTGTCACAGGTACCCCATTGACAGGGTATGTATTGCCCCTGTCAACGAACACTTGGTCAATGGTTGAAGCATTTCCAAGATTAAGATCTGGTAAGCAGATCCCGACTGCATCTTTAGTTAATTGTACATCACACCACATGACCACATCGGATAAACTCAATTCCTGAGCAAAACTGTATGCATAGTAACTGGAGTCAGGAAACAATCCTGAAAACCCACCACGTGCTATGACTAAAGGCCGATTTCCTGCAAATGGTAGGGAATTGAAGTGAAGTTTATGAACATGCTATGATGATAAACAAGCGTTTATTCAAAACCACATATGACAACTTGTACATTTGATCAATTGTACAAACCAACTCGACAATCTTCATTACAATACAAAATGTAATCGTCTGACTTCTTATCTATCTTTTTTTATTTTTTTTTTTTTTTTTTTTCCTTTTTTTTTTTTTTTTTTTTTTTTTTTTTTTTTTTTTTTTTTTTTTTTTTTTTTTTTTTTTTTTTTTTTTTTTTTTTTTTTTTTTTTTTTTTTTTTTTTTTTTTTTTTTTTTTTTTTTTTTTTTTTTTTTTTTTTTTTTTTTTTTTTTTTTTTTTTTTTTTTTTTTTTTTTTTTTTTTTTTTTTTTTTTTTTTTTTTTTTTTTTTTTTTTTTTTTTTTTTTTTTTTTTTTTTTTTTTTTTTTTTTTTTTTTTTTTTTTTTTTTTTTTTTTTTTTTTTTTTTTTTTTTTTTTTTTTTTTTTTTTTTTTTTTTTTTTTTTTTTTTTTTTTTTTTTTTTTTTTTTTTTTTTTTTTTTTTTTTTTTTTTTTTTTTTTTTTTTTTTTTTTTTTTTTTTTTTTTTTTTTTTTTTTTTTTTTTTTTTTTTTTTTTTTTTTTTTTTTTTTTTTTTTTTTTTTTTTTTTTTTTTTTTTTTTTTTTTTTTTTTTTTTTTTTTTTTTTTTTTTTTTTTTTTTTTTTTTTTTTTTTTTTTTTTTTTTTTTTTTTTTTTTTTTTTTTTTTTTTTTTTTTTTTTTTTTTTTTTTTTTTTTTTTTTTTTTTTTTTTTTTTTTTTTTTTTTTTTTTTTTTTTTTTTTTTTTTTTTTTTTTTTTTTTTTTTTTTTTTTTTTTTTTTTTTTTTTTTTTTTTTTTTTTTTTTTTTTTTTTTTTTTTTTTTTTTTTTTTTTTTTTTTTTTTTTTTTTTTTTTTTTTTTTTTTTTTTTTTTTTTTTTTTTTTTTTTTTTTTTTTTTTTTTTTTTTTTTTTTTTTTTTTTTTTTTTTTTTTTTTTTTTTTTTTTTTTTTTTTTTTTTTTTTTTTTTTTTTTTTTTTTTTTTTTTTTTTTTTTTTTTTTTTTTTTTTTTTTTTTTTTTTTTTTTTTTTTTTTTTTTTTTTTTTTTTTTTTTTTTTTTTTTTTTTTTTTTTTTTTTTTTTTTTTTTTTTTTTTTTTTTTTTTTTTTTTTTTTTTTTTTTTTTTTTTTTTTTTTTTTTTTTTTTTTTTTTTTTTTTTTTTTTTTTTTTTTTTTTTTTTTTTTTTTTTTTTTTTTTTTTTTTTTTTTTTTTTTTTTTTTTTTTTTTTTTTTTTTTTTTTTTTTTTTTTTTTTTTTTTTTTTTTTTTTTTTTTTTTTTTTTTTTTTTTTTTTTTTTTTTTTTTTTTTTTTTTTTTTTTTTTTTTTTTTTTTTTTTTTTTTTTTTTTTTTTTTTTTTTTTTTTTTTTTTTTTTTTTTTTTTTTTTTTTTTTTTTTTTTTTTTTTTTTTTTTTTTTTTTTTTTTTTTTTTTTTTTTTTTTTTTTTTTTTTTTTTTTTTTTTTTTTTTTTTTTTTTTTTTTTTTTTTTTTTTTTTTTTTTTTTTTTTTTTTTTTTTTTTTTTTTTTTTTTTTTTTTTTTTTTTTTTTTTTTTTTTTTTTTTTTTTTTTTTTTTTTTTTTTTTTTTTTTTTTTTTTTTTTTTTTTTTTTTTTTTTTTTTTTTTTTTTTTTTTTTTTTTTTTTTTTTTTTTTTTTTTTTTTTTTTTTTTTTTTTTTTTTTTTTTTTTTTTTTTTTTTTTTTTTTTTTTTTTTTTTTTTTTTTTTTTTTTTTTTTTTTTTTTTTTTTTTTTTTTTTTTTTTTTTTTTTTTTTTTTTTTTTTTTTTTTTTTTTTTTTTTTTTTTTTTTTTTTTTTTTTTTTTTTTTTTTTTTTTTTTTTTTTTTTTTTTTTTTTTTTTTTTTTTTTTTTTTTTTTTTTTTTTTTTTTTTTTTTTTTTTTTTTTTTTTTTTTTTTTTTTTTTTTTTTTTTTTTTTTTTTTTTTTTTTTTTTTTTTTTTTTTTTTTTTTTTTTTTTTTTTTTTTTTTTTTTTTTTTTTTTTTTTTTTTTTTTTTTTTTTTTTTTTTTTTTTTTTTTTTTTTTTTTTTTTTTTTTTTTTTTTTTTTTTTTTTTTTTTTTTTTTTTTTTTTTTTTTTTTTTTTTTTTTTTTTTTTTTTTTTTTTTTTTTTTTTTTTTTTTTTTTTTTTTTTTTTTTTTTTTTTTTTTTTTTTTTTTTTTTTTTTTTTTTTTTTTTTTTTTTTTTTTTTTTTTTTTTTTTTTTTTTTTTTTTTTTTTTTTTTTTTTTTTTTTTTTTTTTTTTTTTTTTTTTTTTTTTTTTTTTTTTTTTTTTTTTTTTTTTTTTTTTTTTTTTTTTTTTTTTTTTTTTTTTTTTTTTTTTTTTTTTTTTTTTTTTTTTTTTTTTTTTTTTTTTTTTTTTTTTTTTTTTTTTTTTTTTTTTTTTTTTTTTTTTTTTTTTTTTTTTTTTTTTTTTTTTTTTTTTTTTTTTTTTTTTTTTTTTTTTTTTTTTTTTTTTTTTTTTTTTTTTTTTTTTTTTTTTTTTTTTTTTTTTTTTTTTTTTTTTTTTTTTTTTTTTTTTTTTTTTTTTTTTTTTTTTTTTTTTTTTTTTTTTTTTTTTTTTTTTTTTTTTTTTTTTTTTTTTTTTTTTTTTTTTTTTTTTTTTTTTTTTTTTTTTTTTTTTTTTTTTTTTTTTTTTTTTTTTTTTTTTTTTTTTTTTTTTTTTTTTTTTTTTTTTTTTTTTTTTTTTTTTTTTTTTTTTTTTTTTTTTTTTTTTTTTTTTTTTTTTTTTTTTTTTTTTTTTTTTTTTTTTTTTTTTTTTTTTTTTTTTTTTTTTTTTTTTTTTTTTTTTTTCTTTTTCTTTCTTCATCTTTCTTTTTTTTTCTTTAGATCTAGGTTTTTCTTTTGTAAAAATTATTATTATTATTATTATTATTATTATATATATTTATATATACACGATGAATCTTGTTGGTTATGATGAGGTTTATATATCTTCATTATTATCTAAAAGTCGTTTTTCTTTATATCCCTTAATGGGAGTTTGAATCTGGGGATTATTTGTTTAAAGGGTTTTTTGAGTTTGGTAAGAAACAAAATCATTCTATTTGTTTAATGGGACTTTTGTTTTAAAAGTTTGGATAAGCGGATGTTGGATTTTTGTTTATTGAGGAGCATTTGCTTGGTCAATAGAATTTGTATAAATTTTTAATATGAATATATATTGTATATATGTATTTGTGATATAGTTTTTTGATCTATGTATGTTGATATTGGCTATGAATATACAGATTAGATTTACTGATTATGATTTATGGATGTGTTTTAATTTAATTTGGTGGTGATTCATTGATCTGGGTTGGGGTTTATTGATAGGTAAAAGGGATGATGATGATGATGGTGGTGGTGGGGTTGAAAAAAATATCAAGTTCAGTCCTTTAATTTTTGAAATGACCATAATACCCTCACATGCATGGCACGTGAGGGGGAAAACGGAGAAGAGAAAACGTCTGTTTGCATAAAGGACTGTATGTGATTCTTATCCTCCCCAAAGGACTGCCAGTGTCATTTCGAATAGTTAAGGACGAAACTTGATTATTAGGGTAAACCACAAGGACGATTTCCGCCGTTTACTCTTTTTTTTCTTTTTTAGTCAAATTCAATTTTACGCGTATGAAAGCCGAGCGGAGCCGAGATGCATCATGTGTTTTCAAGTTTTGTTTTCTAAGGTAGGCTCGCTTGAGTTGATAAAGGGGTTTTGTTTTGAGATTTTGAGATAGTTTAAAAGGTTTATATTTTGAAATGCCAAAGTTTTTTGTGTGTGTGTGTATGCAATAAATTTTATTATAACCAGATTGGTGTCCGCGCAATGCAGCGGCGGTGACAGTGTGGTTATTAACGTAAAACTAATTTCATTACGGTCGGCGATGTGATGAATTTTTGCGGTGGGATGTGAAAGGGGGGAGGAAGGGGACGAATTGTGAATTAGGGTTTTTTTCTATTTGTTTCTGCGTGAGGGAGATATAGAAGTTGAACTCTTTTAAGGGCATTCTAGTCACAGTCTATAAATAGAAATAAGGATGTATTAAGATGGAGGGTAAATTAGACATATCAGTTCTTAAATTTAAGAGAGGGGAGTTCAGTTTGTTTTATAAGGGAGTATAGATGAGGTTTATTTAGACGACATTGAGATTTATTTAACTGGTTATAACCAGTTAAAAGTTTTTAGACCACATTGTGAAAGGAGGTTTATTTAATTTTATTAAAATGAAGAAAGACATATATATTGAGATTCAGAGTTCATATTGTCAATTTTAAAAAAGAAAAGAATTAGATGTGTTTGTTTGTTGATGTAGAATCATATATGTTACCTTAATTAATCGTCCACATTATTTCCAGTAACTCACTATGTATATATTTTTGTACTTGTTACGCAACAATTAATGTAAAAAATCAAAAAAGTTCATATGTAACATTAGACAATATATAAAAAAGCTTATTGTGAGACTGTGTACAAAAAAGTTCGTATTCCAATGATTAAATCCTAGTTAGAACCAACGAAACAAAAATATTGAAGGTTTAATGAAAATTTTTGGGTATATATGAAAAACTATGAAAAAAATAAAATAAAATAACTTACTAGCTTGGGAAATATTCTCACAGGCGATCATAGCAAATAGTATTTTGGATGTTGCTAAATTTTATTTTGAAAATGTTGACAAACTACTTTAATAATGTTACATACATTTTAAATAAAAAAGAGTTTACTTTTATTGGATTAATTGAGTTAATGCCAAAAACTGCATCCTTTTATCTTTAATCGTTTATTGTAAAAGAAATGAACTATAAATTGTAGGTAAATAGTAAAGTGTTAGTTATCTTCATACGATTAATTTGTTATGACTTCATGTAAATTTAAGTAACCATAATATTCATAATTTTTTAAGATAAAATACAAAATTCGTCTCGGGTGTACTTTGTTAAAGGATAATACGTCATCGTCCTTTTTGCAAACGCTGGTTGCGTCTTTGATGAACCGGTGGACCCACTTGATTTTGGCCGGTTCACTTCAAAGGCAAAGTCCAGTTGTTGTGGGTGGAATATTTCTATTTCTGTTATCTATATATAGAAAGTTGTTGGGTGAATTAATTGAAATTCTATATTTAGAAATTAGAATAAATTGTCGACAACTTTCAGTCCTTTTAATATACTTCGAGGTCGATTTTTTTTTCAAATATATATTTACAGAAACTTCGACAAGATATCGAACTTGAAAAAATATTACATCAAATCTTCTGTTGCGAGCAAATAATTCATAACTTTAAAAAAATGTCTAGAACTAATGCGCCATAGTGGCCACGATAACTTAATCTTACTACAACGAGAGGACAACCATAAAAAAGATATAAAAATAATCGAGTTAAAAACGTCTTCACTAGTCTCCACCTGATTTTCAAATAAAACGTTGTTTTGATGCTTCCACAAACAGTGACGGATTTAGGAAACCGTCATTGGGTATGCACTTTTCGATTAAAATTTTTTTTCTTTTTGTGAAAGGGATAAATGTTTATGGTTTGGGTTTGTCCTATGAGTTTTCATTAGGAACCGGCAAAAAAAAAATTTGAGTAATAAGAAAGACCATATTTTTTTATTCCATTGTATCCTCTTCGTATTAATGATTTTCTAGTAGATGCAGAAAACGTGGTATCTCGTGAACGGAGTGGTTTCAAAATCCACTTGCCGTGATGTGATCTTTGTACTAAAAGTTGAATCCTTTTCAACCATTTAGCGTTTTTTATATATATATTGCTGTTTTAAAAGATATAATTATAATTTTTGAGTAAAAAAATTAAAAGGTTTTAGATTGCTTTGTTATTAAAATATTGGATATGATTTTTGTAAAAAGTCGTTTGATCGCACTTAAAATGCTTGCAATCTATATTATAAAAAAAATAATGGAAAGTTGGAAAAGGTCAAAATGTATGAGTGTTTGAAAAAAATAGTGAAAGTTGGAGGACTAAAAACGTCTTTGACTAAAAGTCTAGTCAAAGATGATGTAAGCATTTTGATCCAAGGGTGGAAAATAAAGAATAAACTTCAATGTAGGGTCTAGATTTTTCATTTTTCTATTTAAAGGTTCTTTTTTAATATATATACTAGATTATAACCCGCGTGAAACGCGGAAAAAACCTATAAAAAATTACATTTATACGTATAAAAAGCAAACACAATGGTGTAATAAATACTTAAAAGTTATTAAAAAATGACAGAAAATAAAATAAAATAAGAGTTATGAAAATAAACCGGTTGTTTTTTTCATAAATCTAATTTCAAAGACTAAGATTTGACAGTGATTTCCCATCCACCTGACAAGTGTTTTTTAGTTTATGTAGTATCACAAATGATTATATTTTTAAAGATTGCAACATACGCTTTTTTCCAGTGAATTGGAAGCTAAAACGGTTGGTTCAATGCATGGAGGTTAGTTAACTACGTATAGTATAAAAAGTTATAAGGATTCACGGTATCCACAAAATAATTGGATACACAAATAGTAGTGGTTTTGTAGAAGATGATTTTATGCCTATGATCCACAAGCATCTAATCTCCTTCATTGAAGCCACAACGAAGTTATTGATTTCTCTAATGCCTCCTTCATTAAAGAGGGACTCGAATGGGACAATTTTTGGGTTGTACTTATACGTCTGCTTCCAAAGTAAGATCATTTTAACCCAGATGTTCCAAGATTCTTTGAATGCATCGATGCCAGCCATCCTATCAAACGCAACTTGATCTGCCATGATATAATTGTATATAGTGATATGGAAGCAAATATGTAATCTTTATTATGCTAATGTGTAGTTGATGTATAAATTTCATACAGTTTTTATATCACGATAATGACTGTTTGTCACAATATCTCCTATGAGTTCATTCAAATGATTCACTATAAACAATAACAACCCTATTTTTCAACCTTAATCATATATCATCAAGTGTATAGTTATACTTCATAACATAAGGTTAATTTAAACCATAATCCAATACAAAATTATTTGTTATTAATTATTTGTAAGAAAATCAAATACGAAAAATAAACTATAATGGAAGATGGATCATAATATTACTTGACACAAATTAAGCAACTGCAAATATAATTGCTAATACTTATTAAAAAATCAAATATTAAAAAAGTTATAAGATGGATCGACATAGTTTTTTGAAACAATCATTATTTGTTAACAAATCAAGAAAGCGTATTTTTTTAATAATATTAATCTATAAGAAGATTTATAAGAAAAAAAATATTAGAGAAAATTTCATTACATACCCCTGGGGTATGTCATATTATTAAGTTTCACCCCTCTCGTTTTTTTGTATCATTACTTACCCTTATGGTGATTTTTCGTATCATTACACACCCCTCACCCTAACGGACGTTTGTGACTCTCTGTTAACCCCCTCACGTGCATACCACGTGAGGGTATTTTGGTCATTTTTGATATATTCTCCACTACAAAACACATTTTCTTCAAGCATAAAAACATCATCGGATCTATGATACTGGAGTAGTTCATAGTCTTTATACACACCAAATCCAGATCCATCTTCTTCTCTTTCTATATCTCTATATATATCTAGAGATCTTTATATCATCTAAAAAAAACAAGATCTGTTCATCTCTCTCTCCCAGATCTCTCTCTATATCTCTTTTTTATATACGTATACTGATACATAAATAGATATCGAGTAACCATCTTCACATTTCAATTCCCACTTTCAATCAACAAAGATTCGGTATGTATACGTTTTCCAAAACTGATGTACAACAAAATGAAACAAACATCTTCAACAAGAATTGGTGGAGGCGCTCGCTTGGGGTTGTGGTGGCCAGCCGGAGTGGTCTGTAGGGCGGCGCACTGGTCTTTTTCCGGCGACTGGTCTATAGAGCTGTTAACCAATGATTTGCTTGAGAAGTTGAACTTAAATTCTCCACGTCACATTTGGGTACAATACCCAAACCGAAGATATATAAAAAAATTTTATCTCAATCGTTCACCCACCACCACCGCCGTTGCCGGAGCTAACTATTGCGGTGATTTACCGCTGCCAGATTTGAGAGTCGGTGGTTCTTGGTGGAGGTGATTTACCGCTGCCGGATTTGGGAGTCAGTGGTTTCAGTGGGTTTCGTTGGGATGGGGTATATGTGTATTGATAAATTGATGTATGTATATTGATGTATTGTGTGTATGGTTGCCGGATCCGTATGTATTTTGATATATGGGTATATTGTGTGTTTATATTGATATAGATTGGATATAGATACAAAGATGTATATAAATTGATGGATTTTGTGTATGTATGATGATATAGATCTGCAACATATCTTGGATTTTTGTATAGATATAGATTTGTTTTGGGTAGATTTGCTTAGGAGGAAATGGGTTGGGAAAAGGAAGAAGAAAACAGACTTTGACCTAAGCAAGAAGATTTTTGTAGTGAAAAAGACTAAAATACCCTCACATGGTATGCACGTGAGGGGGTTAACGGAGAGTCACAAACGTCCGTTAGGGTGAGGGTGTGTAATGATACGAAAAATCACCATAAGGGTAAGTAATGATACAAAAAAACGAGAGGGGTGAAACTTAATAATATGACATACCCCAGGGGTATGTAATGAAATTTTCTCAAAATATTAAGAAACTCATTCTAGTGTGAATCAATAAAGTGAAGTCACTATCATCCTCTCTCCTGACTTTTTCTTGTCTTCTCTTTCACTTTCTCTACCATCATCATCACCTCCTTCTTTTGAACGTTACACCTCCCCGATCACGGCGTCTTGCCACAGCCACTGGGAACCACCAACCTGCCACCAACACCACCACTACCGACCACCCCCGACGAGCTTCTCCACCGCCTCATACACTACAAGCCTACACCGTTGTACAACTAGCAACACAACCACCAAAACACCGGCTGACACCCTACAATCTTGTTCTCTGATCCTATCTTCATGAGTTTGAGTTTTTAATAGTTATAGGATAAAATCCTCACGAATTCTCAACAAAAAAAAAAGTTCGACTACCTCACGAATTCTCAACAAAAAAAAAAGTTCGACTACCTCACGAATTCTCAACAACAAAAAAAGTTCGACTACCTCACGAATTCTCAACAAAAAAAAAAGTTCGACTACCTCACGAATTCTCAACAAAAAAAAAAGTTCGACTACCTCACGAATTCTCAACAAAAAAAAAAGTTCGACTACCTCACGAATTCTCAACAAAAAAAAAGTTCGACTACCTCACGAATTCTCAACAAAAAAAAAAGTTCGACTACCTCACGAATTCTCAACAAAAAAAAAAGTTCGACTACCTCACGAATTCTCAACAAAAAAAAAGTTCGACTACCTCACGAATTCTCAACAAAAAAAAAAGTTCGACTACCTCACGAATTCTCAACAAAAAAAAAAGTTCGACTACCTCACGAATTCTCAACAAAAAAAAAAGTTCGACTACCTCACGAATTCTCAACAAAAAAAAAGTTCGACTACCTCACGAATTCTCAACAAAAAAAAAAGTTCGACTACCTCACGAATTCTCAACAAAAAAAAAGTTCGACTACCTCACGAATTCTCAACAAAAAAAAAAAAGTTCGACTACCTCACGAATTCTCAACAACAAAAAAAGTTCGACTACCTCACGAATTCTCAACAAAAAAAAAAGTTCGACTACCTCACGAATTCTCAACAAAAAAAAAAGTTCGACTACCTCACGAATTCTCAACAAAAAAAAAAGTTCGACTACCTCACGAATTCTCAACAAAAAAAAAAGTTCGACTACCTCACGAATTCTCAACAAAAAAAAAGTTCGACTCCTCACGAATTCTCAACAAAAAAAAAAGTTCGACTACCTCACGAATTCTCAACAAAAAAAAAAGTTCGACTACCTCACGAATTCTCAACAAAAAAAAAAGTTCGACTACCTCACGAATTCTCAACAAAAAAAAAAGTTCGACTACCTCACGAATTCTCAACAAAAAAAAAGTTCGACTCCTCACGAATTCTCAACAAAAAAAAAAGTTCGACTACCTCACGAATTCTCAACAAAAAAAAAAGTTCGACTACCTCACGAATTCTCAACAAAAAAAAAAGTTCGACTACCTCACGAATTCTCAACAAAAAAAAAAAGTTCGACTACCTCACGAATTCTCAACAAAAAAAAAAGTTCGACTCCTCACGAATTCTCAACAAAAAAAAAAGTTCGACTACCTCACGAATTCTCAACAAAAAAAAAAGTTCGACTACCTCACGAATTCTCAACAAAAAAAAAAGTTCGACTACCTCACGAATTCTCAACAAAAAAAAAAGTTCGACTACCTCACGAATTCTCAACAAAAAAAAAAGTTCGACAACCTCACGAATTCTTAACAAAAAAAAAAGTTTGACTACCTCACGAATTCTCAACAAAAAAAAAGTTCAACTTACTCAACAAACAAAAAGATTTTTTTTTATATGTATTTTGTTCATGTTTAATCATTATTATTTGACATATGAATATAATAATAAATTTTTATCCTTAAAACTCTTCAAAAAATTATTATATATATACAACCTAATAAATAAACCCTCACGAATTCTCAACAAAAAAAAAAGTTCGACTACCTCACGAATTCTCAACAAAAAAAAAAAGTTCGACTTACTCAACAAACAAAAAGGGTTTTTTTTATATATTTTGTTCATGTTTAATCATTATTATTTGACATTGAATTCTTATGTTATTATTATTATTATTCATCTCTTTTAATTTAGTTCTAGGAAAAAACTCTCACGAATTCTCAACAAAAAAAAAAGGTTCGACTACCTCACGAATTCTCAACAACAAAAAAAGTTCGACTTACTCAACAAACAAAAAGGGTTTTTTTTTATATATATTTTGTTCATGTTTAATCATTATTTGACATTGAATTCTTATGTTATTATTATTATTCATCTCTTTTAATTTAGTTTAGGAAAAAACCCTCACGAATTCTCAACAAAAAAAAAGGTTCGACTACCTCACGAATTCTCAACAAAAAAAAAAGTTCGACTTACTCAACAAACAAAAAGGGTTTTTTTTATATATATTTTGTTCATGTTTAATCATTATTTGACATTGAATTCTTATGTTATTATTATTATTATTATTCATCTTTTGGCCTTCTTTTCTTTCTTTGGACACACATATAAATATATAACCTAAGAAAAAGGGGTAAGAATTTGTATTTGGTTACAACTTCAGGAGATCGAAAGATCCAACTGCTTTTCTTTACCTATTTCATCATCTGACATCTTTCCTTATTTATTTCTTCAAACTGCAAACTTTTTATTTAACTAATTATTACAAATTAAAAAACAAAAGTAACGAATTGCCAATAAAAATGAAGTTGAAAAAAAAAGGTTAACTCGAATCGATATTGATATTGAGTTAATCTTCATATGTTTCGTTCTTTAATTTGTACTTTATCTATTTGAATTTTATTTAGTTTTTATTTAACATACTTTAATCTTTTTTAAAACTTTGATTTATATATTTTGAGACTACTCGTCCAATGGACGGACCTGGAGACTAGTATATAAATATATATTTATCGATCTTAAACTTCAATTGAAAATATGGAATTTTTTGGGGTTGTCATTCTTGCTTACTGGGTGTCCTTTTGAGTTGCCATATTTTGTGTGAATGAGTTGTTATGGTTTACTGCATCTTCTGAAAGAGGATATATATATACTATATGGTCTGAGAATTTAAGATTTTTAAGTTGTTAAAACAACATATATAATTGTGTTGGTGATGTAGTTCGGAGCATGATTCATTGATTTGCTTCATCTTTATAAAATAAAACAACTTGATCTATATCTATACATAATAATAATAATGAAAAAAAAAAGTCAGTATGCATTAAAAAAGTGTCATTTCCATTCCTCAGAATAATCTAATCAAACAAGAGAAAGTGATTTACTTTTCATTTCTTATATTGATTCTTTAGTTATATCAAACAAAGGAATCATTCTCATTTTCTTCATTCCATTCTCTTTCCATTCTCTTCTTTAATTTCATTCTCTTTCATTCACATGTACCAAACACCCTCTAAGGGTGAAGAAATAAGAAAGAAATTTAATAAAAGGTCTAGATTACTCCATTTTTGAATTTTGAATTAAGGGTTCTCTTTTAGTATTTATTAAAGATAAAAGATTATCTTTCCATCTCCACTTAATATTTTCTTTATATTTTTTTCTTATAAGTGGTAAGTATAGTGGGTTCAAGGTTAATATCTCCATGTCATTCATTAATGGGCCATGTTTAACAGAGGGTGTTCACGGGTTTTAAACACGGTGTGCACTTTCAGAAAATACACTATAACTATTTTAAAAACCAAAATTTTAACATTAGTAAATACGAGTATTTTTTAGCCACTTTACATTGAATATCTGCCACTGTCCACAAAATCCACCACCAAAAATTAAAGATCGCCTTAATTACCATCTTGATTTTGGAAGTTGCATGGAATGAAGATAGTCATTCTAGCATCTCAAAGGGACCAGCCAAGAGGATATCAAGTTGTAACCATGTCTTCACACGACCCTGTAATACTCTAGCAAACTCACATGAACTAAACAAGTGCAGAGTTAATCCAAACTTGAAGGGCATGCCGCGCATCTAACCGTTGAAATATCTATACCACGTGTAAAGAGATTCATCCTTGTTGGAATAACATCTCTTAGAATTCGCCAAACAAGAGGTCGATTTTAGTTTGGGATTATGGCACCGGAGTGTAACCAATTATGACTGAATGGTTATGCTATGTAGTGATCTTTAAAACTCGCTATCTGATGTAAGAACCTCTCATTTTTGTTCTTTTCATGTATCGGTTGACCTGTTGTACGGTCATGGTTACGGTTGTGGGTTGTGAACTCCGACGAGATGGATGGTGGATGGTCTTAGACTCCGATGAGGTTGTAGTGGGTGGTCTCGATCTCATTTTTTCTTCCATTCAAGAGGTGCGACCATCTCTCCACCGTCTCCACATCCGGACACGTGCCACCGCTGACTACCACAAATAAAATAAACAAATGTCAGCCGCCACCCAGACAACCATCGTCGTCATCCTCTGTCAAAATCCCCCCTTTTTACCCCATTGTAAACCAACGTTGCTGGATCTTGATGGTGGTGGGGATGGGATGGCCGGATCTTTATGGTTAACGATGATGGGGTGATCATAACACAATCCGATTTGGGGATTAGGGTTTGTCACCATCAAAAAGTGAAAGATGGAAAAATGATTGTTATTATCATTACCTGATCTTGTTTTGGAGATCTTGGAATGAAGAAACAAACAAGGGCTTTGAAGGGGATTTTGATTGGATGGTGGGTAGATAGATATAGATATATGATATATATAGATATATGTACAGTGCATTTATAAATGTATATATACATCTATCTATATCTAGTTTCAAAGTTTAGAAATGGAAGTTATATCATTATTATTGAATTGTGTTCTGAAATCAATAAATGTATATATGCATCTATCTATATCTAGTGTTGAATTGTGTTCGGGATTGAAGTTAGACATTGAGTTACAGTTTCACATTTGCTCTCCGGAAAAAATTGTTGTTACCGAAGATAGTGCCGGAAATTAGCCGGAGAAGATGACCGAGTATAAAGTCGTCGAGTAACCGGTAGCATACATCGAGTGAACAAAACAGAGAGGTTCTTACATCAATTTAAGACTTTCGTAGGTCATTACATTACATAACCATTCACTCATAGTTGGTTACACTCCGATGCCTTAATCCTTTTTAGTTTTGGTAATCACTTCAATCACTTCAAATAGGAAATGCTAAATGAAACATTTAACATGCATATGTATCTTTTCATCTTAAAACTCACGCCAGAATTTCATAGTAAGTATATAACTATTTAAGGTATTTTAACAAAAAAATTTAAGACTTTATTTAACAAAACCCTAAAGGTTTTGCTTGTTCCGAAACAAGTAAATGTGGTTGGCACATCATATTATGAAAATAAATATTTCCGAAACAGTTAATATGTTTGAAAGTTTGGACGGTAGATAAAAAGTTACGAAGGTTTATAGAAGTTTTGAATAAGTAAGCTTTCTACTTTTATTATATAATAATAATAATAAAGATATATGCATCATTCACTTTTATTATACTTTTTTTTGATGTAATCTTTTGAATCATGTTAAAATTTATATGATAGTGAAAATAAGTAGATTTTTTCATTGTTGGATATGGTTTTTATATAATATAATTCATTTTTTGACTTCCACAAAATTTATAACATGACCCGTTATACTTTTTTATTGGAGGTTTGTTTAAAAATACTTTTTCTATCTACATACAATGATACAAAAATCACATTGTTTGTAATTTTTAGAAAATGCGTTAAACATTATTTGACTCAAAAGTCAAAACTTGAGTCTCATATCTTTTTTAAAGATAGCATTTTTCTCACATATCTATACTATATTAATAAACAAACTACCCTCCCCTTTTCAACTCTCTACCTTTAAAATACCAAAATACCCTTAATTTTCAACACATTCCTAACTCTCACACTAAATCTACCCAATATATCCCTAAAATATTTTACACCCATATTTATCCAAACTATCTATCTTCTTTATTAATTAATTTAAATATTTTCACCTAATATCTCTATAATATTCTTAATAAAGTTATTTACAAAAGATACATCCCTTAACCATAAAATAACTACACTACCATTTACGTCAATTACTTTTAGATTAATAACCACATCGTTACCACCACCGCCACTAGCACCACCCGTTGTCGCCACCGCCGCCGCATTGCGCGGGTACCCATCTCGTAAAAATAACATTGTTTATATTTTTTTCTCATACTCGTTCAAAATATAATAATAGTATAGTGGAATAGAATCTACACTAACTACACTATAAAGCACTACCAATTTTATTTTTTTCAAAAAAAAAAGTAGATCGATAACTTTAAATGCTCATCTTATTTTTCCACTAATGTAAATATTTCCACGTAATATATCTATAATATTTTTAATAAAATTAATAAAAATATATATCTCTCAACCCTTAAAAATACTACATTATTTTTTTTACATTAATTACTTCTACATTAATAACTATACCGTTGCCGTTACCATCCGCCGCTTACTATCATCATATCGTATCGTCATACGTATAGTTTTGTTCGAAAGAAAAATTATTCTGTTTGATGAACGGTGACCCTATGAAACCCATCTTCAAATATAACTACGGGAGTACTAAAAATACTAAACCGCACGTGACCGCTTCCCTAAAATGCACGTGTAGCATTTCCATCTTTCCTCCACCACGTGTCACCTCCTAGTGCATCCATCAGCTACTTTTTTCCTATTTTCTCTCCAATTTTCCCGCTAAAACATACACACACATCCCCACACTCCGTATCCATCACTTCCAACCGGAAAATTAAAATCCGTGATCGGAAAACATTACATTATATATATTCCGATGAATCAGAATTCAACATTATTATTATTATTAAATTCCTATGATTATGCGGTGGAGAGTGAACACAGTAGTAATGTGATTCCGATCACATTATTTATAGCAGTACTTTGTTTGTGTTTAGTGATCGGACACTTGATTGAAGAATATCGATGGATTAACGAATCCATAACCGCTATTCTCATCGTACATATCATTCTTTCTAATTAAATTTTTCTTAATTTCTAGATCATATATCATTATTATTACTATATCTATATATGTTGTATATATGTATATTGTTACTAATGTTTATATGTATTGGAATTTTTATTATAGTTTTGTACTAGGCTTAAATGTGTTGTGATGTTTTATAATTAATTAATTGACTTGATGCTGATTTTGATAACGTGACAACTTATATTGCTGACTTGCTAGAAATGAAAGTTTGGTTACTAGATACTTATATAGTTGACATGTCAGAAACAATATGAACTAAATGTTTACAGAATGCCAAATGAAAAAGGTTTAGTATGTGTATATAATGAAAAATGATGAATATGAAAGCTTGATGCATTACATGATTAGTTTTAAGGTTTAGTATATGTATGTAATGAAAAATGAATGTGACTTGGTAGGCTTACATATATATGCCTAGAATGGTGCTGACATATCGCATGATCAATGGGACGGACGGACGGTTAAGTTTTAAAAAGATAAAAGTAATGACTTTATGCAATTTTTGTCTTTGAAACTTAGCCACTGATCATGTCATGTGTCAGCATCAAATTTTTAAGCATATTTGTGCGCCTACCAAGTTAGTCACATTTATCATCATCCATATATAATATTAGAACGGGGCAGTTGGATGAACTTTTATATAGATTTGCCCTAAGAATGATTTGGTAGAGATGTACAAGTGATAAATGTGTGTAAATGAGTTAGAGTATTGCATATGTTAGAATGTTTGTTAGGACTTAGGAGGAATTATTGTTGAATTGGATGTAGTTTAGGTTATAGTTTCACATTTATTTAAGATAAAGGAGTTCATGCATGATGAAGTATAGGTTAAAGAGGAAGGGGAGCAGAATAACATTTACACCATTAAATGGCGGTGACAGGGTGTTGTACAGAACAAAATCGACATGAGAGGATTGTATACATCCAATATGGATTTGAATGATAGCAAAGTGAATGTCTTTCGATAAAACAAGTAACTTTTTGAAGGAGTCCTTAAGAAATTTGTGCTGAAAGAATTGATAAGTACTTTCATCTATAGGTGTTTGGTAAGTGTATAGTGAACTAATTTTAAGACAATAGATGATGAACTATCATAATATATGTGATATGAGGCATATGAGTAACTAGATACATGTTCTTGGTAATCATACAAACCATACGACTCCACGTAGTCAGATTATACATCTGTTGATAATTGAACCATGACATCAAAGACTTACTCTGCATCAAGCGTTGTTCAAAGTATGGGAAATACGGAAAACAAAATTTAACGAAACATATATAGATTTTGTCAAGTTTGAATCATGTATTTAACTCGTTTGACTTTAAGGGTCATAGTTGTGTTGCTAAACTAGAGTACTCTTAGTTATGTATTTACTGCAGCTATCTGACAAGTTCATTCGAGCAATTTAGTCTACATTTTGGCCATAATAGAAAGTTATGTAAAAGTCTAACATCTAATTGCTGTTGCTTCTTTATAAATTTAACCACAGGGGTGCATTGTGGGAACTATTATCTTATTGACAACCAAGTGGAAAAGTTCACGTCTTCTTAGATTCAACGAAGAACTGTTCTTTATATATCTTCTTCCACCCATTATCTTCAATGCTGGGTAAGGTCGGTGTTAACCTATTTGGTTTGTCCGATTACCTTGGTTGTTGTACATGGTATGACTGATTTTGAAGTTTACTTTGAACAGCTTCCAGGTTAAAAAGAAACAGTTCTTCCATAACTTTTTCCCTATCATGTTGTTTGGAGTCGCTGGTGTTCTAATATCAACATCTATCATCGCAGCTGGTACTCTGCTATATCTTTTGTACATGTGGCCATCATGACTCATTTACTTGTAAATGGGTTGATTTGCATGATACTTTTATCTGTAATGGGTTGAAAGCAATCCAAACACCAAAGTTTGTTTAGATACATAAAAAAAGGTTAAATTTTTGTTAATAAATATGGTGTTCATGATCATATTTGGCCTAGATTTGTTTAGCAAACTCTTGAATGAAAGTGTTTGCGACTTGGCGAGTCTGATTTGCTCCAAACAGTCCCACTTTGACCTGAACTTCAGTTGCTCGTGTTTGATCCGAACCCTTTACTCAACTTGCTTATTTTGCCGCCTCTAATACTGTTAACTGCTTATTTTCTCCAATCTGTGCATCATATCTCATAGCACTGCATTCAAAATATCAATTTGCAGTTTTGCACGGTTTCCATTTTTCTTGATCTCTGGAATGAGTGATTGGTGTTGTGTAGGTAGCTGGTGGCTGTTTCCAAAGTTAGGGTTCGAGGGTTTGTCTATCAGCGAGTATCTAAGTATGACAGTATCAAATCTTCTTTGATAACCCTCTGGTTGTAATTTTTTCACTTCTAACGAATTTTTGTAACTAATTTATGGTATTGCTTTAGGTATTGGGACCATTTTCTCATCAACAGACACTGTATGTACATTACAGGTCAGTCAGAATGGATTACATAAGATTTTGAATGTGATATTTCCGTGTTAAATTTTGGATTATTTTCTTTAACTGAAAATCCACGTACAGGTTTTGAGCCAAGATGAGACACCTTTGCTATACAGCCTAGTCTTTGGTGAAGGAGTCGTGAATGATGCAACATCGGTGGTTCTTTTCAACGCGGTTCAAAATATCAATCCAGATACAATTAATGGCGGGACAGCTCTTCGGATCTTTCTACATTTCTTATATCTTTTCTCTTCAAGCACACTTCTAGGAATTGCAGTTAGTCCAATATCTTTACCTATTTATTCAATGGAAGACTCACGGTTAGAGGGGGCAATTTGACCTATTCATTAATGAATCGGTCGATTCGAGTTGTGTTTAAAATTGGCTAGAAAGGGAACGTGTCTAATTTAAAAAGTTGCCTAATGTTTATTTTTATAGCACACCATCTTCAAAATCGTTTTAAATCCAGAATTTAGATTACTGTAGTAAAATGATTTAACTACGAAATCACAATTGAGGCTTAGTTAACTATACAAAAAAGGACCGGAAAGTGCTCATAGGTCGACCCAACCCAATTAGATTCTTATAAACAATGACCATTTTTAACCCGACCTATCTTGACTCGTTTACCCAACCCGGTCATATTGCCACCTATACTCTCGGTCATACAAGACATAGTTACACGAAGGACACTGTGTGTGAACAAGCTCATAAATATCATTTGTTTTTTGGAATATGACGGCATTCCCCTTCAGTAACGAACAACCTTATATGACTTGTTATCTTTCGCAGTCTGGGCTTGTGACAGCATACATTCTTAGAAGCCTAAACTTTGGCAGGTAAACCATTCATCTTGTGCATATCGTGCACTTGTGGGAAACTATTATTAGTTAACAGAAGAGCGTGTGCATAGATTATATGGAGATCAGTAATACCATTTGCCTTTCATATCTCTTTAACAGACATTCAAGTGTACGAGAAATTTCACTGATGGTTTTAGTAGCATACTTGTCCTATATGCTTGCAGAGGTAATGATTCTTATACATGTTCAGTCATAAGTTAGTGAAAGATCGAATGACGATTTTTGTTACTTTTTGCAGCTATTTGAACTCAGTGGGATTCTGACTGTCTTTTTTACCGGGGTTTTGATGTCTCACTATTCATGGCACAACGTGACTGAAAGCTCGAGAATCACCACCAGGCATGTGCGGTTCATTGCATGTAGATTTAGTCTGTTTTTACCTCACTCTGCCATTCTTATAAGTAATCATGTGTATTCCGGTGCTCTAGTAAATATGTAGGAAGTTCTCTTAGAGTTCTGTGATTTCAGGTATGCATTTGCAACATTGTCTTTCATTGCTGAAACATTTATATTCCTTTATGTGGGAATGGATGCTCTGGACTATGAGAAATGGAAAGTGAGCATGCTAAGGTACGAATCTAGTCTACTAGTATAACCATGAAGTCCCTTTGCATGCTGTCATAGCTGGCTTATTTGTATCGTATATTTATCACAAAATTTATCATTAAAAGGCTTTGTGATGAGACAAAACTAGACTATATCCACAGTGCTTCTTTATCATAAATTGCTCTTCATCTAGCAGATACAAGTATGATGAAGATTATGATTAGTTAATCAACATATACTCAGTTATTACACAATCTGTTGTCACAGTTTTTGGATGAAAATGGGGATGTACAGCACTGTGATGTTCTTGGTTTTGCTTGGCCGTGCTGCTTTTGTATTTCCTCTTTCCGTTTTTTCTAATTACATGTACAAAAGTGGGGGAGAGTCATCGAAGATCTCAAGACAGCAACAGGTCGATAGCATTGTAACTTCTAGTACAATCTTACACATACACACATATACATATGTAAGCCAATATATTATAGGGAGTATATGCTAAATTCGCTTTTATCTTTATATATGTTGATTCTCAGATGGTAATTTGGTGGGCTGGTCTGATGAGGGGTGCTGTTTCTATAGCCTTGGCATTTAAACAGGTATATTGTTAGGCCATTTATTTTCTCATTTGTTCTCTTCATAGTGATATTAGGAAGAATATATAAAAGGTACAAGACTCGTTGTTTGTGTAGTTTACTTATTCGGGCGTGACACTGGATCCTACGAACGGTACAATGATCACCACCACCATAGTGATTGTGCTCTTCAGTACCATCGTAAGTATTTCTTTCTGAGGACTGTCAGTAAAAATATTTAGCAATCGAAGCTGCAAGACTTCTGTCATGGAAGAAGGAAAAGAAACAAATAAAATTTCAATAGAGGTGGAAACTTTGACCCATTTACTTAAATAGATTGATTCATGTTATGATTTATTTCTAACGGGCCAAAGGGTAAGTTAACCTCTTTTTTAGCTAAAAGGGAAACGGGTCCACTTGGGTCAAAAGCTGTCCGAAGTATATTAGTGCATACACTTTCTAGAGGTCGGAATTCATTCTTTTGATAGGATCTCCAATTTGCCTCACTACTTTCTTTTACATCGTTTAATCTAAAAACGTGGATAATTTTTTAGCAATGTAGCTTCAATTATTTTTAATATGAAACATACAGTTTAAATTCTATTAAAAAAAAGTACAAGGTGTTTATGGTCAACGTCAACCTAACCGGACTATTTTGACCCCTACAAAAATGGCTTGTTTTGACCACGAACTGTTTTAATTGGAAACCCAACACTCTTGACTTGCTGAGGTTGTCCTCTCTAATAGACATAGTTCCTCACAATCCACATGGATGTTTGTTAATGTAACAATTCTAGTTCCTTACATATGACTAACGAGAATTTTACCCGCGCGTTGCCGCGGAAAACGATAATTATCATATTTAACACTATATATGGTTGCTTCGTTACGAACCAGGGTAAAAAGTCTAATTGTTTTAGACTTTCAGTTGCTTCTCTAATTACCTGGGGCAAAAAATAGTATAATTTTTCTCTTTTTAAAAGAGTTTTGTAGTTACTTGTCTAATTACCGGGGCAAAAACTATAATTATTTTTCTCTTTTAAAAGAGTTTTTGTAGAAAGGGGGAAAAAATAGACCAAAAAAAAGCAAAAAAAAATAGTTTAATTGTTTTAGACTTTTAGTTACTTGTCTAATTACCGGGGCAAAAAATAGTATAATTTTTCTCTTTTAAAAGAGTTTTTGTATACAAAAAGTTAGACTAAAGTGATAAAATCTAAAAGTTAAGTGGTCAAAATAAGAAACTCTAAAAGTATACAATCGTAAAAAAAAAAAAAAAAAAAAAAAAGACAAAATAGGAATAAGACAAAATTGTTGACGTCATGATGACGTCAGCGGGGCTACTGTTCCTAAACCGACTCTAAATGTAATATATTAACACTATATATGGTTGCTTCGTTACGGACCAGGGTAAAAAGTCTAATTGTTTTAGACTTTCAGTTGCTTCTCTAATTACCAGGGGCAAAAAATAGTATAATTTTTCTCTTTTAAAAGAGTTTTGTAGTTACTTGTCTAATTACCGGGGCAAAAACTATAATTATTTTTCTCTTTTAAAAGAGTTTTTGTAGAAAGGGGAAAAAATAGACCAAAAAAAAGCAAAAAAAAATAGTTTAATTGTTTTAGACTTTTAGTTACTTGTCTAATTACCGGGGCAAAAACTATAATTATTTTTCTCTTTTAAAAGAGTTTTTGTAGAAAGGGGAAAAAAATAGACCAAAAAAAAGCAAAAAAAAAATAGTTTAATTGTTTTAGACTTTTAGTTACTTGTCTAATTACCGGGGCAAAAAATAGTATAATTTTTTAGACTTTTAGTTACTTGTCTAATTACCGGGGCAAAAAATAGTATAATTTTTCTCTTTTAAAAGAGTTTTTGTATACAAAAAGTTAGACTAAAGTGATAAAATCTAAAAGTTAAGTGGTCAAAATAAGAAACTCTAAAAGTATACAATCGTAAAAAAAAAACAAAAAAACAAAAAGACAAAATAGGAATAAGACAAAATTGTTGACGTCATGATGACGTCAGCGGGGCTACTGTTCCTAAACCGACTCTAAATGTAATATATTAACACTATATATGGTTGCTTCGTTACGGACCAGGGTAAAAAGTCTAATTGTTTTAGACTTTCAGTTGCTTCTCTAATTATCAAGGGCAAAAGATAGTGTAATTTTTCTCTTTTAAAAGGGTTTTGTAGTTACTTGTCTAATTACCGGGGCAAAAACTATAATTATTTTTCTCTTTTAAAAGAGTTTTTGTAGAAAGGGGAAAAAAATAGACCAAAAAAAAGCAAAAAAAAAATAGTTTAATTGTTTTAGACTTTTAGTTACTTGTCTAATTACCGGGGCAAAAAATAGTATAATTTTTCTCTTTTAAAAGAGTTTTTGTATACAAAAAGTTAGACTAAAGTGATAAAATCTAAAAGTTAAGTGGTCAAAATAAGAAACTCTAAAAGTATACAATCGTAAAAAAAAAACAAAAAAACAAAAAGACAAAATAACAAAAAGACAAAATAGGAATAAGACAAAAATTGCTGACGTCATGATGACGTCAGTTGGGCTACTGTTCCTAAGCCGACTCTAAATGTAATATATATAATATTTCAGGTGTTTGGTTTCTTGACTAAACCGCTAGTAGATTATCTGCTTCCTACGACAACTAATTCAAACACCAAGAGGAACCCCCGTGATCCTGGGTCTCCAAAAGAGGATATGACGTTGCCGTTGCTATCTTTAGAAGAATCTGCTTCCGAGAATCTGTCGAGAGCCAAGGAAAATGTGTCAATGTTAATGGACAGGCCTGTTTATACCATCCATTCCTACTGGAGGAGGTTTGACCATGCTTACATGAAACCCATATTCGGCGGTCCATCTAGCAATGATTCAGCATGTTAGGATCATTCACAATTAATATCTAGATTATATTTTAGGAATATAACCTAAGAAAATACTTCCTTGAAGAATTCACACGGTCGTTTAGATCGATGTTTAAAACTATAAAGCCACAAAGTTGCTTAAAGTGATGGTCAAAACCTAGGATTAAAGTCCTCCATTGTATTTCTGGTTCATCATTTGTTTTGCAGTTTTCTTCATTCCTCAGTAGTAAATTTTGAGATTTACCATGTTATATGTTTGTAAGACAGGTTTGTGTTCTAGATAGCCCTAAAATTAGACTTAGAAAATCTTACATTTCATGTCGTTCAAGTTTGGATTGCGTATAATATTTTGTTGACTTTTGGCCACTAACTGGTCAAAGTAGCGCGGATACCACTATCAGGGTGCAAATGAAAGAAAGAGAGTGAGATATTGAGAGAGAGTTGCGTGTGTGAATGACTACAAATGAAAAGAGAGAGTTTTTTTGTGGAGGGTAGTTTAGACATTCTCCTCATGTAACTTTCAACATTGGGGCTATTCTTTTTATTATGTAGTATAGAAGTATAGATATAAAACATTTTGCCATTAAAAGTATAGATGAACAAAAAAATAAATATATATATATATCTTATTTACCTGTTGACCTGGTTTAGATTTAATTGTAACTATTTTATTATTATAATTTTTTCATGCTATTATTATGTTTTTACACTTTTATGTTGTTTAATATGTTCATATGCTATTTGTATATGTATTGTCAAAATGTCAAACCTGTGGTTAGCGCGCATGTCGGCTACTCTTCCCTACTCTTAACGCTGCCGGGGGATACTTCAGTAAACAGGTATATTTCTTCGCATGCTTCTTTCGACCGACAGGTATGTAACCTAATCTCTTTACACCTTTTTCGACTTTTACCTCTTTATGGCCGGAGGTCCTTATGGAAGCAGTCTCTCTACCTTTGGGTAGGGGTAAGACTGTCTACAGCTCACCTCCCCCGTACCCCGCTCAGGGATTGGGTCTTGTTGTTGTTGTTGTTGGTTGAATCAAAACCACCATTAAACTGAGTCACCAATGATGGTGTACCCCTCCGATCCATTACTCGAAGCCCGCATAACACGAAGCACTCCTACGAAGGGTTCAAGCCCGGAGGTGTTTCGAGTTAATTAAATGGTTAGAGATTAATACAAATCCTTTCCTAAACAATAGCAAATCGTATGCCATTAATTAAGGGATATAGATAGCAACTAAATCAAGATATACATGGCAAGTGTATATCGAATCCAAGAAGGAAGGGAAAAAACCCTAACCTTCTCTTCTAAGAAACCTTCTCTTATAAAAGGAGAAGGATTTTTCCTTCATAGGCACGATCAATCATCGGCCGAAAACCCTAACACATATATCATTGGCGTAAAGAGGCATGACCCTACCTTCGGGGAATCGCCAATAAAACCTAAAACCCTTTCCAATCCATCTTTAATTCATCTTCTTTATTTACAAAGCACACGACGCGGTTTGGTGCAGAATCATTTGGCGCCATCCGTGGGACCAACATCTCACACACAAAACCCACCGTCATACCACGACACCGATTCACTAAACCATGTCGAACACTAACCTAGAAGCTCAAATTAGTACGGGAGTCTCCCAGGCGAACGCTAGAACTTCGGAGCCTTTGGTTCAGCAAGAAGTTACCTTTGGGACAAATTCACCTGTTCCCTTACAGGATGCATCATCCCCTTCGTTTATCACCCCCCTTAACAAAACCTGCGAAAACCTGCAGCAGGCCCTCGCTCGATATCCGATCTGGAACAAGCTATCGAAAGTGACCCCTCTCTTATTGAAAGGACCAAGAAACAAAAGAAAACCCTATCCAGACAGGCGGAGGTGATTGATGAAGAACAACTTTTGGAGAATCGGGAGCTACTTGAAGAAGCTCTCAAATACATCAACAAGCGAAGAGTAATCCGAAGATCCGGCAAAGTACTTGACTTTGATGATGAGTGGAACGATGAGCTGGAAGGAGAAATTGCAAGAAGACGATTAATGGATGACGCTATCTACAAAGCTCCAAGAACCCCATTCACACCTTCGACAAGGCCTCCAACAGAGAACATGTGGTATATCCCCCAAACCCCAGAGCACACCTCAGGGTCGCGAGACAGGACGCCGAACATCATCGGTACTCAGGTCGTATTCGACGACCAACACCCTAAAGGTTACTATCTACACTGGGGAGCCACAATACCCTACGGGCACAGCCCTGCACCTCCGCAGTATCCGCATTGGTACCTTGGACCTCCGGTTCACATTTCCGAAGGTCACCCTCCGTATGGAGTGAACAACTCAATCCCATACCCGCACCCTCCGTCATGGTATCCTTACCACGGAGGATATCCATGGGACGCATGCACCACTTCAATGGTTATCCCCAAGAATAGCCCTTCAATCCAAGAACATTCCTTCCCACTGGAAAGCAAAGCAGATATTTCACCTTTAGCCGAATGGATACAAAAGTACCCTCTCCCTAGTAACATGAAATATCTGACCAATATAGAACCTTACGAAGGAAGAAGTGATCCAGATGACTTTTTGCAATTATTCGGAGGAGCAGCTGCGATACAGCAATGGAATGACCCCGTGGCTTGCATGGCCTTTGGATGGGTACTTGATGAGCGAGATTTGTTAACTTAAATTTCTAACAAGTTTTAAATTTATTTATTACAAGGTTAACTTCTCTACTACACTCACTCACGGGCAGTGGACCCGATCATTTATAGTATAGCAAATAGGTAAGACCAGGATCGTTCTCAGGGACTATGTCTAAGAATGCAGCTAGGTGTAATTCTAAGATTGTTGGGGGTTTGTCACTACTTAATTAACTAAAACTAACCAAAGCTTCCAACCGCTTGGTCTAGCGAGGAAACACGAAAATACTTTAAAAGTGAATCAAAGATAATAATGATGGAAACAATACATCTACTTGGAACAGTTCACATGCCACCTAGATCATCTACTAAACTACTTATAACTGTTGAACGACTAATCACGACCAAGCTTCCTGTTAAGTCCCCCGGTCTAAATTTTCAAGAAGTCACCTAACCCTTTAATTAAGCTTTCTGTTAAGTCCCCTAATTAAGATTATAATCTAAGTCTGTTTGTATGACCTAACCTTTATAGTTTAATGGGATTCCTGTTAAGTCACCCAAGCAGTTTGACTTCCTGTTGTAACACCCGTCGTTTAAAAATATGGATTTCCAAAAACTTTCGCCTAACGGCGTCAAAGAAAGCGGAATTAAACTTTAAAAGTCCAAACCAACAAAATCTGTTTGGTTCATTCATTAAATGGTGTTACTAGCCATATCATCAAAACAAGTCTAAATGGAAATCCATCGGTTGCCCAACATTAAACAACCGACATTATAGTAAATACAAATCATAAATATCTAAACATAAATCAATGTCTAAGGCGAGCAGCCACTATGGGTAAACTACAACCAGCTTCAAGATCATCTACCCATGCCTCACATCTTCTCACATCTACCTGCTCACTAATGTTGGACCTGAGGGCACAACACATTTAAAAAGAACAAGTGTTAGCTAACGAATTAGCTAAGTAAGATAACACATCTTTAATAAAACATTTGTCCCTTTAAATATTTGAAAGAATACATTATTATAATCATTAAGGCACAAGTCATAGCATAACATCATCTCACATTACATTAAACATCATAGGATATTCAATCCTAATTGTGCCTAAACACATCACACATCACATCTCACATTTACATCACATATCATATCTCACGTTTACATCACATATCATATCTCACGTTTACATCACATATCATATCTCACGTTTACATCACATATCATATCTCACGTTTACATCACATATCATATCTCACGTTTACATCACATATCATATCTCACGTTTACATCACATATCATATCTCACGTTTACATCACATATCATATCTCACGTTTACATCACATATCATATCTCACGTTTACATCACATATCATATCTCACGTTTACATCACATATCATATCTCACGTTTACATCACATATCATATCTCACGTTTACATCACATATCATATCTCACGTTTACATCACATATCATATCTCACGTTTACATCACATATCATATCTCACGTTTACATCACATATCATATCTCACGTTTACATCACATATCATATCTCACGTTTACATCACATATCATATCTCACGTTTACATCACATATCATATCTCACGTTTACATCACATATCATATCTCACGTTTACATCACATATCATATCTCACGTTTACATCACATATCATATCTCACGTTTACATCACATATCACATCACATCATTACGAGCTCGATTTACATCACATATAGTTTAGGTGTCCACATTACCTAAACATTTATCACATATTCATCTTAACGTTTGGGCCCTTAAACGTGCACGTGTCATGGCAACTTAATAAGTCTAGTGAACTAGATGAACAAGCCATACAATCATGCACATTTCACATATCATCAACATATAATCACATTTCAATTCATCTCAAGACATTACATAGCATTTCATAGCATATCATTACATCTCATGACACTACATAACATTTCATAGCATATCATTACATCTCATATCATTTCATTTCATATCATAGGGACTGCATATCAGGCCTCATTGGTCATTTACATAGCCCATATCACCTCCCGTGTAACCCCGAATACCCATAAGCAATCAAGATATCATTTGGGAAGTTATTATATGAAAACCATGTTTTTTGTTGAACCCTCAGCGTGTCAAAGTAGTGTATCTTACCTCGGTACCACTCAATAATGAGTTACATACATCTTACAGTGCTTTCTAAGTGCTCCCGACAACCTAGAACGAGTATAAGATCGATCTATAAGCTAAACAAGACTTAAGTACAAATTTGGGCAAATATGCACCGCATGGACTTTTTATGCACCGCATATTTTCAAAAACCCAAAATATGCACCGCATGGAAATTCCATGCACCGCATATCGGGCTCCGATCAGCAAACCTGATTTTGAACTGCTCTTAAACGATTCCCATTCGATCTCAAACCTTAACCCCGACCTGGAGACATCAAATTGACCTCTTTTAAGACATAATTGATGACTTCAAACCATCAATTGATTTCTTGATCCATTACAAACATAAATCACTTAATTGATCACCCGAATAACATGAAATCGGTAACCGTTTTGCATTATAACCCAACCCAAACCCCATGGCCTGGATCGGGTTCACATATATGACTCACAAGATCAGAAATCAAAGGAATATCACCTATTTTACCTGTAGATGATCATAAGGATGAAAGATCTAAGCAAAACTTGATTGAAACGGCACGAAACGATTAAATCTTGAGGGAAACTTGCTTGGAGAAGGAGGGGGATCGGCTAGGGCTCACACACACACATAAGATCAGATTTTTGTGACAATTGGGGTTACCTAATTACACTTAAATCCCTGGCCATCAACTCTCAACGTTACACTTAAGCCCCTCGACTTCTAAACGTTACTTTCTTAGCTTATCTTTCTCACCGGAACACTTAACGACTTAATGAGCACTTAACTTTCATGACTTTACTTTAATTACTTTCACTTGACGTACTTTAATCATATTATATTAAACGCATAAGCATTTAATCGCATAATCCCATTTTGGGCAGATAAACTTAACGAACCTGTCGTTAATTAACGGAATAGTCAAATAGTCAAACTTGAAAAGTTTGGGATGTTACAATTACCTCCCCCTTAAGAGGATTCTGTGCTCAGAATCATTTCGCCACTCATATATAAATGAGTTATCCGTACCCCTCACTTTATCATATCATTTCAGGATTTCCTTGAGTTGTACTTCAACTTAGCATAGCCAAACTCATCCAGCTTCTCACATAGTCTTTTCCATCTTCACTTTACCATTTCAACCGTTTCGTCATTTCTTTGGTTCAATCTTTAAATCAAACCAAGTAATCAACTCATTTCTTCAACCTTCATAAGTAGCACACACATTACATTCGGCGAAGACTATTCATTTGGCGGATAAGACCTTCCGACACATATCCTTATTAACTTGCTACTATGACTCACATGATTCATTGAACAAAGGGTCGACTCGCCATAACTTTTGATGCATAACATATCCCTCCATAGAGTCTTATGGTTAGACCATAATACCCACTTTGTTCATTATAAGCTTTCTTTGCTCACCACAAAACCTTCAGTCAATTTTGAGCTAATCAGAACACTTCTTTAACATACATCTTTTCTTTCATGTCCCATGAAACGGTACAATCATCTGCTAGGAAATAAACATCCTTAGACAACTTGTCTACTAAGGCTCCTATCATATCATTTCAGGATTTCCTTGAGTTGTACTTCAACTTAGCATAGCCAAACTCATCCAGCTTCTCACATAGTCTTTTCCATCTTCACTTTACCATTTCAACCGTTTCGTCATTTCTTTGGTTCAATCTTTAAATCAAACCAAGTAATCAACTCATTTCTTCAACCTTCATAAGTAGCACACACATTACATTCGGCGAAGACTATTCATTTGGCGGATAAGACCTTCCGACACATATCCTTATTAACTTGCTACTATGACTCACATGATTCATTGAACAAAGGGTCGACTCGCCATAACTTTTGATGCATAACATATCCCTCCATAGAGTCTTATGGTTAGACCATAATACCCACTTTGTTCATTATAAGCTTTCTTTGCTCACCACAAAACCTTCAGTCAATTTTGAGCTAATCAGAACACTTCTTTAACATACATCTTTTCTTTCATGTCCCATGAAACGGTACAATCATCTGCTAGGAAATAAACATCCTTAGACAACTTGTCTACTAAGGCTCCTATCATATCATTACCTTTAGCTTCCCACGCAACCTTGTCTCTTAGTCCATGATAACGTGACTCCTCACTTCCGTTAAAGGATCATTAAAAGTCATTTTGTAACAAAACTTTCAATGTCTAGTCTTGGCTTTTAACCCTATCTCACTGTTAAACGTATTGCTTCATACTGTTTCATCTCGACTCTTCTGCTTATGCTCCCGTTCTACTGCATTCTTGTAAAGTCCCTCACACGATGGTTTAACCCACGAGTGTAAAATAACAAGTCAAGTATGAAATAGAATTGGACTAGTATTACTTTAAATATAAATGCAAGAATATAAATAAAGCAATAAACGACTTAAGCAATATTTAAACAAGTAAATAAATGATGGAACACAAATGTAGTTTTCAAGTGTATTTTATTTATTGATGATAAACAAAATACAAGATTGTTGCGGAACCTAGATATTACAAGTATGTAAATATCTAAACAATCTTTGAATTACAAGTGATCTATACTTGCTAAATAATCTTCTTGGATCGATATACTTAGAGTTGTGAAGTATAACTGTTTAGATCGAGAGTATTTAAGCAAGTTCACCAAATTGCTAAAAAGTGATTTGAACGAGAAATATGACTTTGTATTTATAGCCAGATAAATTCAACAATAAATTTATTTGCCGTACAAATATGGTTGCATGCATTTAATGAACCGACAAGGTTATTAAATGCATTGGTTAAGGTACAAGGATAAAGTCCTTTTAACCAACCACCTTTACACACGTATGTACTTTTATCAATAGATAATTGGGATGTCCGGGTAAAAGTGTGTAAAGGCATAAAGTCAATTCCTCGATATCAGTGTTCAGACTTGTAAGGTCTAGAACACTGATAAAGGCTCCAGTCGGGAGATCTGGTAAGACTGTCAGTGGGCTCCACTGTTTGTCAGTCTTCCTTCTTCAGACTTCAGTCTTTGACTTCAGTGAGAATGTCTTCAGTAGAATAGATCTGGACTGGGGTGAAGTCCAGTGAGCTAATTTGGAGAATACTCCAGATTTCCTATACAAGTATTTGCTCACTGGTCTTCCATTATTTCTGAACAAATCTTCAGAGGGACTCCAGTTTCCAAGTCTGGAGTAGGTCCAGTAATTATCATTTCTGGACAGATCTTCAGTAAGGCTCCAGTAGTCGATTCTGGAGCGAGTTTAGTAAATCTGGACCTAACAAATTCCCCCTGTTTGTTTAGAAATAATGCAAGTGTTTTCAAGCTTATATCTATACAACTTTGTATGCTTGAAAAACACAAGTTTTGACTTAGTCTAAAAATTTATTGTTACTGGGAAACACTTTATAGATCATCAGTGTTCCAGTTTCATCTTTTAATACTAACTTAGACTAAATCTGATCATTTACTTTATGAATCAAAATATGCAACTATATTTACAGCCATCAACATAAAATAAGTTACAATTTTGACAACTTTAAATACAAACAACAAGTAAATGATATAAGAGTTAGGCCCTTCTCTTCGATGTCTGTCCTGGAGCATCTTCAGAAGCCTTTCTCTTTGGTGATGGAGAGGATGGAACAGACACTGGTGGTCTCATACCTAGAACAGCTTCCATCTGTTGAATTCTTATCCAAACCTTTTCAATCCTCTTCATAAATGCCTTTACATCAGGAGACAAATCAGTTTTACCTTTGAAAGTTAATCCTATCTCCTTCAGTTCAGTCCATCCAAAAGCTTGGACTGATGCATTTTTCCTTTCATCTGTAAAGTTACCATCCCTGGTCAACTTTATATTAAATCTGGTCATGCCTTGATGACTTTCAGCGAGTTTGATTTCAGCACCTATGATCCTTCTGGCATCAGCCCTGAATTTCAATATATCATCATACTTGGCTTTCTGCTTAGCCATCTGGACCATATGTTCAGTTTCCTTGGATATTCTCTGCTGTTCCATGGCAGACTGGAGTTGATCACGATTGATTTTGAGAGAAGTATCCAGAGGAATGAATGTGCTTATATCTGCATCTTTTATTGCTTTGAGCTGTTTGGCAGTAAGTTTTGGCAGACCCTTTATCTTCTTCCTGTACTCTATCTCCAGAGCACCAGCATTCTTCCTTATTTTCCTCTGGAGGTTCACCAGTTCCTCCTTTCTCTGCCTAATCAGTTCAGGTACACTGACACCATAAGTTACAGCATCATACAATTGTTCTTCTTCAGAGTACCTGGACCGAATGTGAACATCATCCAATGCATTCAGACATTGATGAACTCTGGGTCATCCTTCATCTTCTTGTAAACATCAATATTTATGGCCAATCTGCCAGCATTATATGAATCCAGAGTCCCCATGGTTGCCATCTCCCTATGATGGGCCAGCAGTTCATCTTTTTGATTTCTTTTGAAAATCTCTATCATAATACATTCTTGTTCCAGTTTCTTAGAGGTGTCATCATCAGCAGTAGGAAACTCTGATGAACCTTCAACAGTTTGCTCTTCTCCTCCAGATACCATTTGTTCTTTTCCTTTTACAGATTTCAGCGTTGTTGGGATATCTGGGAAAGATTCAAACTGGGGCTCACTGGCATCAGTACCAGCAGCCTCTTCAACCTGCATAACGGCTTCAGTGCCAAGTGTTCTTTGTGCTAATTATGCACTGGTATCAGTACCAGTCACTTGTTTTTGTTGCACAATGCTTTCAGTAGCAAAGGCCCTTTCAATAGCACTTACAACAACTTCTTTCTTTTTCTTTGTCAAACCTTCTTGAACACCAGACGACTTTTCCCCCTTGGATTGATCTCCAGTTCTTGACTTGAGATCATTCCACAACTGTTCAAGCATATGTCTGTCCAGTTCACCAAACGTTCTTCCAGCCACTGGAGTTGTATCATTCACAATTATTTTGAGTGCCTGCACTTCCTTTTTAACAAATTCAACTTCTTGAGGCAAGTGTTTTGGCAGCTCAGTATTAACCATTCTCACAACTTCTGGCAACAGTCCATCTTGAATTGTTCGAAGAACAGACCCAGAAATCTCTTCAGTGATTTCTTTCAGCATACTGTGTCTGAACTTCTTAGCAACCTCATCACTGATGGTGCTAACAACTGCATTCTGATCAAGTGTTGGCCTACTCTCCAATGAACTCACCTGGTAACCATTTTCTTAACCTCATCTGTCAGACCTGCCAGTGGTTGTACAATTTTACTTTCCACTGCAGTCTGAACAGAATTGACTAGCCTTTCTTCTAATTCCTGGACTGCCACTTTTATCAGCCTAGAACATCTTGTTCTACCTGCTCATCAGTCTGTACATTCTCAATCTGCTCAACAACTTGTACATTTTCAACCTGTTCAACATTCTCTTCTGGTTCAAAAATTGGAGACCCATCTAAATTCATAACATCACCTGGATGTCTTTCTGGATTCACCTGAACACCATCTCTCATCAGACGCCTATTTGATCTTGGTCGTCTGGAAGGTTCAACATTTGGTTGTTGACCTTCAGGAGCCACTTGTCTTATGGGTTGTACAGCTTCTATAATTTGAACATCTTGTTCTACCTGCTCATCAGTCTGTACATTCTCAATCTGCTCAACAACTTGTACATTTTCAACCTGTTCAACATTCTCTTCTGGTTCAAAAATTGGAGACCCATCTAAATTCATAACATCACCTGGATGTCTTTCTGGATTCACCTGAACACCATCTCTCATCAGACGCCTATTTGATCTTGGTCGTCTGGAAGGTTCAACATTTGGTTGTTGACCTTCAGGAGCCACTTGTCTTATGGGTTGTACAGCTTCTATAATTTGAACATCTTGTTCTACCTGCTCATCAGTCTGTACATTCTCAATCTGCTCAACAACTTGTACATTTCAACCTGTTCAACATTCTCTTCTGGTTCAAAAATTGGAGACCCATTTAAATTCATAACATCACCTGGATGTCTTTCTGGATTCACCTGAACACCATCTCTCATCAGACGCCTATTTGATCTTGGTCGTCTGGAAGGTTCAACATTTGGTTGTTGACCTTCAGGAGCCACTTGTCTTATGGGTTGTACAGCTTCTATAATTTGAACATCTTGTTCTACCTGCTCATCAGTCTGTACATTCTCAATCTGCTCAACAACTTGTACATTTTCAACCTGTTCAACATTCTCTTCTGGTTCAAAAATTGGAGACCCATCTAAATTCATAACATCACCTGGATGTCTTTCTGGATTCACCTGAACACCATCTCTCATCAGACGCCTATTTGATCTTGGTCGTCTGGAAGGTTCAACATTTGGTTGTTGACCTTCAGGAGCCACTTGTCTTATGGGTTGTACAGCTTCTATAATTTGAACATCTTGGTCACCAGAGGGTCCTTCACCAACTTGCCCTCTACCTGGAGCCACTTCTACTTCTTCCCTTTGAAAAGAGAGCATAGACTGAGGAATATCTACCTCATTCAGTGGAGATCTTAGGTTGGTCAGATCCCTCATATATTCACTCACAGAAAAGTGAGTAGTTTCATAATCGTACTGGTCTCCTAGAGCGCTTTTAAACAACAGTGAAAGAAAATGGATATATGGAACAAAGGCTTTTCTACCTTTCACTTTAAGACGCTCTACCAGATCATCAAATAGAATCTGAGCAAAATCCACTCTGAGTCCAAACCAGAGGCAGTAGGCAATCTGGAGATGAGTCTGATTTATCTGGTCCAACCCTCCAGAACTGCCTCCCAAACATTCAACAATATGCGTGAAGAAGAATCTCCATGAGTCTGTCAGCCTGCTCATGTAGACTGTTCCCTTCCTGGATAGCTGGCCATGCTCATCCACAATATCTGTATGCCCCATCAATCTGCATACTTCCCTGAAATTATACCAGAGGGAAGTTCGATGGGCAACTCATTCTGTTCAAAATAATTCAATTGTAGAACAGACCTGAGTAAACTAACAGAGAAACTCAAGGATCTGGTACCTCCCTTGAGAGTATAAGTAATTGATGAAGTTTCATCATTATAAATTGCAGAGTACCAGAATTCACATAGATAATCGTGGTACATCCTCCCTGGATTTAAGGTCAATGCACCATATAGAGGACATGAGAGAAAAAATGTATTTAATATCCCAATAACGGATTGGGCATTATGAATACTGGAAAGTGAAAGTCTGGCCATCCAGTTATTCATATTTATCCTTATGGCCTTAGCTTCAAGAGTAATATGAGGTGCCTTTTCAACATTGGCAACCGGAGCATATTCTGCAGCAAGCAGATTTTTAGGAGAGTTAGATTGTCTTGGTGCCATTTTATGATAAATAGATGAAGATGAAATTGAATATTTAGGGTTTTGATGAAGATTTGATGAAGAATTGAATGGAAATGGAGTAAATATGAAAGATGATTATGATTGGAATTGAATGAAGAAATTAAATGAAGGAATTTGAAAGGATTTGGGAGTAAATATGTTCGAAGTAAATGCAAATGAAATTGAAAGTGGGTATATATAGGAGAGAGAATGTGGAACTCAAACGGTTAATTTGAAATTATCAAATAAAATTTTGATCGGGTTCTGAGATCCGCATTAATTACATCACATCACACATAAATGTGTGACGGTTTACAGCCCACAAACAGTATCAAGTTGCACTTTTTGTCTTCCCAAGGTAAAAATACCATCATTTCTTTGAAAAATTTACATGCCACGTAGAATAAGATAAATATCAAGATAAATAGATTTTGCATACGTGGCACGCACAATGACCAAGTAAAAAAAATATTATGACTGACATATCAATGCATCTGGAGGTTGACTGGACACTCCAGTATCACTGGTGGATTAGTCCAGTGAAGCATGCACTGATGGTACACTGCAGTAAAGTACCAGTGAAGACCATTTGAAAGGGACTGGTAACCTCAAACATGCACGTCAACTAATACAGACAAATGAGAGGGACACATTTACAAGGAGACAAAAGTCACCTCAAACATGCACTTCAACCTATCTAACCAGTGAGAGGGACACATTTACAAAGTACCAATAATATTTTCTGAAGAGTTTGTCCAGTGAGAAAATAATTTAATAAATTCCCCCTGAACTTAAAACATTTTTAAGAGCAAAAATATCTTTCAAGTCTTTCCCCCTGGAATGTTGATCCAGAAATCTATTAATGCAAAGATAGTACACAACGGCGTTCAATATCTGAGCAGTCATAAATTTATAAATCTTTAAATCAAAGATCCTCAGTAGTACACAAAGGCGTTCAATACCAAGGTTCCAGATTTAAGGGTTTAACATTCCCAACTCACCAACAAGATATTCAAAAGTTTTGACATCCAGAGGTTTAGTAAAAATGTCAGCGAGTTGTTTGTCCGTGGGAATAAAATGGAGTTCAATGTTGTTTTTCATAATATGATCACGAATGAAGTGATACATGAGATCAATGTGCTTCGTCTTGGAGTGCATGACTGGATTGTTCGAGATAGCGATGGCACTGGTATTATCACAAAAGATTGGGGTCTTTGAATACTTAATACCATAATCAAGCAATTGGTTCTTCATCCAGAGTATCTGAGCACAGCAACTGGCTGCATATACGTATTCAGCTTCAGCAGTGGACAATGAAACTGAAGTTTGCTTCTTACTGGTCTAGCTGACCAGTTTGCCACCAAGGAAATGACATCCACCAGTAGTGGATTTCCTGTCTATCTTACAACCTGCATGATCTGAATCTGAATAACCCATTAGATCCATGCCTGAGCCTTTGGGATACCAAAGACCCAAACTGGGGACACCCTTAAGGTACTTCAGTATGCGCTTTACAGCAAGCATATGAGATTCCTTTGGATTAGACTGATATCTGGCACATAAACATGTTGAAAACATAATATCTGGTCTACTGGCAGTTAAATACATCAGTGAACCAACCATGCCTCTGTAGACAGTGGTGTTCACTGGTTTACCATCTGGATCTGAGTCCAGTGACAAAGGTGCAGAAATTAGAGTGGGTTTAGATGGTGAAGAGTTCATATCATATTTCTTTAAAAGATCTCTAACATATTTTTCCTGATTAATAAAAATGCCATCTTTGTTTTGTTTAATCTGGAGTCCAAGAAAATACGTTAATTCACCCATCAAACTCATTTCATATTCAGTTGACATTATTTTAGAAAATTTCTTGCACATGTTTTCATCAGTAGACCCAAAAATAATATCATCAACATAAATTTGTACCATTAACAGATTACCTTTTTCATGAAGAATAAATAAGGTATTGTCAATTGCACCTCTTTTGAAACCATTTTTCAATAAATGTTTAGTCAGAGTGTCATACCAGGCACGTGGGGCTTGTCTGAGGCCATAAAGCGCTTTGTCCAGACGATATACCCAATGTGGATGCTTTTCATCAACGAAACCTGGTGGTTGTCTGACATAAACTTCTTCTTCAAGCTTTCCATTCAAGAAAGCACTCTTTACATCCATCTGGTAGACCTTGAACTGATGATGAGCAGCGAATGCTAAAAATATTCTGATCGCTTCAAGTCTAGCCACTGGAGCAAATAATTCATCAAAATCGACATCTGACTGGCAGTAGCCTTGTGCTACCAGTCTGGCCTTGTTTCTGATTACGTGGCCATCTTCATCTACCTTATTCCTGAAGACCCATCTTGTTCCAATTGGTTCTTTCTTTCCAACTGGGAAAGGAACCAGGTACCAAACCTTGTTCCTTTTAAACTGGTGAAGCTCTTCTTGCATAGCAGTCACCCAGCTTGGATCTTCCATAGCCTCGTCAATCTTCTTTGGTATTCAATGATAAGAAACTGACATATAAGCATTGATCACTGGAGGCTCTTCTGGTCTGAACTCCTTTACTGGAGTCACCTATGATCTGATCGATAGGATGAGCTTTTGTCCATCTGGAGTACTGACCAGGATTGTTACTGACAACAATATCAGTGTAAGAGTTCAGTTGAGTTTCAGGATGAGGATCCTGGTAAACAATTTCAACATCTTCATCTGAATCAGTAAGATCACGATTTGCATCATGAAATTCTTCATTGGAAGGCATTTCCTGAAGTACTGGTTCAGTTTGAAATTCTTCATATGAAAACATTTCAGGAATAGTTTCAACTGATACTAATACTGGGGGAGTAGTACGTACATCTGATCCAATAACAAGTTCATTGGGTAGTTTGCCAACCGAACCGCATGTTCGATGTCAGTGGTTTCGGTAGCAGTGATCAAATCCTGAATTTTTGGTGGAAGTCCAGAAATGTACTGCTCAATCTTCTTATAATCGGGTGTAACCATGGTTAGGCAAAGAAGTGCCAACTCATGAAAGCGGTTGGTGTATTCAGATACTTCGTATCCCTTCGTCTTCAAATTATGAAATTCTACCTCCATTTTCTGAATTTCGCTCCTCGGGCAATACTTGGCTTTCATACGTTCCTTCAAATCTTCCCATGACAGTGCATAAGCTGCATCAATTCCTACTGTAGTGGCGTACTCATTCCACCAGGTAAGAGCTTGATCTTGTAGTGTGCAGGTAGCATATTTTACTCGGCTATCTTCAGTGCAGTTACTAACACGAAATATGGACTCCAGTTTCTCGAACCATCGGATGAGTGCAATTGCTCCTTCGGTACCATTGTATATAATGGGTTTACATTGTTGAAATTCTCTGTAAGTACAACCTCTAGGTGTACCATTATTGTCATGATTATTGTGTCCGTTGGCGGCTTGAGTTGCAAAAGCTACTGCTATACTTTCTGCTACAATTCTAGCAATATCTGTTGCATTCATTTCTGGTACTTCTTTTGACGTCCGGATCCTTAAATATAAATAAAGAAATTGATGAGATACTACCACATCATACCATAACCACAATTCAATAGTTATGACTAAAAGAAGTGTAAATCAAGATAAAGATAGTAGATTTATTGGATAACAAACTTTGAGATATAAACATCTCAAGAATCCATTATTTTATCTAAAATTACATTTCCCGACATATACGCCGTAAATAGTAAGTAACTAGACAATATCTACTGTGACAGAGTAGATGGGGTTATAGTAGTGGCTCTCGATATAGCCTCAAACATAGCTTCAAATCTTGTTATCTTCTCCTGTAGTTCCAACACAGTGTCTTCAAGACCATGTATCCTGAAGTGAGCTTCCTCCATATCACCTTCCAGTGCGACTATCATATTATCTTGATTTTCCACCTTCCTCCGCAGTATGTTTGTTCTTTCCCTCAACTCCGTAATACACTTTCCTGCTCGGACTATGCGTAGGACCAATGTAGGGACAGTGTCATGCAAAGGTTCCATAGTTAATGCAGGAATATTGGTTGGACCTTCAGCTCTTCTGAACTGGTCAGAGTTAAGGAGTCCTTCTTCAAATCTCCATTCCGCCAGAAATCTTGGTATAGCATTAATAGATCTCCGCAGCCGCTGAGCGGGTGGTTCAGGATGAGTAAGTCGAGCACGTCGTGACTGAGGGTGGTTAAACATCGGATATCTAGGCGTTCGGATCCTTCGTATTAAAGATCGAGGTGAACTTGAAGGACCTTCCCCAGATGGATTTGAAAAAGTAAAAGTAGGCGTAGTGCTAGTAAAAGCATTAGTGGTGACAGTAGTGTTTGGTCCAGGGACAAGTGCGTTATCAGCTTCTTCTCCAACGTGATCGGTCTCCTCCATTGGCTGATTTACTACATGACGAGGAGAGTCGGAGGGTTCAAGTACAGGTGGAGGTGATCGAGACGTAATCTCTTCCTCACGATCGGATAAGTATTCCATTGCCTTACCGCAATGTCAAGTAGTTATGATACAATATAAAGCAAAGAGTATCATAGATTTTTAATAAAAATATAGAGTATGAACCACAAGATTTAAAGTAACTATTTGATCACACAATGGATCAAATAGAATATAAGAGTAGATACTGTATACATCAAGTTCTAAGCTCATGAACCGAAACTAGACAAGTGTGTGTTTATTTGCCTCCAGAGTAGGTACCTTGTTCAGGGTACCCTAAGCTTTTCAAATATAATGCATCCGTATCCAGTTGGTATGACCAACACGAATGGGGGTGCCTACCCCAATAATACTATTCAATATACCCACGTTTATGTTTCCATAATTAATCGTTCATGATAGTGAGGACTTTGAGTGAACAGAGCAACTTAGAATCAACCATATATACATTTCTGGAATACTTGTGTTCATCATAACAGTAAAGAGTTTGTATTTTACCCCGAAGGTAAAATAAATAAAGTGGAGTTACAAAATATATATAATATATATATATATAATTTTGTAAATATACATATAAGTATATAACTTTGAAAATATACATATAAGTATAACAAGTAGTTTTATTGCATGTATCTCAGTTCCCAAATAAATGTATAAATAATTGAAAAGGGGAGTATGAAGACTCACCTTAGTGTTGTAGAAGAAAGATCACTTAGTCTTGTGTGATTATAAGAGAGAAATTTAGAAGTGAATATATGATGGTACGAGTTTTATAGTTAAATGAATGTGCCTATTTATAGGAAACTAAGCTGGATGGATGAAGTGGAGAGCAGCTACTGGAGTCATGTGCGATAAAAGGATCCCACTAAAACTGAAAGGCAAGTTCTACAGAGTGGCGATTAGACCGGCTATGTTATACGGGTCAGAATGTTGGCCGATGAAGAAAGCCCAAGCGGCTCGAGTAGAGGTGGCTGAGATGAGGATGCTAAGGTGGACTTGCGGGAAGACCCTATCAGACAGGATCCCCACGGGAGTTTTTAGAGCCGAACTTGAAGTAGGGAGCATCATTAACAAGCTAAGAGAAGGGCGCTTGAGATGGTTTGGCCACGTTAGGAGAAGGGATCTGACGGCACCACTAAGGAGAGCGGAGGCTATTCACGTTGACGGCATACGAAGAAGGGGAAGGCCTAAGATGAGGTGGGAGGATCGAGTAATGAAGGACCTATTAGAGCTTGGCTTGTCGGAGAACATGATGTCAGATAGGACGGCTTGGAGGACTAGGATTAGAGCAGAGGATTAGGTTAGGGTAGGACTTTTTGATCGACTTTTTTACCCATATTGCCTTGCCTAAGGCTGCTATTGATGGGTGGCTTGGAGTAATGGGCCCAAGGTGACTCAACGCTACAGGGGACTTAGACCTGATAGGAGAAGAGGTAGGTCGAGCGGAGGATCTGAACAAGGAAGGCAAGGCATATGGGAATAGGTTTTTAAGTAGACTTTTTAGTTTAGACTTTGGTTCTCTATAACCTCAGTAGGGGTTTTTGGCCTTGAGTCTCGATAGGCCTAAACCGAGGGGGGAGGACATGACCAATGATAGGTTGTCTATAGGACTAGGGTTTAGGCTTACTTTAGGGGTTTTGTAAGTGTCGTGGAGGACTAGGAGTTTAGTTTTCTTAGGCGGCGCTAGTTCCCTACTTCGTAGGTTGAGCAGGAATCTTTTACTCTCTTGGAATTTCTTAGTCATTTTCCTTTTTGTTTATATGTTTTGTTTGTCTTTCGGTGTTAAGGTTTTTTGCTAGGTTGCATGTTTGCCACTCTCCCCTACTCTCAAGGTGGTCGGCCCCAACAGACCCAGGTATGTCTTGCTAAGCATTTTCGTTGTCAGTCAGGTATGGTACTTCTAAACCCTTTACTCTTCCCGACTTTTACCGCTTTTGTGGCCGGAGGTCCTTATGGAAGCAGTCTCTCTACCTTTGGGTAGAGGCAAGACTGTCTACAGTTTCACCTCCCCCATACCCCGCACAGGGATTGGGTACTGTTGTTGTTGTTGTTGTTGTTGTTGTCATTCGTGGTAGGTAACGAATTCGATCGATATATAATAAAACGTTTAAAATCTTTAATATTATTATATTAATCGTTGATTTATATATATTATTATTATATTATAAAGTTAATCATGAATAAGGGATATGTATATATATAGTATTCTTTTTGTCCATACACTTAGCAAATTAGACCCGTGATCTATAATTTATAAATTTTAAATTATAAAGTAGATAAAAGTGTGTTTCCCACTACCTCTTGGACGTTTCTAATGATAGATTTTTTTATACTAGTAGTATATATTTATACATTGTTTTAATCCTAAATTATGCATACGGGCTCCTATTGAAAAAATTCAAGTTTCTATAAGATCAGAAAATTAAGATCTACAACTTTCATTTTAATAATGTTTACTCAACTAACCCCTGTGAGCGGGTTTTGGACGTTTATATTATAAGAATAAAGTATGAAAGCGATGTTTACTATTCAGCACTATTCACTTTTGAATTTATTCGGAAATCAGATTCAACGTTGAGTTTAAATTATTTGACGTGGGTCCCACCTTTATATTATTTTATTTTATTACCTTTTTACAATTTACTTTCTACCTTTACTATTTATAATTTACTTTTTACCTTTACTATTTAAAATTTACTTTTTACCTTTACTATTTAAAATTTACTTTTTACCTTTACTATTTAAAATTTACTTTTTACCTTTACTATTCAAATTTTACTTTTTATCTTTAATATTCACCGTTACTATTCACGGTACTATTCACGGTCACTATTCATGATCACTATTCATAAATACAGTTATTGATAGTATAAGTATGAAAAAGTATTTACAAGCAGCTCTCAAATAACTATTTGAGTTCTTGGCAATTATTATCCATAATTTATTAAAAATATTTGTTCAGTTTATTATGCCATAAAATGTTTGTTCATATTGTTTGATGTACATAAATTTTTAAATAGCACACATAATAGTAAATTAGTCAACCTGAAATTTTGGCGGTTGTCACAAACATGTATGGACTCTTGTACCTTCTCCAGTCTCTTGTTGTAGACTCCGAAGGCTTTGCGAATGGCTGAATATCCTAAGAAATATCCTTCATCAGCTTTGGCATCAAATTTGCCTAACTGAGTGGAGTCGTTCAGGATGTAAACTGGACATCCAAAAACGTGAAAATAACCAATATTTGGTTTTCTATTTCTCAATATTTCATAGGAAGTCTTCTTGTGTCGCTTCACGTACACTGATCGATTCTGGGTGTGGCAAGCAGTTGCAATTGCTTCAGCCCAGAAACTGGTAGGAAGACCAGATTCAGCTAGCATACTCCTGGCAGCTTCTATCAGTGTTCGATTTTTCCTTTCTACCACTCCATTCTGCTCTGGAGTGCGTGCTGATGAGAAGTTCTGGGAGACGCCAGTGTCAGTACAGAATTTCTCCAGAGTTGCATTCTGGAATTCTGTTCCATTGTCACTTCTTAACTGACACACCTTTCGCTTATGCTTCAGTTCAATCTGCTTGATAAGAGAGATGATTTCAGCAGCAGTTTCATTTTTAGACCTGAGAAAGACCACCCAACAATATCTGGAGAATTCATCTACGATCACCAGGGTGTATCTTTTACCAGCACGAGTCTGAACATTCACTGGACCAAAGAGGTCCATACGAAGCATGTGAAGTGGTTCAGTAATGCTGAAGTTCAGTCTGGTCTTGAAACTGGCACGTTTCTGCTTTCCCATCTCACATCCTGGACATGGTCTTTCCTTTTTGAAGGAAACTGAAGGTATCCCATCTGCCAGTTGTTTTCTAGACAACTTATTAATATTTTTGAAATTTAAATGGGATAACCTTTTATGCCATAACCAGTTTGTGTCTTCATCAGCTTGAGTATAGAAACATTGCTCTAAAGAAGAGCTTTCCATATCCATCACATACACGTTCCCTTTTCTGGGAGCAATCAATACTACCTTCCAGTCCTTGTTGAATACAATGCCATGAACAATATTGAATAGAACTTGATAGCCATCATCACACAGTTGACTTACACTAATCAGGTTATATTTCAAACCATTCACATATGCAACACGTCTGAATTTGACTTGTCCATTGTTCAGAACACCATACCCCTCAGTCTTTCCACAACCATCATTTCCAAAAGTAATGGAGGGTCCATCAGAAATGATGAATTCCTCCAGCAGGGTCTTACGTCCGGTCATTGTCCTGCCAGCTGCACTGTCAAGATACCAGGTATGCTTCTTTCGATCGCCCTGCACATCCACCAGATATATCAGTTAGATTTGGGAACCCATCGACTGATGGGTTCACTGGATCCTCCCTTATGGATCCCTGGGGGTATCTAGTTGAGTTCACTTTCTTCAACAGTAGTTTTTGTTGAAAACACTACTGGAGTTGATAGTTTAGAAACCTTTTTCTTTTTCTCAATTAAAGGAATATTTTTCTCTTTCTTAGAAAAAGGTTTGGTATTTTGTATAGGGCCAGATGAAGTACCCTCAAAGTTGTTTAATCTTGCATGACAGCTTTGAACCTGACGAGCCAGTAGTTGAAACTGGCTCTCCAACCTTAACAAAATAGATTCTTCAGATGAAACCTGAGCCTTTCCAGTTGACTGGACTTTTGGCTTAGGAAGGGAATTGTTCTTTTTCCTTTGAACCTGGGGTTCATTAGAAACACTCTGAGGCAAATGTTTATGCTTATTGACCTTTTTAACTGGAGAAGTCATCTGGGATGCTCCAGTCTTGACCTCCAAAAATTGAGCTGGTATTATACAAGATTTTGGGGTAGAAGGTTCATCATATATGGTACTAGGTTTAACCTCCTCTGGTAACCGGTCAATTACTGGTATTAATGCTGCAATATGAGTATTTCCATCCAGATATGCACGTTTTTGGGATGGAAATTGGTTTACTCCAGCATCATATGGCTTTCTTGTTTCAAGTCATGATTGAATAACCTGTTTTTCTTTTTGTAAAATTATTTCCAGGTCATGTTTTTCTTGAACCAGTTGTTCAGTTACCAAAACTTGTGCTTGAAATGCCAGTTCAATATCTTGAAGTTCTTTTAATTTTGATTTTAAAGCAGCTATTTGAGAGGAATCTGTTTCTAAGCCATTTAGACTGTCAAATCTAACAGTTTCCACAAAAATTAAATCAGAATTTAGAGCTTCAGCAATGTCCAATTTAAGTTCAGGATCAGTTTCATTATCATAATCACTAACCTTTTTAATAACAATGTCTACCCATCGACCAGATGTGACATCATCCTTCACCAGATGCTCTTGATCTGTCAGAGCCATAAAACAACAGTCTCTTTCCTCTTCTTCATCGACTGACGAATCATCAGAGGGAACCCATGCTTCTTCAGTGGTTCCTATCATGCATTTATTATTATCTTCCATTTGTTTAGACAAGAGAGCAATTTGAGCCTTAAGCTTTTTGTATTTCAACTTATAGCTATCATCAGGCTTGTTATAAGAAGCAGTTGGACCAGACTGAGAGACAAACTGACTGGACTTGCACTCTTTCATGAAATGACCTTTTCTGCCACACTTAAAGCATGTCAGATTGGTCTTGTCAGTGGAAGAACTGGGTGCATGTTGTCCAGTGGGCCTATTTGCTCTAGCCTTAAAACGGTTAAACGCTTTGGCCATCATTGCAACCAGGTCATCACTGTCAGTTTCATCACAGTCTGGAGAGATATCATTACAGACTCCAGAATCCATTAGTTCAGACATCATCTTCTTCATAGAAAATACATTCTCAGAAGATATTAATGCCGCACAAGGTGGTACAGTATTAGTGACCACTGTGGAACTACTGGAAGCATGATTAAAAGAATCTTTTTCTGCCTCAATCCTCTGGGCTTGATTTTCTTCAGTGAATCTGAAGGCTCCATACAACGTTGACAAAGTATGGGAATGCAAGGTTTTACCTTGCCTCAAGACCAGAATCATGTAAGACCATTTTGTTGGAAGAATATCACAAAATATCTCCAAAAGTATATCCTTGTCTTTATCAACCCCTAGTCCTCTTAACTGGTTAATAATACTCATAAATCTGGTGTAAGTACCAGTAAGAGACTCATTGGGGAGAGCAAAAGATGACTCATACTTTTTGTTTAAGGAGACTTTTCTGGTAACAGCAGTATCATCACCTCCCTCATGTTGGTTCACCAGTTCATCCCACATGCTTTTGGCACTGGGATAGAGAACTAATGTGGGAATAAGAGTTTCTGGAACAGCCCCGAGGATCATATTTTTAAGAAGTGTATCAAGATTTACCAATCTTTTCTCCTCTTCGGACCAGTGTTCCTCTCACTTTTCCCTTCCACTTCTTGATCCAGTAGGGTCAAGAAGTGCATTTGATAGGAAGTCTTGGCACATAGGGTCCTTCATTTAAGATTTTCATCATATTCCTTTCAATACCAGTAACATGCAAAATTATCCTAGCTTTCCACGTACCAAATTCATCACTGCTCCCATTGAATTTAGGAACAGGATTATTTGAATAATGCACATGCACATGTGGAGAAGCAGGAGGAGGAGAAGGTGGTGGATTGTTATTTCCAGTGGGTGGGTCATTAAGATTAGTTTCATGAGTTTCTTGAGTATTTTCTGGGATTGCCATCGCGAAACAGATCTAGGTAAGTATATTAACCTTCTTCTCTGATACCAAATGTAAAGTCCCTCACACGATGGTTTAACCCACGAGTGTAAAATAACAAGTCAAGTATGAACTAGAATTGGACTAGTATTACTTTAAATATAAATGCAAGAATATAAATAAAGCAATAAACGACTTAAGCAATATTTAAACAAGTAAATAAATGATGGAACACAAATGTAGTTTTCAAGTGTATTTTATTTATTGATGATAAACAAAATACAAGATTGTTGCGGAACCTAGATATTACAAGTATGTAAATATCTAAACAATCTTTGAATTACAAGTGATCTATACTTGCTAAATAATCTTCTTGGATCGATATACTTAGAGTTGTGAAGTATAACTGTTTAGATCGAGAGTATTTAAGCAAGTTCACCAAATTGCTAAAAAGTGATTTGAACGAGAAATATGACTTTGTATTTATAGCCAGATAAATTCAACAATAAATTTATTTGCCGTACAAATATGGTTGCATGCATTTAATGAACCGACAAGGTTATTAAATGCATTGGTTAAGGTACAAGGATAAAGTCCTTTTAACCAACCACCTTTACACACGTATGTACTTTTATCAATAGACAATTGGGATGTCCGGGTAAAAGTGTGTAAAGGCATAAAGTCAATTCCTCGATATCAGTGTTCAGACTTGTAAGGTCTAGAACACTGATAAAGGCTTCAGTCGGGAGATCTGGTAAGACTGTCAGTAGGCTCCACTGTTTGTCAGTCTTCCTTCTTCAGACTTCAGTCTTTGACTTCAGTGAGAATGTCTTCAGTAGAATAGATCTGGACTGGGGTGAAGTCCAGTGAGCTAATCTGGAGAATACTCCAGATTTCCTATACAAGTATTTGCTCACTGGTCTTCCATTATTTCTGAACAAATCTTCAGAGGGACTCCAGTTTCCAAGTCTGGAGTAGGTCCAGTAATTATCATTTCTGGACAGATCTTCAGTAAGGCTCCAGTAGTCGAGTCTGGAGCGAGTCCAGTAAATCTGGACCTAACAATTCTTTATCTCAGAGAACATTACCTTGAGCTGATTTGCCGTAGTCAAGCACTCACCCTAACCTCGCAACCACGGATAAATAATTATAGATCTACGGTCAAGCATAAAACAGTTCAACAATTATAAATAAATAATATCACTATACCGACATGGTCACATTATCCAAGCAGATGCAACTAATTTAGCTACTCATAGCAAAACAAATACTACTAACAACTATTAAGATAAATAAATCCATAATAATAATTGTACGATAAGTAATATAGTCTTACAATAAGGTAACTGTTAACAATAATAATAATAAAGTACGAAATAATAAAAGAGAGAGATCAAACTAAAAAGGTGAAGAACTGTTGATGTCGAATTACTGCTCATCACTTTGCCGCTGTGACTTACGCACACGCCACCACCTCACGCGAACACCCTTTATTATTTGACCTGCTTCTTAATTTATTCCTCTTAGTATTAATTGTCACCTAGGAATTATTAATTGCGGCTGTGTTGTATATGTTGAATTGTATATTGCGGCTGCTCCTTGAATTCGAATATATATATAGATATCGAATGGTGCTGCGCCGACCTTCCAACCGAAAAGGCTTCGGCCTCTTTTCTTTTCTTCTGCCAATCGAATGGGCTAAAGGGAGCACAAGTGGGCTGTCCCTTTCTCTCTTCTTCTGGGCCGCTGCTTCTTTTTCTTCTTGTGGGCTGCTCGAACAGTGGGCTAGGCCCACTTGTATCTTTTTCTTTCTTGGGTTGTTGACTTCAAGCACAAGGGCCAAGCCCACTTCTTTTCCCTTTCTTGTTTCCTGCATCCAGCACACACACACGACCCAGATGCACTTCGACATTTTATTTTGCAAACACTCCAACTTTATTCATTGACTTTCTTGACCGCAAGTCACGTGCACCATCTTGTCGAGTCCAATATGCGGTATTACCTGTAAACCTGTATAAATATACAATCTCATTAAGTACCATAAGTTCACATAAATACACTCAATTGGACATTAAAATGCGGCCTTATGATAGGGGAAATAATCACAAAATGGATGCTCATTATATACCCCCACACTTAAGTCTTTGCTTGTCCTCGAGCAAATAGTTCAAGAAAAATGAAACAATGATGAGCGGACAACTTAATTGATAAAGTTCTTCTACTTTTAAATTATTCAAAGGAAAGTCATGCAAAATGTTTTGAGAAAGCTTTAGACAAAATCAGTAAGCTATAGCTAGAGGCGAGATAATTAGTCAATCAAAACTAAAAGTTAACCTTATATCTGTGTTAATACCTTTAAAACCGTTCTATAATTCCACATGTCCTACAACTCAATCTTACTTCCTTCTGCTGACTAGTTAAGCATTTAATTAAAGTTTGTATAGCAATCAGATCTACCAACTACTAGCAAGGCATTTATATCTTATCGTTTGTGTACATGTGAGTAACTACTTAGACAAACTCTCACACTAAAGTCATGCTCGCTAGCTAAACACTAAGGCAGTTATACGATATTATCATCTTTAATAGTTGAGACAGCGGTGACAGGTCAGTGGTTTCCCACTTGCAAAGCGACATAACTCAACTAATGGTTAGAGTTTATACCTTACATCAAGACAACGGTGACAGGTCGGTGGTTCCCCACGCGCAAAGCGACATAACTTGATGCGTATAGATTTTACTCGTTATTAGTTCTTTGAACTCTTTTTAATTAATCTACTGATTGCCTTTCTTAAGATTACTACATTATTCATGCAATAGACATTATCAGAGACCCCAGATGACTCATACACTTACTCCGCATGCAACTAGTTTAAAATCAATAGTGTAAGAATTAAGGCGAACCATACGTCTAAACTAGTTCCTACACAAGCACGTATATCATTAAGTCCAATTAATACACCTATACTAATGACTAGAAAGCTCTAATTGCTAGGCATATTAAAGTCCGGTTAAATGTGCTATGGCAAACATAATCGCATACAGTTTCAGTCTAAGCTCTAATCCAGTTGGAAGAATGAACAACCACAAATCTATAGTTAAGCTAACAGTTCTAATTAACCGTTCATCTACCAAAGCTAATGTTGCTTAGTTATCGTTATCTTTTGTGTACTTGCAAAGCTTATATTCTCAAAATGATTTTCAGACACAAGAAAAATTTTAATTTTGCATGAAATAAGTAGTAGAAAACTTATGAATATTCAAACAATTAAACCACGGGTTTTTCCTATTCCATCCCCCCATACTTAAATTGTACAACGTCCTCGTTGTACTAAATATGACATAACAGAAAGGGTAATAGGAAAAACACGTTAAGTAAAAGGATTAACGAAACTTCCCGGGCTTAAATTTCATGAATGTTGTTGAAGATGACATTTGCGGAGCGACTTTGAATGATGTTGAACTTCAAGAACTTGAGTCGTCTCCATTTGATGGCGATCCATAGATGCGTCTCCACCTTCTTTTCTTTTTGGCATTTTCTGATTTTTTTTGGATTTTTGGGTTTTTCTGTTTTTTTTTTTGTTTTTTCGGTGATCTCGATATGCTAGCGGAGGTTTGAGCGGCTCTTTATAAGTGTTGGGTGATTGATAGGGGTTAGGAATGTGTTTACAAGGTTTAAAATGAAGTTTGAACTGCCACTGGACCTCTGAGCGACGCTGGCAAAGGGCTGAGCGGCGCTGGAAGAACTCCTGCTTCTCTGAGCGGCGCTCAAGTGGGCCCAACGGCGCTGGTGGGTCCTGAAGCTCAAAATCAAAGTTGTAGCTCTCTTTTTTCCCGGTTCCGTGGCCTGGTCACTCGTCGAAAACGAACATCGGATGAAAAAGTTATGGCCAAAATACCAAGATAGCGCCAAACTCTTCATGTGAACCATATTTCCTCCGTCTTGAGTGTTGAATCACGAACCGATTCTTCTCCAAACCGTCACTACATCTCTTTGAGCTCGTGTAACCTTGTTCCTTGATGTTCTCCTCCTCACCACTTGCAATGATCTACAAAGCTCATGATTAACCTGTCGTCTGCACATCTAAATCAAAATATCAAAATTGAAAATACAAAACAAAAATGAAAAACATGATTACTTGCTTGTTCAACCACTTGACTCATAAAAAGACAATTAGACTTAGTCGATTATAGACCGATCGACTTTTTCATAAACTAATTAGTGAACCTAAAGAATCTTGGTACAGGGATACTTGAATAATTCACTACTTACATTTATATAGAACAAGAAGCAATTTTTATTATAACACGAAATGACAAATATATAAACTAAACAAATATCCTAATGCATGAAAAATAAAACAAAGACATGGGTTGCCTCCCAAGAAGCGCTAAATTTACCGAGTCTTCAGCTGGACTCATTACCCAAACTTACCATGGCGGGGTCTTAAACGCCCCCACACTTAAAGTGTCGGGCGGTTTACGCGAATAAGGTGAGTAAAATGTGAATCTAACCTTGACCAATACCCAAATCATTTCTTTCACCTTAACAAAAATCACTTTTAAAATATCAAAACCATTTGTATTCTTTTCAAATCTCATCTCAAAAATCCACCCTTTCATCCTAACATACTTAATTTCAAGAATGTCCTTATGACATAGAACCTTCAAGTATTTCATGTTAAGGATTATGTCCGTCCATTCCAAAGGGTCGGGAGCTAAGGGGTCTGGGGCTAGGTCCAACAACAACAAGTAGTGCATGAAATTACTGCTAGCCCTAATATTGTTTAACTCAATGCAACTTGAATAATAATGAGTTAGAGTAAAAGAGCTCCCTGGATAACGCGACTTGGGTTGCAAATGATGTTGTCCCGTGTCCTCAACTTCAGCTATCATTAGAGCCGTATGCCCTATATCCGGCTCCTTCTTTCGTGCTATGATCTTCTTGAAAGATGTCAACGACTTTGGCACTGCTGCAAACAAACCAAAGAAAAGCATTTCAATAAATAATGAATCAAATTGGTTCGAATGCTTACCTGTTTCACGCTCCGTTTGTTGTAGAAAAATGATCCGAATCTGATTGGACTTCTATTCCGGGGTCAAAATAAACTCAGAACGCGAATCTGTCTGAAACGTGGCTGCCAGCGGCGCTGGCTGGGCTGCCCAGCGGCGCTGGCTGCTGATCTGTAGCCATGAGCGGCGCTGGTGGTCTCCCCAGCGGCGCTGGTTGCTATCCTGAAGCCACCAGCGGCGCTCCCTAGCAGTGGGAGCGGCGCTGCTTCCGTCTGGGCCAGATTCCGGTTCTTCGATCTTCTTCTTGACTTTTAAGCTTTCAATCCTCGGTACTTGCCAACTATTCTCAGGTATAAATGTAAAATCGAGGGAGGGTCCAGAAAACTTACCTGAATAAGTGAACATATGATTCACTTTGTCTCGAGTCGGTGGAATTATAGACTCCCCCACACTTAAAGTGTTGGGTGGTCTACGTTCGAAAGGTGAGAAATCCTCACATTTGACATGACATGTGACCCGATCCGCAACTTTTGTATCTCCTACGGGTGGTTGGGTAGCACGCGTCAATGTCGTCCCATGATGAGGTGAAGGAATGGCAAGTCCCTCGTTCTTGGTCGGAGTTTCTTCAACTTTTGCCTCGTTTCCGGCAACTCCTTTGCTCGATTCAGCCCCAAGTAGATTGATTTCGCGTTTGTAACAGTCTTGAGCGTAATCGGCATTCAATGGTGGAGCAAAGAAGAAGTTTTCGCGCGAACTGGAGCTGCCAGCGATGCTGGTGGTGGTCACCAGCGGCGCTGGTTCTTCCGAATCAGCTTCCGATTTATCGATTTCTTCCGTTCCTTCTTTGTTTGGCTCCCGTATGACCTGTACTTCATCATCAGTTGACGAAACGATATCCACATCAACAAGCTTCCTCTTGTTTGGTTCCGGATGTGGTGCTTCACTTTGATCAACGCGACTCCTTTTATTCGGCTTCTCGTGTTTCGGGATCACATGCTCTTGTTCAATCACGACTTCTTGAAAGATCGTCCCCTCTTTGGTGCTTGAAATGGCCTCATCTTGATTGATTTTGCATTTACTAGCGATTTGGGCTTCATCGACACCTTGAAAATGAGCTAAAAATGATAAATCGCGAGAATCTGGGCTGCTATCGGGGCTCCCAGCGACGCTGAGAGTCTCCCAGCGGCGCTGGTGGTCGCTAGCGGCACTGGCCTGAAGGACCAGCGGCGCTGGAGGCTCCGTAAGGACGTCAGATTCTTCGATTTTGCTTGTTTCGCCTTCGTTAAGCTCCTGCTTGCGTCCGGTTTCCTCTTCATCTGTTGTTGCACCAATTTGAACAGACTCTTGGATTTCTCGTGCCTTCTCTTCTATTGTCTGATCTTCTTGAATCGGGCTCTCAACTTGTGAACTTCCTTCCAAGAAAGAGAAAGCTTTTCTTGGTGAGTACTCGAGAAAGTAGTGACCGCAAGCGTTATCCAAGATCTTCGGGTGTCGCGATTCAAACCATCATAATACCATGGAATATATTCATATATTTGAGGTTTGTCATATTGATAGTCTTCAACCAACTGCTTCATTCTCTTCCAAGCTTCTTCCCAAGATTCCCATTCGTACTGCTTGAACCGACTCATATCACAGTACATAACATGAGAGTAGACTCGAGTTGAGGTTCCCATAGGTAGTATCGAGCCTGTAAAACAAACACTAGCTATACCCGTGAAAAGCAATAGTTTATTGATAAAAAGAAAAGACAGAAACTAAAATTAATCTAGACAAATAAAAGAAAATATTTTTGTATTTTAAAAATTTTCAATTTTTTATGGTTTTTCAAATTTTAAGAAAAAGTAAAAACAACCTAAACCTAACTAATTTAAAACGACTAAACTAATCCTAAAAAGACAAAAAACTAACTCTTCCGTGAAAACACGAAAAGGGTCGAATTACCCTAACCTAACTATATTCCTAAGTGAATAGTCACCGGCAGTGGCGCCAAAAACTTGATGAGCGAGATTTGTTAACTTAAATTCCTAACAAGTTTTAAATTTATTTATTACAAGGTTAACTTCTCTACTACACTCACTCACGGGCAGTGGACCCGATCATTTATAGTATAGCAAATAGGTAAGACCAGGATCGTTCTCAGGGACTATGTCTAAGAATGCAGCTAGGTGTAATTCTAAGATTGTTGGGGGTTTGTCACTACTTAATTAACTAAAACTAACCAAAGCTTCCAACCGCTTGGTCTAGCGAGGAAACACGAAAATACTTTAAAAGTGAATCAAAGATAATAATGATGGAAACAATACATCTACTTGGAACAGTTCACATGCCACCTAGATCATCTACTAAACTACTTATAACTGTTGAACGACTAATCACGACCAAGCTTCCTGTTAAGTCCCCCGGTCTAAATGGTCAAGATTCCTGTTAAGTCACATAACCCTTTAATTAAGCTTCCTGTTAAGTCCCCTAATTAAGATTATAAACTAAGTCTGTTTTTATGACCTAACCTTTATAGTTTAATGGGATTCCTGTTAAGTCACCCAAGCAGTTTGGCTTCCTGTTAAGTCCCCAACCTACTTTAACTATAATTTCATATTCATTCAAGTATTTAAACCTAAACAATTATGGATCTACGGTCAAGCATAAAACAGTTCAACAATTATAAATAAATAATATCACTATACCGACATGGTCACATTATCCAAGCAGATGCAACTAATTTAGCTACTCATAGCAAAACAAATACTACTAACAACTATTAAGATAAATAAATCCATAATAATAATTGTACGATAAGTAATATAGTCTTACAATAAGGTAACTGTTAACAATAATAATAATAAAAGTACGAAATAATAAAAGAGAGAGATCAAATCAAAAAGGTGAAAAACTGTTGATGTCGAAATACTGCTCGTCACTTTGCCGCTGTGACTTACGCACACGCCACCACCTCACGCGAACACCCTTTATTATTTGACCTGCTTCTTAATTTATTCCTCTTAGTATTAATTGTCACCTAGGAATTATTAATTGCGGCTGTGTTGTATATGTTGAATTGTATATTGCGGCTGCTCCTTGAATTCGAATATATATATAGATATCGAATGGTGCTGCGCCGACCTTCCAACCGAAAAGGCTTCGGCCTCTTTTCTTTTCTTCTGCCAATCGAATGGGCTGAAGGGAGCACAATTGGGCTGCCCCTTTCTCTCTTCTTCTGGGCCGCTGCTTCTTTTTCTTCTTGTGGGCTGCTCGAACAGTGGGCTAGGCCCACTTGTATCTTTTTCTTTCTTGGGTTGTTGACTTCAAGCACAAGGGCCAAGCCCACTTCTTTTCCCTTTCTTGTTTCCTGCGTCCAGCACACACACACGACCCACATGCACTTCGACATTTTATTTTGCAAACACTCCAACTTTATTCATTGACTTTCTTGACCGCAAGTCACGTGCACCATCTTGTCGAGTCCAATATGCGGTATTACTTGTGAACCTGTATAAATATACAATCTCATTAAGTACCATAAGTTCACATAAATAAACTCAATTAGACATTAAAATGCGGCCTTATGATAGGGGAAATAATCACAAAATGGACGCTCATCATATACCCCCACACTTAAGTCTTTGCTTGTCCTCGAGCAAATAGTTCAAGAAAAATGAAACAATGATGAGCGGACAACTTAATTGATAAAGTTCTTCTACTTTTAAATTATTCAAAGGAAAGTCATGCAAAATGTTTTGAGAAAACTTTAGACAAAATCAGTAAGCTATAGCTAGAGGCGAGATAATTAGTCAATCAAAACTAAAAGTTAACCTTATATCTGTGTTAATACCTTTAAAACCGTTCTATAATTCCACAGAAAGAAAGAGGAAGCAAAATATGCTCACCTTCGGAGAAGGCCTCTATGAGTATCCACCCTACGGAGAAAAAAGTGGACCGAAGGAGAAAACTGATCTTCCGAAGCTCTCGAAAAATCCTCGGCAGGTACTAATCACCAAAAGAGCAACAAAAACGTCCTCCTCCGTTGGACTCATAGACAAAGGAACAACTAACGAGTATAACTCCAAGGACAGACCTAACGGGGAAACCGATACAACGAAAGCACGTTCATGCGAGAAGGGAAAAGAAATAATCGTGGTTGAGAAAGCAAAGAAGATTTCCAGAAGCCACCATCTATATGCTTTACAAAGAAGGACTGTCAAGCGATAAAAATACCAAGGAAGGTAAGGAGCCCGGAGCTCGAGAGAATGATGAAAGCCAAAAAGAGGGACCTGCTGAGCCCCTCGGACCAAATTTGGGACACTTTTCTAAGGAAAAGTATTAATCAGCACAATGCGTAAGGATTGCTTCAGAGTAACTCCTACTTTTCACACAGTGATAAATGTAACGAGTTGCCCCTTTAGATGAATAATAGCTTTCCTGTTAGGAACTTATGTAATCACACAGTGATCAACTTAATTTTTCTTTTAGGTCATTATGTGACTTGTTATCATCTACCATTACGAAGGGTCGCTCCCTATCGTATTATCCAAACTCACCACGTACGTATTCCTTTACTAAAACAAGACATGTAAAAGAAGGCTTAATGTGCGTTCAAAGGGATGCCTACACAACATATAGCCAAGCCGTAAACGAATAACTTTCATTACGAAACATGCACTGATGAAAAGACATGGAAAATACGAAGGTGGTTGCCTTCGATACCATGCATACCACAATTCAACGTGAGACACGTAACAATCGAATGGTGGTACCTTTGATACCGTGCAGCGAAGGAGAAAGCCTTCAAATAATCAACATTACTTTGTATACAAAACCTAATGGCGGATCCCTAAAGACCTTCGAACGGTAGAAAAAAGTAAATTGGGAGTAAAGCCCTCAAAATACACATTTTTATAGCACAAACAAAGGGCTTTACATCCCAAAGGCATACAAAAAGCTAAAAATGGCCAACATAAACCATTAACTAGCAAACAATTACTTATCCTAAGTTGATTACGAAAATTCGGATGAAAAAGCATTATTCTGAAATAAAGAAAAAGAAGGAAATTGTTCAAAGGCATGACAACCAATGGAGGAATTGTTCAAAGGGCATACAACCAATGGAGGAATTGTTCAAAGGCATGACAACCAATGGAGGAATTGTTCAAAGGCATGACAACCAATGGAGAATTGTTCAAAGGCATACAAGCCACAAGAAATTGTTCAAAGGCATGACAACCAATGGAGGAATTGTTCAAAGGGCATACAAGCCACAAACAAATCTTTCAAAGGCCAAGAGACCACCAACCAAATATCATAAGGACAATTGACTCATGAAGCAGAGGTGCCTTTGATGAGCGTCCATTTTGTGATAAAAACCCCCATCGAAAGGCTTCATTTCTATGTCTTAAATGAGTCAATATTTTGGAACTATCGGTACTTAATGGATTCTATATTTACGCAGGTTCACAGAAGATGCGAGTGAGGGTAAATGGCATCAAGTTGTTAGGTCCAGTTTACTGATAAACTGGAGCGTCTCCAGCTGCATCTGGAGACATGAAGATTTGTCTAGAAATATTAGAAATCCAGTTGCAAGTGTACAGTTAGTGCAACTGAAGACTTCCTCCAGTTGAGATCTGACCAGGTCTGAAGCATTCCAGTTGAAGTCCAAGACAACAAGTGGAAGATAGAGAATGACAATGGCAGCGAAGCCCAGTTGGCATTTTAACCAGATCGAGAACTGGAGATCCATCAGTGTAAAGTACTTACAAAGCTTTACACTGATTACGAGGAAGACCTTTTTGCTTTATGTACTATTAACCAGACAATAGCAATTGTCTATGTTTAAAGTACAAAAGTACATAAAGCAGGTTGGATAAAGTGAATTTATGTCATACTTTATCAAGCATGTTCAAGGAATTAAATGCAATTCCTTAAAATCTCTCAACCATATTTGTACGGCCAAAGTTGACATCCCAATGTCAACTTTGCCTATAAATAGAAGTCTTTGCACAACCAAGAAATAACTTTGCATATTCAGACATTTGCATATTCTTGGTGACTTGTGCAATATTCTCTCAATCGCAAAAAGGAACATTTCACAACTCTAAGTGTTTCGATTGTTGAAGAGAATTTCTAAGTATAGATCGATTGTATTTCATAGGTTGTTAGGATATTTACATTATTGTATTATCTTGGTTCCGCAACAACTTGTAATTTATTTAAAGTTAATAAATAAATTACACTTGAAAAATTACATATCGTCTCACCAGATTTACTTTACAAGTACTTTATTTATTGCATTGTCTTTACTTATTATACATTGTCACCTTAATAAGTAATCTAACCAATTACCTGGTATACACACACTGCAACTGGTTGTCTCCAGATCAGTGTGTATATTGCAAAGTAATCTCACCATCGACATAGAGGTGTCTTCAGTTAGTACCATTTATTGAGTTGGGACTTACAAGTGGTATCAGAGCAGAAGGCTAACATACGTGCCTAGATCTGCTTAGATGTCTACTACTGAAGGTGAGAATGGTACTGGTCATGATGAAATAAATTTTAATAATCCACCCTCTGGACAAAATGTTAATACTAACCCTCCTCCTTATCCTCCTAATGCCCCCAACCATGTCCATGTCCATTATTCTAACACTCATGTTCCCAAATTTGATGGAAACAGTGAGGTCTTTGGGACATGGAAGGCCATAATGCTTTTGCATTTTGGTGGGATAGAGAGGTATATTTTGAAAATCCTAAAGGATGGACCACATATACCCATGTCTCCTGGGGTTAGTCCTTTTCTTGATCCAACTAGATCTAGAAGGGGTACTAGAGAAAAGCCTGAAGACCATTGGTCTGATGAGGATCGTAGACTTGTAGACTTGGACACCAAGCTCAAGAACATGATCCTTGGGGCTATTCCTGAAGACCTTATTCCAACACTTGTGTTGTTCCCCAGTGCCAAGGCAATGTGGGATGAATTGGTCCTTCAGTTTGAAGGAGGTGATGACACCATTGTCACCAGAAAAGTTGCTTTAAACAAGAAGTATGAATCCTTCTTTGCATTACCCAATGAGAGCCTGACTGGTACTTATACCAGATTCACCAGTGTGATCAATCAACTGAGAGGGCTGGGTGTAGAGAAGGATATGGATAGTCTTCTTGAAAATTTTTGTGATATTCTTCCCTCAAAATGGGCAAATATGGTACTTGTCCTAAGACAAGGTAAGACCCTGCATAGTCACACTCTTGCATCTCTATATGGAGCCTTCAGATTCACTGAAGATAACAATGCACAAAGACTGGTGGCTGAGCAGGATGCTTTAAACCATGCCCAGAGTTCCAAGATTACTAGTAAAACTGAGAAACCTTGTGCTACCTTAATATCTGCAGAGAGTGTCCAGACACACTCTATGAAGGAGATGTTAAACAGTTTCTTGAACTCTGGCCTGACCACTGAAATCAGTGATGATTGTGATGAAACTGACAATGATGATCTGGTAGCCATGATTGCTAAAACCTTCAACAGGTTTAAGCATAAATCTAATAGATTTAATGGTTCCAACAATGCTTCGAGCTCCAACTCTCTGGACAAAGCCAATCTTACATGCTATAAGTGTGGTAAGAAATGTCACTTTATGAAGGAATGCAGATCTAGTCAGTCAAACAATCAAACTGGTCCCCTTGTCCCCACTTACAATCGGCCTGATGATAGCTACAAAGCTAAATACAAGAAGCTTAAGGCCCAGATTGCCCTCTTGTCAATGGAGAAAGAGCAGAATAAATGCATAATTGCAAAGACAACTGACAAGTGGGAATACTCTGATGACTCATCAGTTGATGATGAAGAGGAAAAGGACATGTGTTTCATGACCTTAGAAGAACAACAACAACATGTGGTGAAGGATGATGTTATCACTGGGAGATGGGTGGACATCATCTTGAAAAAGGTATGTGATTATGACAATCAACTTGACCCTGAACTGAAACTGGACCTTGCTGAATCACTTAACAGTGATTTGATTTTTGTGGAAAATGTTAGAACTGACTGTGAAAGATATTTGGAAACAGTTCTAACTGAATTGAATAATTTAAAACCTCAACTTTCAAACTTGCAAAGTGTCCAGTTGGCTCTCAAAGAGTCAGTTTTAAAAAATGAAACTCTTAAACTGGAGAACCAAGAGTTAAAAACTGCTTTGGATAAGGAACAAAAACTGATCAAATCCTGGATGAAATCATCAGGATTAAATTATGATGCTGCCACTAGAACACATGCCCAACAACAAAAGGCATATAACAGTGGTGATGTTGACATGGCAGTCATCATGCTCGAAATCCACAGTTTGCCACAAAGTCTTAGGGTAGAGACCCCATATGATAAGACTGGGAAAATTAAATCTGAATCTGTTGAGACCACCCCCCTTGAGGTCAAAACTGAAGCTGACTAGGCTAAAGCTCCAGTCAAAAAGGTTGCTGGTGATAAACCTTTACCTCAAAAGTCTAAGGAGCCCAAGACTCAAAATACCAAGATCCCTGCTGAACCTAAGTCCAAGGTTCAGCTGCCTATTGAAAATGATGTTTTGTAAAAACTGGAAAGTCAACTCCAACTATTGTCTAGGCAGGTTCAGAGTTGCACTGCCAGAATCAAAAATCTGGAAGGAGCTTCGTCTTCTTCAATTGAAAAACAAAATGTCAAAACCCCTTCAAAACAAAAACAAAATGTTCCATCTGGAACCAAATCAGAAAATAGAAAGGGGAAGAAACCTCTCAAACTAATCGTTTTTACTCCTGAACCTGGATCTGATAAAAATGCTCTAGTTTCAGCCTCCAGTTCAACACCACCAGGATCAACTGTGACTTCCCAGGGAGAGTCCAGTGAACCCATCAAGAAAAGATGGGTTCACAAAATGAACTAATGATTTTTGTGGTTGTACAGGGCAATCGAAAGAAGAACACCTGGTATCTGGACAACGCAGCTGGCCGAACTATGACCGGATGTAAGCCCCTGCTGGAAGAGTTCACTGTCCAAGATGGACCGGCAGTGACATTTGGTAATGATGAGAATGGAAAAACTGAAGGATATGGTGTAATCAATAATGGACAAGTCCAGTTCACCAGAGTTGCATTTGTGAATGGTTTAAAATATAACTTGATCAGTGTCAGTCAACTTTGTGATGATGGATACAAGGTATTGTTCGATATTGCTCAAGGCACCATATTTAACAAGGATTGGAAAGTGGTGATGATTTCTCCAAGAAAAGGCAATGTGTACATCATGGATATGGAACCAGCTCCAAAAGAGCAGTGTTTCTATACCAAGGCAGATGAGGACACCAACTGGTTATGGCACAAAAGGTTATCCCATCTCAATTTCAAAAACATCAACAAGTTGTCTAGAAAACAACTGGCTGATGGGATACCTCCAGTTTCCTTTAAAAATAAAAAGCCATGTCCAGGGTGTGAGATGGGAAAGCAGAAAAGGGCCAGTTTCAAGACAAGGCAAAACTTCAGCATCACTGAACCTCTTCACATGCTTCATATGGATCTTTTTGGTCCAATGAATGTTCAAACTAGAGCTGGAAAAAAGTATACTCTAGTTGTGGTTGATGAATTCACCAGATATTGTTGGGTGGTATTCCTCAGATCAAAAAGTGATGCAGCTGCTGAAATCATCTCTCTCATCAAGAGAATTGAACTCAAATATACTCGAAAAGTTTGTCAGTTAAGAAGTGATAATGGAACAGAATTTCAAAATAAAACTCTTGAATCATTCTGTACTGACACTGGCATCTCCCAGAACTTCTCATCAGCACACTCTCCAGAGCAAAATGGAGTTGTGGAAAGAAAGAATCGCACACTGATAGAAGCTGCCAGGAGTATGCTATCTGAATCCGGTCTTCCCACCAGTTTTTGGGCTGAAGCAGTGGCAACAGCTTGCCATACCCAAAACCGGTCTGTCTACATCAAGAGACACAAGAAGACTGCCTATGAAGTCCTTAGGAATCGTAAACCAAATATTGGATATTTTCATGTATTTGTTTGTCCAGTTTATATCTTAAACGATTCCAGTCAGCTAGAGAAATTTGATGCAAAAGTTGATGAAGGTGTTTTCTTAGGTTATTCAGATATTCGAAAGGCCTTTAGAGTTTATAATTATAGACTCCAAAAGGTTCATAAGTCAATTCATGTCACATTTGATGAATCTAATGAAACAATCAATAAAAGACCAAACCTTGATATTTCTCCAGTTGTTCCAATCAGTTTTGGTGAATCTGACCCAGTTCATCAGTCAGATACTTCACCAGACAATGTTTCCAGTCACAATGACGTGAAATCAGTTGCAAAGAAGAAAACAACCAGTGACACGTCATTCTATCCTTCCATCAGTTTTAATTTACCACAAAAACTGGTGATTGAATCAGATGTTCGTGCCACTCCAGTATCAGCACTAGTTCAAACTCCTCCAACTTCTCCAGTTCTTCTTCAAGAAATGCCTTTAACTGAAGAATTTCATGATGCAAATCGTGATCTCATTGACTCTGATGAGGATGTTGAAGTAGTTTGGGCTGATCCTCCTCCAGAAGCTACAACTGAAGAGGATCCTCAGGTGACTTGCACTGATATTGTTATTCACCGTCCTAGTCAATACTCTAAATGGACCAAAGCACATCCAATTGATCAGATTATTGGAGAGTCCAGTAGAGGGGTTCAGACTAGAAGAGCCACTAGCGAATAATGCTTAAATGTCACCTTCTTATCACTGATTGAACCGAAGAAGATTGACGAGGCTATGGCAGACCCAAGCTGGGTAGAAGCAATGCAAGAAGAGCTTATCCAATTTGAAAGGAACAATGTTTGGGAACTTGTTCCTTGTCCACCAGGGTTGAAGAAAGAACCCATTGGTACTAGATGGGTCTACCGAAATAAGATGGATGAAGATGGAAATGTTGTAAGAAACAAGGCCAGATTAGTTGCCAAGGGTTATTGTCAAGCAGAGGGCGTTGACTTTGATGTGACTTTTGCTCCAGTTGGTAGACTTGAAGCCATCAGAATTTTCTTGGCTTATGCAGCCCATCTGCAGTTCAAAGTCTTCCAGATGGATGTCAAAAGTGTGTTCCTTAATGGAATACTGGAAGAAGAAGTGTATGTTAAACAAACTCCAGGCTTCATTAATGAGAAGCATCCTCACTGGGTATATAGACTGAACAAAGCTTTGTATGGTCTTAGACAAGCCCTAAGAGCCTGGTATGACACTTTAACTAAACATCTTCTCAAAAATGGCTTTCGAAGAGGTTATATTTGGGTCAACTGATGATGCAATGTGTAAAAGGTTTTCTAAAATCATGTCATCTGAGTATGAAATGAGTTTAATTGGTGAATTAACATTTTTCTTGGGTCTTCAGATTAAACAAACTGAAAATGGAATTTTCATAAACCAAGAGAAATATGTCAGAGATTTGTTAAGAAAATACAAATATGATTCAATCCCATCTAAAACCACACCAATTGCAGCACCTTTAAATTTGGACTCTGACCCAACTGGCAAACCAGTGAACACCACTGAATATCGTGGTATGGTTGGTTCACTGATGTATTTAACTGCCAGTCGACCAGATATAATGTTTGCAACATGTCTATGTGCCAGATTTCAGGCTAACCCAAAAGAATCACATTTGCATGCTGTTAAGCGAATCTTCAGATAGCTGAAAGGGTGTCCTAGCCTTGGTATTTGGTATCCCAAAGGCTCAGGGTTATATCTAATGGGTTATTCAGATTCAGATCATGCAGGTTGTAAGATAGATAGAAAGTCAACAACTGGAGGTTGTCATTTCCTTGGAGGAAAACTGGTGAGTTGGACCAGCAAGAAGCAGACGTCAGTCTCTATGTCCACTGCTGAGGCAGAGTACATTTATGCGACCAGTTGTTGTGCCCAGATTCTTTGGATCAAGAACCAGTTACTAGATTATGGTCAAAAGTATACAAGGACCCTAATCTTTTGTGACAACACCAGTGCAATTGCTATATCTCACAACCCAGTGATGCACTCTAAGAGAAAGCATATTGACATCAGGTATCATTTCATTCGTGATCATGTTATGAAAGGAGACATTGAAATTCATTTCATCCCCACTGACAAACAACTTGCTGATGTTTTTACAAAACCTCTTGATGAGAAAACTTTTAAACATCTCATCAGTGAGTTGGGAATGCTAAATCCTTAAATCTGGAGATTTTATTATGAATGCGTCAGTGACACTGATGAAGTTTTCCAGTTGAGGAGATCCAGATAATCTTTGCTCGCCAGGCTATTGAACGCCTTTGTGATACTATCTTGGCACTAATTGATTTATGGATCATCATTCTAGGGGGAAAGACTCAAAATATTTTTCTGACTAAAATTCTTTTTGTTTGAAAAATTGCAACTGGAGATCTCTCCAGTTGGGAACTAGCACTGGACTAATCCTCCAGTGTACATGTTTGGTCTTGTCTTTAAAACTGGTGGTCAACCAGATTTCATAACGTTGGAAAATACTTGGTCAATTTTTGTGACACGTGATGGTACTCGAGTGTCTTAACCCACTCACAACCGTCACATGACGTGTCAAAGATATTTCAGATTCCTTGCTACATCAGCTCTAATTGTTTCGAGGATACCTACATAGACCTTAGAGCCACATCTAACATCTTGCCCATAGGAATTTACAAGAATAATTTAAGGAAACATAGAAATGCAGTAAAATGGGAAGATTTAGAAATTTGGTTAGTAGGAGGAGCCAAAGTTCTAAATAAAGGCTTCATAAAAAACTTGGTCATTAGGATAGAGGGAATGGACATCCCACTGATTTCTTTATAGTTGAAGATGATTCAATTACTAGAGATCACGTGATTTTAGGTCAACCATTCTTGCTTTCGGTAGGTTCATCGGTTAATGTGAAAGCAAAGAAGATAACCTTAACTATGGGATACAATCAAATGGTTTTGACTAAGGAGGACATTAGTAAGACCAACCCCTTTGGGACTAGATGCAAAGCTAGGAGTTTTGCATGGGAAATTAAGAAGAGGAGAATCGAATCGCACTTGAAAGACACATCCGACCTTTACATTCGATTTCCAACGGGAACCGGCCCCCGGCCGACCCGTATTCTTCCTCAACCTAGTTCCTAGGCCGAGTCCGGCTGAAGACTCGTTAAACTTAGCGCTTCTTGGGAGGCAACCCAAGCCGTATTTTCATTTTTATTTTTATTTTTATTTTTATCTTTTTAGGAATATTTGACTAATTGCAATTAAGTGAATTGTTTTAAAATTTATCATTTGTGACCTATTTTTATGAGTATGTCTATAGAATCACAGATGCAAGCTTTCAACGGATCAAAGAAACAAGTAACTTATTGTAATCGTATTTCGTTTTTATTTTTATTTTTATGTTTTAGCTTGTTATTTCCATTTTTATATTTTGATTGAAGTGTGCAGGAGTATTTAGCTTTGTATTCTGAGGAAAACCATGCACTTGGTCAAAAGCTAAGTGTGGGGGAATGCCCGAAGCAAATCGTGAAGGAAAATCTGACGTCGAAGCACGTACAGGACCTCAAAGCGCCGCTAGGAGACCTCCAGCGACGCTGGGAAAGCCACCTGGGCTTCCCAGCGCCGCTCAGCCACTTCCAGCGCCGCTGGACCTGCACTTGTGCAGTCCAGCGCCGCTCCCAGCCAAGCCAGCGCCGCTCCCGTGTGTCCAGCGCCGCTCCCAGTTCCAGTCTGCACACCAGATCGCGAAAAATCCAAAAAAATCAGAAAAACCCAAAAATCCAAAAAAATCAGAAAATACCAAAAAGAAAAGAAGATGGAGAAGCAACAATGGATCGCCATCAAATGGAGCCAACTCGAGTCTTTGAAGATTCAACATCATTCAAGTCGCTCCACAAATGTCATCTTCAGCAACATTCATGCAAAATAAGTCCGGAAAGTTTCGTTAATCCTTTAACTTTTCGTGTTTTTCTTATTACCCTTTTTTATTATGTATAGATCAGTACAACGAGGACGTTGTACAATTTAAGTGTGGGGGGATGGAATAAGAAAAACCCTTGGTTTTATTGCGTGAATAATTATAGGTTTTCTACTACTTATTTCATGCAAATTTCAAATTTTTCTTGTGTCTGGAAATCATTTTGAGAATATAAGCTTTGCAAGTAGACAAAAGATGACGATAACTAAGCAATATTAGCTTTGGTAAATGAACGGTTAGTTAGAACTGTTAGTTTAACTATAGATTTGTGGTTGTTCATTTTTCCAACTGGATTAGAGCTTAGACTGAAACTGTATGCGATTATGTTTGCCATAGCACATTTAACCGGACTTTAATATGCCTAGAAGTTAGAGCTATCTAGTCATTAGCATAGGTGTATTAATGGGACTTAATTATACGTGCTTGTGTAGAAACTAGTTTAGACGTATGGTTCGCCTTAATTCTTACACTATTGATTGTAAACTAGTTGCATGCGGAGTAAGTGTATGAGTCATCTGGGTCTCTGATAATGTCTATTGCATGAATAATGTAGTAATCTTAAGAAAGGCAATCAGTAGATTAATTAAAAAGAGTTCAAAGAACTAATAACGAGTAAAATCTATACGCATCAAGTTATGTCGCTTTGCGCGTGGGGAACCACTGACCTGTCACCGCTGTCTCAACTATTAAAGATGATAATATCGTATAACTGCCTTAGTGTTTAGCTAGTGAGCATGACTGTAGTGTGAGAGTATGTCTAGGTAGTGACTCACAAGTACACAAACGATGAAATGTAAATGCCTTGCTAGTAGCTAGTAGTTCTGATTGCTATACAAACCTTAATAAGTGCTTAACTAGTCAGCAGAAGGAAGTAAGATTGAGCTGTAGGACATGTGGAATTATAGAACGGTTTTAGAGGTATTAACACAAATATAAGGTTAACTTTTAGTTTTGATTGACTGATTATCTTGCCTCTAGCTATAGCTTACTGATTTTGTCTAAAGCTTTTTCAAATCATTTTGCATGACTAATCTTTCAAATGTTTTTAATAAAGTAGAATAACTTTAACACTTAAGATGTCCGCTCATCATTGTTTTATTTTCTTGGACTATTTGCTTGAGGACAAGCAAAGACTTAAGTGTGGGGGTATATGATGTGCGTCCAATTTGTGATAAACCCCTATCGAAAGGCTTCATTTCTATGTCTTAAATGAGTCAATATTCCGGAACTATCGGTACTTAATGGATTCTATGTTTACGCAGGTTCATGGAAGATATGAGTGAGGGTAAATGGCATCAAGTGACTCAAGATGAAGGCCTATGAAGTTACAAGATACAAGGAGGTGATTCGGGAGCCGAACGAAGCAATACGAGAAGCAGCAGGAGCTGCCAGCGCCGCTGGGAGCCCACCCAGCGCCGCTGGGCGACCCAGATCAGCAACTGACTTTCAGCCTATTTATAGTCGAAATAACCCTCAAAACCAAGAGAGAGAGCCGATTCAACAGCCCTAGCCGCCCACATCAAACCCTAGGCCGACTTTGCAGATTCCAAGGAGGTTTTGGAGCTTCTAACACCTTCCGATCTTCATTCTCAACCTAGATCTACTCTTTTATTTACTTTCAGTTGGTAAACAATGTCTTTCATCTTTTCAGACTTTGTTATTCCTTTAATAATGTCAGGCTAGTAGGCTGAATACTTGTTTGGATCGATGTGATCATGTAGACGTTTATCTATTTTACTTTATTTGTTAGATCTATTGGAGTGTGTTTTACTGTTTGTCGTAGATCCATGCTTTACTAGTTCTTCATATTATTATCGGTTCTATATCTGCATGTATTGATTTAATTCTGATGATCGGTCTATAATCATACACTAGGATTAATACATAAGGATGGAAAACACTAGTCGGTCTTTAACTAGATGTAAAAGGTGATTCACTTGTAACCGAGGGATCCAGAACCATAGTAATTAGGACGAATAGAACATGATGCTTAACAATGTCAGACGCGATCCAGTGACTTGGAAACGAGCACTGTGGTCACCGGAGAGAATTACTATCTGGCCATGGCTTAAGAGCCGGGTAATTTAAAGATGAATTAGTAACACGAACTTTAGGTCATTAATGCTTAAACAATGAATCTAACGAGAATTTGTTTATAGAGTAGTGTGAGTCTAGGGACAGCACTAGTTACTTAGGCAAAGTGAATCTAACGAGAATCTGAGCCGTGATTAAGTTTCCAACAGTCTAGCAAGTAGGTAGAATGATATTTGGTCGTACCATGAGATCGGAGATGCCAAACAAGTATTTTAATTTAATTACTGTTATTTGCTTTTTCAAACTATTTTCAGACTAAGCCTCTCGCTGAACAAGCAGTTGCGGCTTCTATTTACTTTTCAGTATTTTAATTAGTTTAATAGGAAATCGTGACAACCCTCAACCGCTAGAATTACACGTATTACTAAATTAGGTAAAAGCAACGCGTCCCTGCGAACGATCCTGTACTTATCACTTAACTATACTACATCTGATCGGGTCCCCTATCCGTTAAGGTGTGTGTGTGTTTTGAGATATTTACTTGTACAACTTTTATAAATTTAAACACTAAAAAACATACCCATCAACCTTCAGGATGAGACTGAGAGGCATCGACAGCAGAAACAGCAACCGGAGCAGAAACAACAGCAGGAATAATCTTGTCTGGCTGAATTTGGAGAAGTGACTCGAACGAAGCCATAGGATCAGAGGTGAGCTTCTCGAGGAAAGGGAAAGTGGCACTCTCATAATTTCCACCGCCGTGCTAATAGCAGAAGCAGTGTTCTCCTTGTATTCAGAGCGCGTTGACAAGTCAATCAGCCCCTCTTCACTCAAACGTCGAAGCACAAGGGCCCTTTCATCATCTCTATTAGCAGAAATGACCTCCCCAAGCAACTTTCCAAATTCCTCGCTAATTAAACTCCTACAAGCATAGGGAATCACCTCGGTTATCAGACCAGCACGCTGCGCAATATGTTTACTGATGGACGCCGAAAAATTCTGAGAGACCTCTTTCTCCATGTTCAGCTCAGCCATGGTCTTAGTCAGTTTCGACCTCAAATCAGCAAGTTCATCCTCTTAGATCTTCACACCAGCCTCTGCCTCCATAAGCCTACTCTTCAGAGATTTCACTTCACCCAAATCTGTAGCAACATTATTCATTGACTCTTGGAGTAAAGAACACTCTGCTTTCTTCTCCTCAAGCAGTCTCTCAGCCTCAAGTTAAGCACCCAAAAGATGATTCAAACGAACAACCATCTCAGCATCCAACATAGTCCTCTCATCAGAACGTTCCTTATAAAACTGTGCGAAGGCCCTAGTCTCCATACGACAGATATCAACTACAAAGCCACAAGGAAAATGTTAAAAAAAAGGGAAGAAAAGAGAAAAGGGGAGAGAAGAAAGCCATTACTCGTAGCACCAGTCTTCTCCTCAGCGGCCGTCTTCTTCTTCTTCTTCTTCGATGCAGGAGCAGCAGAGAGCGTCTCCTTACCCCTCTTACGAAGGCGAGAGGCAACACCCTCCACTGGAGCAACATGTCTCTCATCCCTACACTCACCAGTCGTAACAACTTCATCTTCTAAAACCTGGTTCGGATTAGAAGAAGTGGCAGATTCTCCCTTAGGACGGGCAGAAGTACTAGAAGAAGAACCAAGGTTAAAAGGCACACTGCCCCAGCCTCCGGAGTACGTTCAGGGTCAGATTGAGCATGAGAAGAAGCACCAGAAGGAACATCGATAACCCCTTGCCCACCCTTCCTAACAAAATTCATGAAAGACATGTCTGCAAGTATGAGGACAAAACAGAGTCAAGTCACACATATTACGAAGGGAATAAAGATAAATAAGCAACTCACCATCAAACTCCTCTTCCCCAGTAGGAAACGAACTGATCACTTTAGCTTTGAACAAAATACTATCAGGGTATGACACAACTAATATGGGATGGCTAACGATCTCCTTAAACAAAAGCCCAGATTCCTCACCATCGGGCACTGGGTCAACACTCTTTTTCACTACACTTAAAGACTCCTTACTCACCATCACATCACAACTCTGAGGTATCAAATCAACGCTTACAAAGATAAATTTGTTTTTCCAATTCCTTATATCTACACCCCCGGTCCCTTCACAAAACAAGAATTCTCCCTAGATCTAGTCGCAATGGTAACCCAATCACCCGCATCGCAAAGATATGCGAACCTCCTAAAAAGTTCCAAAGAGGGTTCACCACCATAAGAACGACACATGACCTCAAAGACCATAATTTTTGAATGACCCTGAGGATGCCAACGAGAGAAATGATTCCCATAATACTTCAGTACAGACACAAAGAAGGGAGTAAAAGGATACCTAACGCTACCATGAGTGAAAGACCTAAGATACACCCCAATAAAACCATCCGGGGGAGAAAGAATACTTTGTTTACGATCAGGTAACCTACATGATTCAACCCGACCCGGAAAAAACCTATTTACGAAATCATCGAATTGATCTCGAGTAACAATGGAATACATAGTCTCTATGCCTATTTTAGCCATCAAATTAGAAGAATTTTGAAAGAAATATTACCTGAATTGAAGATCGGAAGCAATCAAAGACGATGAGTATGGCAGGAGAAAAGTCAAGGAGCAAAAGAGGGGAATAGGGAAATGGAAGAGGAAATAGACATTGCCCTACCTTCGGGGAATCACCAATAAAACCTAAAACCCTTTCCAATCCATCTTTAATTCAACTTTTTTATTTACAAAGCACACGACGCGGTTTGGTGCACAATCAACCAAAAAATTAGGTTTTAGAACATTGGTTGTCTCCTATCAGAGAAAAATGGCTCATTTTGGTTTGCGGGTTATTTTTTTTAAATGGATTTATCTTGGCTTGATATTATATGATATGTTTGTAAGTCGTAATATAAGTCTTAAATAGTCTTATTAGCAAAGGTAGGCAGACTCAAAAAATCTAATCAACTTTCAAATAAGCCAAGTCATATTGCATAATTTGCTTATAAATGGTAAAATAAGTCATAACTTTGTACTTGTTTATTTTTTTTTTTTTTTTTTTTTTTTTTTTTTTTTTTTTTTTTTTTTTTTTTTTTTTTTTTTTTTTTTTTTTTTTTTTTTTTTTTTTTTTTTTTTTTTTTTTTTTTTTTTTTTTTTTTTTTTTTTTTTTTTTTTTTTTTTTTTTTTTTTTTTTTTTTTTTTGTCTTATTCCTATTTTGTTTTTTGCCGGAGTTTTTTTTTTTGCGAATTTTTTCTTTTCTCTTTGCTTTATTTTTGGTCTATTTTTTTTCCTTTTCTACAAAATCTCTTTTAAAAGAGAAAAATAAGTATAATTTTTGCCCTGGTAATTAGAAAGTAACTACAAAACCATTTTAAAAGAGAAAAATTACACTATTTTTTGCCCTGGTAATTAGACAAGCAACTGAAAGTCTAAAACAATTACACTTTTTACCCTGGTCCGTAACGAAGCAACCATATATTTCCGCGGCAACGCGCGGGTAAAATTCTTGTCACATAACAAAAGAATTGTTTCGTACGGTGCTCTTTAATTTAGACTAGTTTTACTGTATTTTTCTAAATTTATTTGGGCTCATTTCTTGTGGATTCTTGACATTATTTTTATTGCAACCTTTTGATCTTGCATATGGGCATATATAGCATATATAAAACTTCATCGCTCAAAAACGTCAAACATGCATGAACAGATGAACTTGGTATGCGTTTTAGTCATTCTTTTTAGCTTATTTTTTTATCGCATGAAATAGTCAAATAGAGTCTATATAGATGAAAGATCTCTTTGTTTATATAGCTCAAAAATATATTTAAGACAATGATGAATCATTTGTTGAAATATACAGTTTTGATTGAAATGCTCGCTTGAATTCTAGTCTTATGTAGGTTTAAAATTTATACATAGCCGCAACACATTACACACACTAGAAGGGTGCCCGCGCGATGCAGCGGCGGTAACGGCGACGGTTGGTGGCGGCGACTGGTGGCGGTAGTAGCAGCAGTGGTTGGTGGTAGCGGTAGCGGGTGTGATTATTGATGTAATCATATATACATAAACATATATCTAATGATTAGTGAAACTCAATATAACTCTAAAACATCAATGATTTAAAAAAGAAGTAAGCTTTAACTGGACAATAGGTAAATAAAATATAGCCAAGCATGATGATTTCACATCTCAAGAACAGCAAACTTGTTCACAAGTCTCACATAAGTTATACTCTCAATTTTATACCTCATAAGAGAACTAAGGTTTCATGACTGAACCTTAATAAAGCCTATCATTTTAAAAGACCTATACCATTTGGAACACGACACATATCTCGACATGCGTATGGTGTAGTTCTTGTCAACATGCCCTCGTTCATTGCCATTGTCATCTGCATGTGGATAGACAGTAGTTATTAAGTTGTACTTCGCAATAAAAGCTTAGCAAATATCGAACCAAACAACATTATAGTTTGATAAAATTGGCTGACTTGAAAAAAATGATGAAATATGTAGCACAAAATTGATTTACCATTGCAGCAAGTCTGTCACAAGCTACAAAAACAGCAATCTGTCAAATGGTATATATATATGTCAAAGTAATAACTTTGCAGCAAGTCTTATTGTGGGACTTTGCCTTATAAGCAGTTTACTTGGAAGCTTAGTTCCCATCACAAAACTTTTCATCTAAAGCAGGGTACGTCTCATGTCTTTAATGGCTAAAGTAGAATGATACATTACTTGGATACCTTATAGCAACATTCAAAGTTGTCTTCTCACTCACCTAAAAATTCACTAACAAAAAGCAAACTGTCAATTTCACATCACTCAGAAAATATATATTTTTCAGATCAAATAAACAAAAGAAATGTCTTTTTCTTTCTAACTTATTCAATATCACAACGCGAGTACAACAAAACTGAACAGAAGTTTTGTAACAACTTCCATCAAAAAACATATTTATAAAAAAGGAAAACCTGGATTGGGGAGATAAAAGAGATTGGCGAAAAATCCCTAGACACAAAAACTTAAAAGGAATGAGTTTATGAGCATTGAGCTTGTAAGTTCTCAATTATATACAAATAGATCGATTAGGCTATATTCTTATCATCAGTGAATGAAGTGTCCAAAATTTTTAACATAAAAACAAACAGTCCAATTGGGTTGAGTGGATCACTGGGGTGTAAGTTATTTGTAATGCATAAAATAAAAAGAGGCCATATAGCATAAAAAAGAAACTATAAGACTATTGAAGAGCATAAATACAATAAAACCACAATAGTTCAGCATTACCTCTCAATGCAATCATACCAGATAGATGATCATGCTCCCAGTTGAACATCCACAATGATAGAAGCACTTGGGGAGTTGGGGCTACAAATGCATCCTTAGCAACTGCGGGGGGCTTTATCATATAGATGTCTGACACACAAAAAAAAGACAGTGTCGACGATGGTTCAAAGAATGCTTGTATATATAATACATATTGGTATTCAATTTAACAAAAAATTATAGTGTCAAAGAACTAAAAACTAATCGACCATCTAAAACACAAAATTGGGAATATTCAGCACCCAATCCAACGAATTTCTGAGAAAAAATATATACATACACAAAAAAATAAAGATCAATACATATGAATTTGTAAAATAAATTTATAATAATAATTACAATTTAATCAGTAAATAATAACAATAACAAAGATTAATAATAATAATCAGAATATTATATTTCACCATGAAGCTCAATTTTTCGAGAATTAATGAAACCCAAAATTATTGCAGTCTGAATGGGTTGAAAGAAAGAAAGGGAAAAATATTCGAAAGAAAGAAAAATACCAATAAAGGTTGTGATTATGAGAGATTGGTGATGGCGGGGGAAGGGGGGTTCGAGTTAGATCCCAAATCTGGAAAAAAGGGAAAAAATACAACATTAAGAACAAAGAATTAATTAAGAAAATCAAAAGATAATGAAGAAACCATACATCAAATCATCGCAATTCCATATAAAAAATCAAAAGCAGACTCTGATTTGCAAATATAAAAAATCTGCAAAAGATAATAGAAGAGGTGCGCCGGATGGTGATGCCAATTTATGGCAGAGCGCCGGAGCAGAAGAGAAGAGAGGGGGGAGGGAGGCCGCCGGAGCAGAAGAGAAGAGAGGGGGGAGGGAGGCGCCGGTGGGTTTCTTCGTTTGTGTGGGTTTTTTGTTCGGTGGGGTATTTTTGTTTGAGTCGAGGTGTGGGTTATTTTTTGTGGAAGGGTAAGTTTGGAATTTTAGAAGTAAGGTGAGGGTATTTTGGGTTAAAAAATATGTTGAATGTCTGAATCTTATTTGCTTTATAAAGGGGTATTAGATAACGTATTTAAACTTTAACACATTGATCATACATTGATTTATTACTTAATCGTTTTCATTTTATTAGATGCAACAAAATTGCAATTATTTTTAACTATTGTATTTTGTTTTTTTTAGTTAATCACCCAATTTTGATATAATGATTGACTTGAATGGTCAAAGTTGATGACGTGGCTTCCACATGACATATATGTCTGACGTAGTTTTTTAATTTTATTATATATAATTTGACTAACTTTTTCTACAAGATGTTAAGAATGTTCTAGGTCAAACATGAACCAACATATATAGTTCTTCGAGACATGAATCGTACCTTTTTTTTTTTTAATTGTCTCTTATTTTCTTATTTTTCTTTACCATATATAGCTCTAGATATGTTGACAAGTCCATCAAAAAGTTTTTGAAAATAAATAAATTTTCTTATGTGATCTCATATATAGCTACGAATGGTCGTCTCGTGAGTATAAGTACTTTTCTTGACATGTGTCCGTCATATATCATATTTCTGGGCGTATTAGGTGGGTCATAGATAATTATAGATGAGTAATTAGCTTAACAAATTAATCATATATTACTGGCTAGTATAATATAACTTGGAGTAAAATAGCCATCTACAAACAAACTATCATATACTATGCATTTCATCTCATGTATATTACTTTATAAAGTCACACAAATTTAATATGCAAAATGACCATTATACTTTTATAATTTAAATCTATTTATATATTTAGGCAACTTTTTTATTTGTACAATTTACTCATTTATATTTTTAATTTATATATTTTTAAATTTAATTATAAAAATCATAAATATGTTTACATGAATATAATCATAAAATATAATTTTTAACAAAAACATAAAAATAAAAATAAAAAAAAATCGTAGGTGTTTACTCTTTGTGATTTTGTAATAAAGTACTGTCTGGAAGTGTCGAATATGGGAAATATATTTAGGATTAATGAAAGCCCATCTCATCAATCAATCTATCAATCAATCATGGTGACTAAAAATGGAAGGTGTGACCATAAAATAAAAATAAAAATAAATAATATTTGAAAATCCTCCTCTTCCTCCGATTGATGATGACCATATTTGGGATCACCACACGACCATTTCCAACATTCCCATTTCCTTTCCATTAAAATAAATCAACAAACTTTTTACCCTCCACCTCTCCCTTCTCCAAAACAGTAACAAATTTTTTACCAAATTTTTTTATTTTCTCCTTATTGTGAACAAACATATATAAAATACATAAATTAGAAAAACAAAACTGATGATTTTTCTCAGTTAAAGTTTTGCATACATAGCCAACCAACCCATCATTTCTTTCTGGGTTCCCTTATTTTTTTTACATAGGTAACTCATAATTCTTTCACCAACCCATTTTTATTATTTTGTTTTATTATTTTTTTTTAATATTATATTTATCTGTCTGGAACAGTATCTGTAAATATGTACCCTGCAGGGTAAAGACTATCCACATTGTATCCTGTCTATGGCGGGAGTGTGTATAGATGACATTTATATTTATTTGTATTTTTTTTAACATTGCAAAAGTTATTATTAAATTAATTGCTATGGGATGACATATTTTTGGCTCAAATTTTGTGGGTATTTAATAAAAAGCTAGCATTTTTATAGTATCTTTCTTTGGATTGTTGCTTGAATTTATCTCTTTATTGGTAATTTATAATTATCTTTCGGTATAAAAATGATGATCTCCCATTTTGGTAAAATCTGTGCTTATTATCTGTAGTTATTTTTACTGTTCATAACATGCATTATTGTTATTTTATTTAGATTCCATATTCTTCCCATGTTTCCAATCAATGTTTTTATACTGTAGATAAGATGTTTGTAAGGAATTTGGAATCTTTTTTGTTAGGATCATTGTTGGAATTAGCTTTTGTACTGGCAAAAATCGGTTGAGTTATGTAGCAGGTCAAAACGGATAAATTTGAAAGGAATTTATAAAGGCGTGCTATCGTATTGACATCGATTCTTGTTTTTTTTATTATTTATATTGCAATTGATATAGTCCCGTGTATATAGATGAGGAGGGTCATGTAGTGACCTTCAATGAATTCGAATGGTCTATGTGCATATGATATTCTCGATCAATACATTCAGCGATGATTAATACATACTGTGGGTGAATTCTTTGGTAGCGTAAATTTATTACCCTTTTGACCCGTTAAATAAAAAACTAGATTTATCATCCTCATTTTTGCAAATAACTTAGTTGACATTGCCCAAAAGTATAATGTTTTTCTCCTCATATCCATCATTATTTGATGGTCCTTTTGCCTGATCAGGAGAAGTATCTGGATAATTCTTCCACCAACCTACAATTTATTATGTTTTCTTTATTTGTCTGTCTTTTTAAATCTGGTTACCTGGCTGTGTACCTTTTGTGTGTTGTTTTTCATTGTGAATGACATTTAATTAACATGGCATTGCAGAATCTTAATGTGTTCTCCTAGATTATAATCTTTTTAGCTATATCTTTCTACAATGTATGTAGGTATTTAGGTGAGTGGAGCCCCTTATATGATCATTTGTATTTCCCAATATATTTTTTTGTGCTTTTTCAAAGTTAAAACAGGATGCTTTAGTATAGTATCATCATCAGTAGTTGGGGTTCTTTTTATAAGGAGATGTATTTAGACAACACCGACCTACAAAAGAGACGGATGAAGCAGATTGGGCAAGGGTCATTGTTGGTTTGGGTCAAAAGAGACTACCTTGACCCGCCAACACTTTTTCTTTTTTACAGTTAACTTTTCAACTAATTAAATTAATAGATATAATTTCGAAAGCTTTTATTAACGCAATGATTTAAGTTAAATATGCATTCGGCAAGTTTTAAACCGTTTTGACCTATTCTGTTTTATTAGTAAATTTTTATCATCCATTTCTTTATACAAGGCAAAGTATTCACACTCATCTGCACATTTAGAAGCTTGATTTCATTGCATTTATAAATGTATTTTTGTGGATATTCATAAGTTGGATTTCTTTTGGCATTACTACTTGTATCTCTGTACTCTTCTTGTATAATGTTAAAGATTGGCATTTATTTTCTTGTCAGATTTTGAGGCAACATGGGTGGTAGCGACGATAAAGAAATACCTCCATCTGGTTCTGCAGCTCATGATGATGCATCTGAATCATCTTGTTATGCAACTGAAGATGAAGAAGACACCCAAATACATTTGGGTCCCAAGATTAGTATCAGAGAGCATCTTGAGAAGGACAAGGTTCTTACTTTTTGATGCTTCTTTTTCTGAAATGCAATGATTTCTCACATAACAACATATACACAATTGTTAACAATGGGCTTGAACTGGCAACCTATTGGTTGTTCTTGTATGGTTATCTCGAATACTGCTAGACCTAAGGCCCTTTGCTTTTTTACCCTCTTTTTGTATATTTGAATAGCTGAAAACTAATTAACTATGCCTAGGTATACATATATCAGTCCCACTGGGAACACAAAACCAGATTTACTTGGTTTGGTTCAAGCATTTGATAAAAACTGGCTTGTGACTTTGATTTATATCTGTGCAATCCAGAACCGGAACCGAACCAGTCTTCCTTTGAGAAAAAAAAGTTCTTTTTCTCAAGTTTGAATTCACTTCCCTTTTACTTCTTATTATTCAAAAGTTAGAAAACATCAAGTTCTTATTTCTGCCCGATCTGTTTGGGACAGGTGTGGTTATATAACCGTAACTCTCTTTGCTTGAGCAGGCTGATTTTGACTTAATGAACAATCCTAACTATGTCTGAAGGGTTGACAATTAACCACATGTTTACCTGCAAATTTGCTAGGCAATACTCAAATGTGTTGTTAGAAATTTGAATGTCTTGGGTACCCGCAGAAAGTCTCAAGTCTTTAACCATTATACAAGCTATGTTGTATTTTACCACTATCATGAATAAAGTTTCTGAATATGGACTACGTTTACCATTAATAGGCTCCAAGAATGTGATTCTGTTTTGAAAGTTATCGATAGTTTATGGTTATACTAGGAAGCAGTTTCTTGCCCGGGTAGAAGTATGACACTACATCTTACCTCTCCACCCTGCCCTTTGCGGGACTGGGTATTGCTGATGTTGTATGCTAGTTTTGGTTAGTTATTATGGTATCAACTATCTATGGCCCATGATTGTGTTGTTGGCTCAGGATGATGAGAGCTTAAGGAGGTGGAAAGAGCAGCTGCTTGGAAGTGTTGATGTCACTCAGGCTGAAGGTATATTTCTTTGAATCTGATTTACTATTTCTGGCGTAGTTTTTGGCTTCTTTTGTTCTTCTTCTATACAGAAATGAACTTGATAATGCTACTAATCTAGCCAATAACATAGGCGTTCAAGTAGTAATACATCCAGATTTTTCAACTAGTATGTATACTAGTATAACAAACTTTTCGGGAGAATCGGTATAAAAATTTTTGCTACGCAAGAAAGCATAAATGTTTGTACATATACGGGTTGAAATTTCTCCCTCTACATGGGTGGAACCGTGTTTTCTTCATGAGCATTTTTAATTTGTCGCATATATTTCTGTCCAATAAAATTTGCAGCATTTTCTAATTTCTATTTAGAATCTTCAATATGGATTGCAAATTTTCGTTTACGCAAACTTTAAAACTAAATGTTATTATTTGCCTTGTTTTGTAGTTATATATGAATGATTGTATTTATTTGGTTTGTAACACAATTGCTGCACTAGAAACTGATAATCTGATATGCTTGGTATACCAATTTTGGCAGAAGTTCAAGAACCAGATGTGAAGATACTGAGTCTTACCATCGTCTCTCCTGATAGACCTGACATTGTTCTTGAAATACCTGATTCTGGAAACACAGGAAAAGGCCCTTGGTTCACCCTAAAAGAAGGTAGCAAATATAGTTTGAAATTCTCAGTCAAGGTCAGCAACGACATAGTTTGTGGACTCAAGTACACCAACAATGTTTGGAAAACTGGCCTCAAGGGTACTCTCTTGTTTGTATATCTCAGTTTTCAATATCAAGATTTTCGTGATCATTATAGCCATTGTTATGACCCATTGGTTGTCTATTCATGTAGTCGACAGCTCAAAAGAGATGCTTGGGACCTTCAGCCCTCAACCAGAACCATATATACATGTAATGCCCGAAGAGGTTACTCCCTCGGGTATGTTTGCTAGAGGAAATTATTCGGCGAAAACCAAGGTAACGATGTCCATGTCTTTAGGGATCTTATGTATTGATTATAGGTTGCAAAATGGGTGGTTCACGTTGGCCAATGGGTCGAGCCTGGTCATTTATGCAGAAGTCAGGCTAGGTTGACCCCGAAACACTATTTGGTCAGAATCGAAAACTTTTCTTACAAGTAATTAGTGTGTCCAAATTCCAAACTTATGTTATTTTGAGATTTTTTGTTAAAGTAGAATTATATTTAGCAGGTTCTATGCTTTAAAAGTACATTATGACACACTTCTGACCCATGAAACAGGTTGGGCCTGGCTGGTCAACCTATAACGCTTGTGTTAAGAATCTATCATTTTTCAGTAGTAATATTAGTTTTTAAAAAAGATGATTTAAAGTTTTGTGCTTTTTGAGTTTGAGTTACACACTGGTCTGACTTTCAACCCGGTTTTATTAAACTCGTCTTTTCTTTGATTTCATTCTCTTATATCGGTTTGTTATGTTGTTTTTGACCTCCAGTTTGTTGATGACGATAACAAGTGTTACTTGGAGCTTAACTACACTTTTGACATCCAGAAAGATTGGGCCAAGTAGATCAAGATCGCGCCTTTATTGCATACCATTTTATGGCCATAACAGAATTCCTTTTTCATGGGTATTCTTTCTTTAGGAATTTTTTTGGCTAGTCTGATGTTACAATCGCAAGTTTTTCATTATCTATTTGGAGATCGTTGTGTTTGCTGTTAGACTATGCATTTACAGAGGTGCAAATGCGTTTATTGGTTCTTTTGATTTCTGCAATACATGTAGCTGGGTTTTCAAAATTTTAATGATGTCTAGTGACTGCCAGTCATGTAATGCTTAAGCTTGTCTTCCATATCGTTGGGCTCATGGTCAATGTAACACAGTAGTTTTCCTCCTTGTGGAATGGTCGCTTTGATAAGTCGGTGAGTCTTGTTGCACGCTCGAGCTTGACTCTAGAGCAAAACAACGACGGGAATAGTAGGCTCGAATTACTCAGAAATATCTGTGAAAATAATATATTCAACAAAGAGTATGATGTGAGATTAAATCAAGAATAGTGCTTTCTTGTTTTAAAGGTTTAATTTAAGCTTTAATCGGTCAAATTTGTATATCGAAACGCCTAACGGTGCTTATTAGTTTTGCAAAATAATAAGCTTAAGCCATAAGACACTGTCGTTTTCAGCTCCCCTACACATCGAAATGATTTCAAAGGGTTGAAAACCAACTCATTTTCTTGATTGTAATTTGTTAGGGTGAGGTAAGACACTTTACCATTGTTATAGGTTCAATCCTGGGTATTGACGAGTAATATTTGAGATAGTACAGAAGGAGTACCATTAAAAAGAACTTAAAAGATAATTTTATATTTCTTTACATTTCATATTTGCTTTCACGGCAAATATAAGGGAATCAACTCTTGGATCTCTTCAAATGGGCCAACTATCTAAATCCTGTAAGGCCCAATACAAATTATAAAGAGGTTCGTACAATTTGGTGCGACTAATCTGCAAGTTAATCTGTAACCTATTAGTCTATTATTACCTTTGGTAAATACTGGAGTACAAAAAATTTTTGAACTTTGCAATGTAATGGCATGAAGTATATTTAGTAGGTGTAATTGGCACCATACTTGTATCATATAACAATATGTACTTTTATAATCATTATTATAATCACTATTCTTTTCTATATACTAATATAGTCGCTCCACTTTCGATCCAATCCTGATTTCTAGAATAGCCAATGTGGGGTAAATTTGAACTACAAATATAAATCATAACACTATTACACGGTTCCTATTCAAAATGGCAAAAAGTGTACCTATAGTACCGCCTAATTCAATGACAGAAACGTCAAGGGCGGCTTCTTTTTCATCTATTGGTATAGCCGCTCCACGTTCCATCCAATTTTGAACCACAAATATAAAATCATAGCATTATTACACGCTTCAGATTCAAAGTGGCAAAATGGGTAGGTTGAATAATGGGTTACTACGTGTTATGCCCTTTTTTTATACAAAATTTAATACCATACACATAAGTATTCTTATGAATACATACATATACAATAGGTCCCGATACTCATACATCTTTGAAACGATCCAACCGATCCTTAAGACTATATAAAAATTATATAGTGTAGTACTAGTTATTTGATGACTTATAGTGTGAAGATTTTGGGTTTCCAAAGACGTATCTATACTACTATATAAAAATTATAGAACCTATTTTACGTTTTTGGTATATGTAAAATGACCAATATATCCCTTCCACCAATTTATATCATTTATCTTTTTACTCTTAAAATATATACACTACCCTTTCTATATCAATAACTTACACTACTCATCGGCGTCAATACCAAACCGACGGTGCAGCTTTGCGCGGGTATCCTGCTAGTTGTATATAGTTAAAATTGTCATGGATTATTAACCTAATGTTTAGATAAAGTTCTCCCTCTATATGAATCTAAAGGCATTGATTTATGCAAAAATTCTCTCCATAACGAACAAAACCTTTTTACCCCAAAATGTCTATTTTGTTTTGAGCAAAACAAATGGAAGGTTTACCTTGGACCAAGATTGTCAAAAAGACTCACTTATTGCATCAAAATCCCCACTTTGCATACTTTTGGACCAAAGTTGGAAACGGTGTGATATCATATGGACCAAAAATACATTTTTTTTTGTTCTATATATTTAAAGATACCCAAATCTTTTGAAGGATTTATCATTTTCCATTCTTATATTAGAAAAGTGATTGAGTATAAAAAATACATAATAAACATGACCCATGAAATGAAACCAAAACCACCTCTACACAACTCAAACCCAAGTAACAATACTGTGGGTTATCTTTTTTACATAGTCATGGTGGTGATACAAACAAATACTCCACCAACTATTTTAAAATCCTATTTTTTGTTACTCCTCTGTCATACTAGAATTATCACATTTTGAATATTCAAAGTCTTTGTTATTTAACTTTGACTTTAAATATATTTTTTTATGTTACACAACTTTTAATGAAAACTATACCCAATGAAAATATATCCAACACTCAATCAAAACATATAACTTTCATCAACTAATATATAACACAAACAAAAATAATTAAAGATAAATTAAGACTTTGAATATTCAAAAAAGACATTTCTAATGATTATATAATAAAAGGGCAAAAAAATGAAAGATACACATGTCTGGAAAATGTATAGAAGAGAAAACTATAATTATTATATTGATGTATATAATTCCCGTTGTATATATGTTTTTTTTGGTTCGGGCTTCTTTAAAACCCCTCAAAAACCTCCACTTACGGGCCTTACTAAACACAATCTTTCACGGGTAATTTTTCTCTCTCTTTTTTTTTTTAAGTTCGTATTCGTTGTTAGATTAGAGGTATAATTAGTTATTTATTTATTTATACTAATAAATTTCGTCGTTGGGTATAGATCCCCCCATGGACTTTCATCCTTTGGAGACGGCAATGGATGAGTTGGCTAACGTATCAGAATCGGCTGACACTCTTTACTACAAGTAATAATCTTCTTTCTCTTTTTTGTTTTTGTATTTCAATTCCCAATTGTTTTGTATATAATATAATTTCTTGTATAACAAATCGCCGATTGATTTGTAGGATGCAAGAAAAATCATCGAACCTGCATCTCAAAGGAGATATGAAAGTGTTGGTGAAAGATGTATTAATAGTTTACCGAGAGATCCGTAATTTACAATGGAAAGTAGCGAATCTCTCTGACAAAAAGTACTTGTACCGGCGATTTTTTTTTTGAAATGGACGTTTTTCAAGGGTGTTTTGTCAAACAAGTTTTCGGGAAAAAAAATTGTGGAACAAGGTAAACCGGTACTCCCAGTACCGGTTTGGATTTTTTGGCTCGAACCCGGTATTCGCAAAACCGGGTTCAGGAAAAGCAGTTCGAAACCGGTATTAGCATTACCGGTTTCAGACATCGTACCCCACCTTTTCAGAACACAGTAAACATGCAGAGCATTGAGTGGTTGATGTGACAAAAGACTGCGAACCCGGTATTGGGAAAACCGGGTTCGAGGTAAACGACAAAACAACTTCAGCATCTATTATTCACACAAACTTTGATATATATATATATATATATACACATATACAAACTTTTATATATATATATATACGAACATAGCTCAGTTTCTGGGCATTCAAAACATTCAAAAAAAAATACGCCAACTAAATTTTCAAAAAACATATCTAAAGAAATGGCAGGTCAATCATCTTCTGGTGGTGATTCATTCCCAAATATCACACGGTTTGGAGCCTCAAACAGCGTTTGGAGTCACATGAGTGATGATAGCGAGCGTAAAGATGCGGTGACATCTTTAATTGAGCGTTTGAAGGCGAGAAAGTCGGAGTATGAGGCTGAGATTGCAGAACGTGCAACAGTGGTCCAACCGACCAAAATAGACAGGAGGTACGAGGCCTACCTGCAGCAGAAGGTCCAATGGTTGCAATTAACCATTAACCATCTTACTTTTGCCGAGTCCTCAATTAGGAGCACGATTCAGCACGCGTATACCTTTACTGCTGAATTTCGCTCGGTTGGTAGTCGGCCTGATGGTTACGTGACTGACCCGGGAGAGGAATACGTAACAGAAAACCCTGAACTGCAGCCCCAGCCTATGAGCCCGGTGAATACATTCACCGTAATGATGGTGATAGTTCATTCGACTCCACTGATTCCCGTTTTGTTAATTCGGATTTTGACTTATTTATGTAATCGTTTTTATGTAATCGTTTCGGTTTTAAATAAAGTAAGTTGTTTCGCCATATATGTTTTTTATTATAAAGTGACAAGGATACCTAATAAGAAAAAACAAACATAAAATTCATATTGAAAGTTGCCATGTTACATGAAAACACCTAGGAATTTAGGACAAAACGGATAAAAACAACACACAAAAACGGAAACAGATAAACGACAAGATTATTGCCATATTCAAAGTTGAGTGCATGTTTTCCTATTATGACCCAATCCGTTGCAAATGCCACATCTAGCTTGTTGTCTTGAGGTTGAAGATCTGCTGGTAGAACTCTCATCCATCTCGTTCCGGTACCGTCTGGTGCGTCTCCTACCCCTATGCGTGACCAGTTTTGTCGGGTCTCCTTGGATCTTCCAATCTACCTCTGCCCAGTAACGCACGTCTCGGAGGGGAGCAAGTGCAGCATTATACTGATTTATCCACGTCCTAATTGTGTACCTCTTACTAGAAAGATTAGCAGCTCTCTCCTGTCTATATCCGCAAACAGCAATGGCATGAGAACATGGAAACCTTTGATGCTGTCAAGCTCCACAAGAGCATTTTTTCCTATTCTCAGCCATGACAACATTGTATGTGTACTCGCCATTTGCATTTCTTTGGTTTGTTCTGATCGTGTAATTGTTCGTTCATCATACACTTCCACCGTATGGCTTGTTGAGGCTCTTTCACGCATCTGATAAACCTCCCACATTTTGCGAGCTAGTGGTGGGTTCCAATTGGTGGCCTTCCGGTATTTCTTGACAAAATGGTCTCTTGTCCAAGTAAAAGTCGCCTCAATTAAAGCTCTAATAGGTAGCATACGAGCCTTTCCAAGGATATTGTTTTGACATTCGGAAATGTTTGTCGTTAAGTTACCCCAACGACGAAGTCCCGAGTCGTGCTTTATAGTCCACTTATCCAAACCAATGTTTCTCAAATATGGCCAAACCCCCTCTTCTTCACCTCTGACTTCATCCACCGCCCAAGAATACTTGGATTGTTGGGATGTGGAACCGATAACCCAAGCCAAATTTTTGATACGCTTGTTCTTGAAGTGCGAGTTGACATTGCTACAAACGTGCCTCAAACAATACCTATGATGACACCCAATCTCAAACAATACCTATGAGACAATCCTAAACTGTTTCTGCTAGATCCAATGTACAACCCACCTACACGGGACCCGGTCCATAACACCACGATAATTCTTCCCCCTGGTCATGCACTGTGCTTTCCAAAACTGTGGCCTCGTATCTTGAACAATAAGTTCTCTGTTTTCTCTTATGTTCCAAAGCCTAACAGCGTATACAAGTTCCGCCTTGCTTTGAAAAACCATTCCTTTTTCTATCACATTTCTTTCTACCAAAATACCACATCTTCTTGAACTTCATTGAATGGCATTAGACGATCTTCATCATCATCGTCAAGATTAAGATGTTGTTGCTGCTCCAAAGGACCTTGTACATGTGCCCCTTCATCATCTTCATCTCCAGATACATCCTCATCAACGCTATATCCGTCGATGGTATCATCGCTTGTATAAGGTGCCTCATCACTAGATCCATTAACCATTGGTGCAATTTCATCATCGTCAACATGTTCATCGTCTTCATTGTCTTCATCATCGTCATTGTCTTCATCATCGTCATTGTCTTCATCATCGTCATTGTCTTCATCATCTTCGTTATCTTGTGACTGATTACCCATTTGAAAAAAACATTGACTTTGAGTCAAGCTTAACAACTGGTTTGTAAAAGTAGGCTCGAACTTCACTTCAAATTGCGCTTCACCCAGATGATAAATCATTGCCAAAGTATTATCATCCGTAATTAAATTTCTAAAAGGAAAATCCTTAAATTCATACCATAAATATAATTGCAATTTGACGTCTTGTTTTGAAACACCAAAACAACTGTAAGTGGCATCACAAATTTCTGAATAAGTCATTACGTAAAAAAGAAGAAAACTTCTTCTTTTTGATGGATCTGCATTTTGAAGGATCTCATTTGCGAATGATACACAATCATCCCATATTAACTGAACCACAATTGGGTTGAATAATGAAGATGCCATTTTTTTTTTTGGAAATATAGTTTATCAAAGTGTTTGAAATTTTATTTGAAAATATTTGTTGAAATACTGATAATGGTTGCAGATACATCACATGTACTATATATAGATAAATGGTTTACAAGTTGAATTAGGGTTTCATTAGGTTGCAACACGTGTTAGGTTTAGGCCGAACCCGGTATTCCCAAAACCGGGTTCATGCTTTCTTGTACGATCACTGTTCCAGTCAAAGATGCTCCTGTAGGATGTCATGTCACCTCGAACCCGGTAATGCTAATACCGGTTTCGATCTCCTTTTTCTGAACCCGGTTTTGGGATTACCGGGTTCGAGCCAAATATCCGAAACCGGTAGTGGGAGTACCGGTTTACCCGGTTTCACAATTTTTTTTTTTCGAAAACTTGTTTGACAAAACACCCTTGAAAAACGCCCGTTTCAAAAAAAAATTCTTGTACCGGCTGGCTGAAAATTTATCACTAGTCTCCGAAGGGATACGTGACGTGAAAAGGATCGCGACTCATTCTGGCATCAAGTAATAATTCTTTTCTTTGTTTTTGTATTTCAATTCCCTCGGTATTATTATTATTATTAATCTTAACAAATTGATGATTGATCGTAGCTTGCAAAACAAACCATCGAACCTTGATATGAAGAGAGACCTGTGTAAGGTGATGGATGATATAAAACTAATTCGCGGAGAGATGGCTGCTCTGGCTAAGCTTTCATCTCTACCTATTGAAGAAAAGTAATAATTTCTCTTTTGGTTTTGTATTTTAGTTTACAGTAACACCCCCGGAACATATTCTCTATCATTAACAAATTGGTTGATTGTAGCACAAGCCCGCGTTCACCCAAGTATTCTGCCCACAAAGAGTAATTTTTCTGTTTCTTTGTTTTTTGTATTTCAGTTTCATGTGCCCCCAATTGTTCTGAGATATAAAATTTCTATTGCTAACAAATTAATTGGTGGTTGTAGCAAGGATTCACATGGACCAGTAATGAAAATGGGGGCTCGGTTTTCAACTCTACCTTTTGAAATCAAGTTAGCCTTGCCCCTATAATATCTTTTTTTTTAAATGTATGTATGCATGCCTAATTCTAATTGTTGTGGGGATTGAATTGATTGCAGACTTGACGACGGCCCTCTCAATCCAAAAGTGAGTCCATTCGTCCTTTGCTTCTCTCCCTTTCGTATGGAAAGCGATATTCGTACCACAGGTTTTAACTAATCTATCACACACATGCTTTAGTAACTTGTACAATACAGTGTGTTCAAAAAGTTGTCTTGTGTGGTAGATTTTTTAAAATGTGTGTTACGAATATCATTTCTCTTTTCATATATGTTTCTTCTTTTATAATAATTGTTTTAAGTACGAACTACAAAGTAGTCTATATCAGTGTTTGTTTCTCTGTAGACATAACGATGATGTAAGACGCTCCAGAGATGAAAGACGAAGGGCAGAGTACTACCATGATAGCTGTTGTTCATACCTGAGCAAGGAAGAATTGTGAGTATCTAGCTAGTATTTTCCATATATTCGACTAGCATAGATTGATAATAATGTTTTGATTATTTTATTATTATTAACAAATTGAGATTATTGTTGAAGAGGGATGATAGGAGAATTGGACGGAAAGGAGGCTGAGAATATATACATAGAATCTCAAAAGAACCCCTATAAGTATGCATACTTTTCGACGAGGGTCGGTAAATATTCTACACAACAATGGGAACGAAGGCTCGCCACTCTCAAAGCCGGTGGAAAACCTTTTGAAGGTCCTCTCGGTGTGCCCAGAGAGGATTATGATGTATCGTCTCATATAGGAAAACCTTTCGTAGACGATATGATAGTTGCTGATATTCTTAAAGTTGCACCTAGGCCTACAGTTATATACAACAACATACTCAAGGACCGCACAAGAAGACAAGTGCTTGAGAAACATAAAAGGTATTTGATGAAGAAGGAGAAGTTACAATCTGATAGCCCACAGGAGATCCGTTGGTTTATATCTTAATCTTTGGATTAAAATATTTAATCAAAGGTTATGAGGAATCTCCATCCATTATCTTATGCTTTCTTTCTTGTGTGTTAAGAAGATTGTTAATTTTATATTTTTTGGGGGAGAATCATTGTCATATGCTTTTGTATTAAGAGTTTTAATTTAATTTTTGCTTAATTGCTTTTTTTATTTATTTGGACTAATCGCCCTTGAAATATATTACATTTGATCTTATTATCGGTTTGTCGGGTCAATAGGTCTAATATCTTGTTGTGTTGGAGGATTAGATCACTTGTTCCTTTTGTATTCGTTTTCAGCTAATATAATAATAACCTAGAGCAATGTTTGCTCAATAAGAAGCTGTCGTTTTCAGCTCCCCTACACATCGAAATGATTTCAAAGGGTTGAAAACCAACTCATTTTCTTGATTGTAATTTGTTAGGGTGAGTTAAGACACTTTACCATTGATATAGGTTCAATCCTAGGTATTGACAGAGAAATATTTGAGTTACTACATAGGAGTACCGTCAAAAAGAACTTAAAAGGGGGTCGGTGGATTCGATTATAGATGGATTCGGTCACTATCACGTGTGGTTTAAAAGCCGGTCAAGATACAAAGCTTTATCACGGAGAAATTGGTGTGATTTTAATTTGCTTTCATTTTAGATAATGTCATGTATTATTATGATGTTGCGAAAGTTTTGGTGCATGTAAGTGATAGACATATGGTGTCCAATGTTTTGTTGGTTCACTTTATAATGATTCATTGATTTTGTTGGTGTTAAAAAAAAAAACTTAAAAGGTTATTTGATATTTCTTTGCATTTCAAACTTTCTTTCACGGCAAAAATAAGGAATCAACTCTTTGGTCTCTTCAAATGGACCAACTATCCAAATCCTTTAAGGTCCAATACAAATTATAAAGTGGTTCGTACATTTACAGTTTGTGATTTTTATTTGCTTTTTGTTAATGGTTTAGGCTCAATGTCCAATTGTCCATCAACATGGGTTCTTTTTCACGAGTCTTTTTGGTATGACTACTTTGCAAGTTAATCTGTAACCTATTACTCTATTACCTTTGGTAAATGGGTAGTGATATTGCTACAATAATAATTAGTCATCTACAATAAATGTATAAATTTAATTGTATAGTGTACAACTGTATAATGCAGATGTTGTTGTAGATAGTTAAATATTGTTGTAGCAATATCATTCCCCTTGATAAATACGGGAGTACAAAAGTTTTTGGTGGTTGTAATTGGCACCATCCTTGTATGTGTACATCTATAATTATCATTCACACTCACAAACTTTCATTTGTTGGTGTTATGAAAGTATTGCATTTGTATAAGATTAAATGCTAGCTACTAGTGTACATGATAGCTAAACCTATAACAATACAACGGTAGATATATATATATATATTTCAGGCTTTAAACTATTACTGCTATATTATATCAATCTAAATCTAAATCTATATCTATCTATATATGTATCTCAATATAAAATACATACAAAAAACTGAAGTTTGAGTTTCAGCCTCATCCTCTCATTTTTGGAACATATTGTAAAGATGATGATGTGGATATTATAGGTGTAAATTTTAGCTTTGTCAAACGGACTACCAACAAGACACGTGTACAAATATTTCTTCCACGCGCCGCGAGTAGGGACATCCTTCATATAATTCACATAAATGTAAAATAATACTGCATAAAAAAAACAACAGCAACAAAAAAAAAAAAAAACACAGTTATTTCTCAACTGTATGTCTGGCTCTCCCTCCATTCTCCTAGCTTAGTCCTAGCTTGTATTCATGGTAAAATGCTCTTCTTATTACGAGTACTTAATTAATAAAATAAATTAACTACTTCATATTTGGCACACACACATATTTATATTATAATTGTCAAACAACGGGGGCGGAGCTACCTGTCGAATAGAATTCCACATAACACTAAGTGTAAATTTCATATAAATTTATACTTCGAACATACTGATTATATATCCATATATATAAAAATTGGTATATAACTTTGATTATGAACAAGTATTATTCTGGTTGTGCCCTTATATGCATGTAAACTATATACATATATATAGAGATATATATTTTGTATCAAGTTGTTAATAATGTGTTTAAGGTTTTAATATAGTACGAGTACATTTTATGTTCTGTTTTGTATATTCACACTACCGACCATAATGTATGGTGTTTGCACTCTTCTATGTTTCAATAATAATTTGTGTAGTATATATGTTTTTTTTGTTGTTAAGGTTCTTAGTTGGTTGATTTTGTCCAATTGACTTTGATACTAATGTGTGTGTGTGTGTGTTTTGGTTTTGTAGTTTTGGTTGATTGATTTATTGGTGAAGAGTGGATTTCGTTGTTTGTATTGGTTTCGTTGTGTTCGTATGTTGATGTCAAATTTTGAAGGAGTAGTTGTATCTGATTATTGGCTTCAAAGTCAGTTTACTCAAGTTCAACTTCGTAGCCTTAAATCCAAGGTGATGATTAATCTTAATTCCCTTTTATGTTTGATATTAAATGACCTATGTGTTTCTGAATGTATCCAACTTGTCACTTTTTGATATAATATATATGCATCCGACTTTATATATTTTCTATTACATGTATAAACTTTGAAACTTTACGATTTGATGTATCTCACACGGTGTCAGTTTTGATGATGTGACAACATGTATGGTTGTCACGTCATGGTAAAAAAACTAGGCTACCCTGATAAATAGGTCACTAGAAAACACATAAAGGCTGTTTCGTTCACATAATGTTTTTGAAGGAATTAGAATCTCTTAAAGAATCTGTCAAAACCTCAAAGGTTTGGGTAATGATACATTATAGTAAAACTTGACAAGTAGTACTGCCGTTCTAAAAAAAAACTTGACAAGTAGGACACATTAAGAAACACTTGTTCCATATTAATTCGTTGAATATCACATTAGTGCTATTTGTTAAGCTAATGACTGTAAGATTAAAAGGGTGTTTGGACATTACAAAGATTAGGGAAACATATACGAGGTTGAAGTTTGAATGTGTGAGTTAACAATATAATATAGGTATGGGGAAACATGTACGAGGTTGAAGTTTGAATGTGTGAGTTAACAATATAATATAGGTATGGGGAAACATGTACGAGGTTGAAGTTTGAAAAGTGAGTAATGAAATGACAGTGAAGTCATTGACCCAACCCCTTAAACCAAACTGGTTACCAATTCACAGTTGTCTGTCAATAAACACATCTGAAACTTGTTTCTCAACTTATTGCTTGTTTGATGATCTTTTCTGCTGGAGGTTGATTTTTTGGAACCGTTTTGTTTTGATTGGTTTTCTAGTTTGTAGCATTAAAGAATCAACACGGTCAAGTTCTTTTTGGTGACTTGTCGGCCTTTTTCGTGAAATTGAAGCCTTTTAGTGAGATACTTGAGGAGGATGAACTAAGGGATATAGTATGTGCATCTGGTATTGATACCGATAGTGAAGTCAACTTTGAAGCATTCCTCAAGGTAACTCGTGGACATGTCTTAATTTAGGCCATTTCGATTTTCGACCCATTTACTTACAAATGGGTCCAAATAACAAAGAATATAGGAATGAAATGGGTCAAGTGAGTCCGTGGAGTCAAACAGGTTGAATAGTCCCGGAAGTGTAATTTAATCTATATGACCTAATGAGTTGATTTATATAAGAATGTAGGTTATTTTTGTATATGTCTTTGTAATTATACTCAACACATTAGATATTATTAAGAAAGTTACCTGTTTTGACCAGCCCATCTGTACCACCTTTGCTTGCATCTCTCGAGTGGAGCTTAAAGTTTATGTTAATGGTTAACCATTAATTGCATTGCATGGACAGGCTTATGTGACTCTAGAATCAGAAGCTGCAAAGAAATCTGGTGATTCAAAAAGCCCGTCTGCATTTCTAAATTCGACAACCACGACACTACGTCACACTATTGATGAATCAGAAAAACAATCTTATGTTGCTCACATCAATAGCTATCTTAGAGATGATCCATTCATGAAGCAGTTTCTTCCTATAGATCCTGCTACGGATGCGTTGTTTGATCTTGCTAGAGATGGAGTTCTTTTATGGTATTAAGAATTGTCCACTTTATTATTCTTTATTGAGTAGTTGTTCCAGTATCTTCAACTGAAAGGATGCATAGAAAGCAAAATTTTGATTTTTAACTTCCTTTAAACCACAAATAGGAAACAAGAATGCAGCGTCCTCTCCTGGCTCTATTTTCTACCGAGTAGTAGAAACCTAAAGGTGGCATAATGGACAAATGGGTTGGGTAATGGGAATTGACACTTTCTGGTAGTGTTTCTGATTTATCAATTTGGTAATATGCAGTAAACTTATCAATGTGGCTGTGCCCAATACAATCGATGAGCGAGCTATCAACACAAAGAGGATACTCAACCCGTGGGAAAGAAATGAAAATCATACTCTTTGCCTCAATTCTGCCAAGGCTATTGGATGTACAGTCGTCAATATTGGCACCCAAGATCTGGTGGAGGGAAGAGTAAGCCATTTGGGGTATTCAAATTTATATCCTGTGCTGATAATGTTACCTTTCGTTATCTAATGTTTCCAACTCCATTGTGCAGCCTCATCTGGTGCTTGGCCTAATATCTCAAATTATAAAGGTTGGTTTATTTTACTTAGATAGTTTAATAAAGCAGAAATCTTGATTCGGGTTATTTAAACTTGCTCTCTAGTAAACATTCGATAAAGACACACTTTAAAGAGGAAACAAATGCATTTCGGAAAGTTTTCTCGAGGCATACAATCAACTTAGAATCTGAGATGATCAGGATCAAAGTTCACATTGCCAACTATAGAAGCAGAATTAGAAAAATTGAAATAGCTGTTTTGTAACCAGTTCATATTTATATTTCAATTCTTAAATCTTTCTTGTTGCATTTGCTGAACTTACAGATTCAACTCCTGGCGGATCTCAATCTTAGGAAGACACCGCAGCTTGTGGAATTGGTGGAGGACAAAAATGTAATTTTTGATCCTTCATTATGTTTGTCAGCATATTCGAATACGTGGGTGTCGTGTATGTCATGGTTTTTACTTTAAGTGCATGAATGTTATAGATCATTCTTGCAGGATATCGAGGAGCTCATGGGATTAGCACCTGAAAAACTTCTGTTAAGATGGATGAACTTCCATCTCAAGAAAGCAGGCTACAAGAAACCTGTAACCAATTTTTCGTCTGATCTTAAGGTAAGATCTCCCTCCTTTATGAACTTCATACAATGGGCGAGTTGGGTAATAGGTCAGAGCCGATCATTCTTTTAGTGAGGCTTGGATTTGATCTGGTCAGTTTGACCCACCGGCATTTCTTTTCCCTTATTTATTATTCATAGATAATTCATGTAGTAAATATGGTTACAAAATATATTTTATTAGAATCATAATCAAGTTTATTTTTTCAAATGACTGGTTTTGGGAATTAAGAGCATTTGTTACTCTTTGGTCAACTTTCAAGTGACCCATTACTTTATATTTAGTTTTTTATTTGATTAATGCTGTATTCATAAATTGATAGATTATATAAATCTTGTATTTATTTAATAGATTAGATGAATATTATATTTTTTAGAGATAACTCTTGTATTTATTTTATGGTTATCTCCTTCCTAAATAGTGGGGAGTCTTTTGTATATATAGGGATATTATGATTAATGAAAAGGCAGGCAATTATACAATCCATTATGGTATCAGAGCACAACTAACACCTGGCCATCCCCAACCGAACCCCCCACCTGATGCACCGAACCCCCTACCTGATGAACCGAACCCCCATCCTGATCATCACCCTCCTCCTCCTGACCGTACCATACGCACTCGATCTATGGACGGTATCTATAAACCCAAACAACCATTTAATCTCCATGCTTCTCTTGTCACTCCCTTGCCTAAAACCCCTACTGAAGCCTTGTCTAAACCGGATTGGTACAATGCCATGACTACTGAGTTTAATGCTCTTATTAAAAATAAGACGTGGGAGTTAGTTCCTCGCACAACAGATATGCATGTGCTTCGTAGTTTGTGGTTGTTTAGACATAAATATCGTTCCGATGGTACTTTAGAGCGCTATAAAGCTCGTTTGGTTTGTGATGGCAGTACGCAACAGGTAGGTATCGATTGTGGTGAGACTTTTAGTCCGGTTGTTAAACCGACTACTATTAGGACTGTGTTAGCTCTTGCATTATCTCGATCCTGGTCCATTCATCAGCTAGATGTTACTAATGCATTTTTACATGGAAATCTTAGTGAAACTGTTTATATGTATCAACCAATGGGTTTTCGTCATCGACAGTACCCGATCATGTGTGTTTATTAAAGAAATCATTATATGGGTTAAAACAGGCACCACGATCATGGTACCAAAGGTTCACTGATTTTGTTTTGTCCATTGGTTTTCAGCAGAGTAAGTGTGACAACTCCTTATTTATTTATCGGCGTGGTTCTGCTATGGCTTATTTACTTATTTATGTTGATGATATCATTCTTACCACTTCTCATGCTGCCCTTCGAGTTGGTCTCATTCATAAGCTAGCTGCTGAATTCGATATGAAGGATCTTGGTCCCTTGAGTCATTTTCTGGGAATTCAAGTGACACGGCATCACAATTCTATGTTCTTATCTCAGCAGTCTTATGCGCTGGATATTATTGATCGGGCAGGTATGTCTTCTTGTAAGTCTGTAGCTACTCCCGTGGACACAAAGTCTAAACTAAGTGTGTCTTCGAGTCCTCTATTTGATGATCCCACACTATATCGAAGTCTGGCTGGTGCACTTCAGTATCTTACTTTCACCCGCCCAGACATTAGTTATGCAGTTCAGCAAATTTGTATGCATATGCATTCTCCGTCTGTTGCTCACTGGGATGCTCTTAAACGAGTCATACGCTACATTCAGGGCACTTCTACTTTTGGTCTTACTTTAGGATCTTCCACAGATTTTTCTTTGCGTGCTTATACAGATGCTGATTGGGCTGGTTGCCCTGACACTCGTCGCTCTACTTCTGGTTACTGTGTTTATTTGGGTAATAATTTATTGTCTTGGTCATCTAAACGTCAACTGGTTGTTTCGCGGTCTAGTGCTGAAGCGGAATACCGTGGTGTTGCAAATGTTGTTGCTGAAATTTGTTGGCTTCGAAATTTATTATTAGAGTTACATAGACCTCTTCGAAAGGCCAGTTTGGTATATTGTGACAATATTAGTGCAGTTTATCTATCTGGAAATCCGGTGCAACATCAACGTACAAAACATATTGAGCTGGATATACATTTTGTTCGTGATTTGGTACAACGTGGTTCTGTGCGCATTCTTCATATCCCATCTCGCTATCAGGTAGCTGACATCTTTACGAAGGGTCTTCCAAGGGTTCTCTTTGATGATTTTCGGTCCAGTCTGAGCATTCGGCCTCCTCTCGCTTCGACTGCGGGGGTGTGATAGATTATATAAATCTTGTATTTATTTAATAGATTAGATGAATATTATATTTTTTAGAGATAACTCTTGTATTTATTTTATGGTTATCTCCTTCCTAAATAGTGGGGAGTCTTTTGTATATATAGGGATATTATGATTAATGAAAAGGCAGGCAATTATACAATCCATTATAAATCACAATCTATGACGATGTGTTCTCATATATATGGCTTGAAATTGCCACCTTTAAGTTTAACAACATCATTTGTTACATTGTGTAGGATGGAAAAGCTTATGCATACCTGCTTAATGTTCTTGCACCAGAATATGGAGGCCCAGCCGCTCTTGATGCCAAGGATCCTACTGAAAGGGCAGATTTGGTACTTGACCATGCTGAGAAAATGGACTGCAAAAGATACTTAACTCCAAAGGACATAGTGGAAGGCTCAGCAAATCTAAACCTTGCGTTTGTTGCTCACATATTCCATCAAAGGTCAGAGATGACCTCTTAGCATATTTCATTATGTTTATTCTGGAAGTGTTCGGATGTGCATTTTGCAATTGGAATTCAATTATCATTCTAGTGTGCGAGTGGAGTCAAATAAGTGATTTCGATTAATCACATCAATACTGGCTACGAAAATACTTAAAGGATAGAGTATAGTTGCTTATATATCGTTGAAATTACCTTTGATCTTTTATCGCCTTTAACAAACAGAAAATTTGAAACACTCAACACAAAGCACATCCAATCCTCTGTACTTTATATTACAACCAAACACATGGTTTCAATTATTAGATATCATGAATACAGAGAAGACATGGAAACAATCTCTTAACCGTCATTGCTTTCCCCTATGTCAAATTCGAGTTCCCAAGTCTTCGTAATTTGATAAAATTTCATTTTCCTCTTTGGGTTAAAACTTGATAACGTCTTGCAGGAATGGTCTGTCTACTGACAGCAACAAAATCTCATTTGCTGAGATGATGACAGACAATAAGCAAATATCTAGAGAAGAAAGGTGTTTCAGACTCTGGATCAATAGTCTTGGGATTTCTTCTTTCATCAACAATTTGTTTGAGGATGTTAGAGACGGGTACATTTAGATTTTTGTGTACCAAAACTTGATAACTTGTTGTATAAGTTAGAGATGAAACTGTTTTAGCTGATAATTATTGTTTTAAAACCAATTTAGTACATGTTGGGTATGCAGATGGGTACTTCTGGAAGTTCTCGACAAGGTTTCTCCAGGTTCAGTTAACTGGAAGCAATCAACAAAACCTCCTATTAAGATGCCTTTCAGAAAAGTCGAGAACTGCAATCAAGTTATTAGGATAGGAAAGCAGTTAAAGTTCTCTGTTGTGAACTTGGAAGGAAATGACTTCGTTCAAGGGAACAAGAAACTAATAATTGGTAACACATTTATTGACTAGTTTCGTGGCATTAGAGGAGGCAATATGGGCGGGTTGGGTAACGGGTCAAAACAGGCGTGAGCTGAAACATGGCAAAGTCATAAGCAGATCAAACTCGGCCTTCTCGGGTTGGTTTGACTCGCATACATTTTCTGTCAACTTTTTAATGATTTTTATACAAGATTACAAAGACAGTGATAAAATGTTTTGGAATTGCGTAAGCATTCAAATTAAACTTTGGATGACTATCAACCCATTCCCTTCTAGCCTTTTGTATACCAAGACTTTGATCTTTTTAGGTAACTCACAACCCATATAGACCTATTTGTACGTAAAAGGGTCGAAATCACCACATGCACATGGCGTGTATATCTCGTGACAGAACTGACTTTTGGTTTACATTATTCTCAGCTTTCTTGTGGCAATTGATGAGATTTCATATGCTTCAACTTTTAAAGAATTTGAGATCGCGATTTCAAGGGAAGGAGATTACGGATGCAGAAATTTTGAAATGGGCAATTAGAAAAGTGAAGAACACGCGGGGAACGACCCAAATTGAAAGTTTCAAGGTTCGATATGATTGGAGGAGGCAACATGGGCGGTTTGGGTTGGTCAAAACACATAGTTTCTAGGAACTTAATGAAAACTTTGAACTTTTTAATAAATAGTTAGTGTGTCAAATACGGTTATTACGTTATTCCAATAACAATATAGATTTTTGAAAGAATTGATTTAGGAGGTTTTATTTATTACAAATACTGGAATACACTTTGGACATTTGACCCGTTTGACCCATTCCCTTTGAGTAAACATCTTTATTTTATTTGTTGTCACAATTAAGTAATTAACACCGCTAGGTACAATTTTGTGTCCATTTTAGTCATCGTCTTCATGTCACGCATTGATGGAAATTGGTTTCCTTGTATATATGCTTCATGCAGGATAAGCGCCTTTCAAACGGAATATTCTTCCTTCAGCTTTTGAGTGCAGTAGAGCCTAGGGTTGTCAACTGGAACCTTGTAACCAAGGGTGAAAGTGGTATGCTTTTTTATAATATCAAGATTATGCATATAATATCAACATTTTTTGCATTATTAGAAGGTATTTCATGTTAATTGTTTAAAGGTTGAATTTAATAACCGATGCGGTCCTAAAACTTTTGAACTAGATACAAACTTGGAATTTTGAATTTTACAAATAGCAATCTAAAATGATATCATTTCAAGTTTGATAATAAAAGAATAGTTCAGTAAACGTGCTGGCTCGGTTTTGGACCAAAATGACAATGGATTTATAAAAATCTTGCTAACCAAACTGAATATAGCCTACTTGAGTCTGGTCCCGGTTTGCTGTCAGTTTCATTTTAGCCATGTGAAGGTGTTTCCATGAATGTTAGGCCGACCATAAGGAAGAAAACTGAAGTATAAGGAAATAAATGTCATCGAAACTTTAGCCGACTGGTTTATAGCCCAGATCAGACTATGACAAGCCATGATCTTAATTTTTTAATTTTTTTATATATTTCGTGTTAATAGATGAGGAAAAGAAGCTAAATGCAACTTACATCATCAGTGTTGCACGAAAGCTTGGGTGCTCAATATTCTTATTGCCCGAAGACATAATAGAGGTAATCAAGTTCGTTGAATCATATGGGACACGTTGTTAGTGTGTTAGACACTTAGATCCATCAGTCCAACATAGGATTTAATACATAAAACATGTCTTTTTGATAGGTGAACCAAAAGATGATACTTGTGCTTACAGCCAGCATTATGTATTGGAGCATGCAACAGTCTAGTGATGAGCAATCATCCCCGTCATCAGTTGCTGAAACGCCTGAAGCATCTGCAGAACCTTCTGTTAACGGGGATGATGATCATTCTCTTGGTCCCGAGATCTCAAACCTGTCAATGGATGATGCAGCATCTGATTCTACGGTTACATCGCCAATAGAACACAGTGACACTTTGTAGTTTGTAGCAAGAATAATGCCTTGTTTTCTGTTTGTAAAAACTGTGAATAGAGAAAACAGGAGGAAAGGTAGAAACAAAATAAATGTTTATATTTACGTATATGCATATATATATTTGGGTATCAGGCGTGTGAAGGCATGAAGAACTGGGTTTGGAGTGGTCTGAATCAACTGATCGATGTGGATCTCAGCGTGTGAAGGCAGTGCACACCTTTCTGTTCAACGTCACGTTGTTTGACATAGAAGGCAAGTCTTTTTCCCACTCACCCAAATGTATAGATAAGGGGGTCCGGGTCGTTCAAAGTAAAGATGGTGGTGTGTTGTGATAGAATGGAAAAAGTGATGTGGACCTGTAGCGGTGGAACTTGAACATCATTACAAGAGGGGTAAAAAAAAAATTAATTGTGTTTTTAATTAAATCCGATATTCTGTTTTTTAAGTTGAGGGGGTAAATACACATACAAAACTTTTGTTACCCTCAAATATTAAATAAATGCTAATTATAGCCCAAAATTCTGAAAGGAACGGAACCCTTTCTGGTCCTGATCTTCCACCACCGGACCTGATGTGGTATGGGGTTTGCGTAGTAATAGGAAGTTCCAACACGAAATATATTAATTTACATGAAATATATTAATTTACACATGATAGGAAATTCTTATTACATACTGTATTTGGGTGTAAGCATTAGTTAATTTGTCTTGTATACAAGACAACTACTTTGGTATATGCATCTTTAGTTGTCCATTCTTTGAAACCTACCTTATTCCAACTAATGAGAAACCAAAGCATTATAGCGAACTACTCCGTATAAAAGTATGACATAAGTGGACTATATAAAAGTCGATCATGGACCCTAATTTTCCATATAAGATGCCATTAGGGATGGGACAACTTTTGTAATTACTCTCTACAATATTACACAACAACGTTTTATTCATAAAAAAACATCATTCTTGTGAACTTTATTCCATTGGATTTATATATCAATCATCATCCCTCCAATTCATTAGTTCATTGGCTACTCTTTTGTGGACATCAATTAATGGATGAAGTTGAAATCAACATTATCATCATCTTTTTCTCCACAATCTTTCTTGCTCTTTCTTACTCTTATTTCATATCTTCAAAGTTTCCCAAAGGTATTTACAAACTCATCTCCCTCTTACCAATCTTCTTTACTTTCTCCATCTTACCTCTCCTCATATCGTCCGCCTTTGCTTCTGCAATCGCGGCCTTCTTCTTCACATGGCTAGCCAACTTCAAGCTCATCTTATTCGCCTTCAACCAAGGCCCACTTCATCACACAAACTCCCTCATCCAATTCATCATCATCGCTTCATTTCCTGTCAAACTCAAATCCAACCATAATAATCCCTCTAAAAAACCTTCATTAAACTTATGGATCGAATTATTCATTTTCCCTTTACTAGTCAACTTTATCTATACACAAAAACAAAATTTACATCCACATCTTTTACTAGCCATCTATTGTTGCTTAGTTTTCTTACTAGTTGACATACTAATTTTCATTTCAAACATCTTAACCAACACACTAATTGGAGTAGAACTCGAGCAGCCTTCAAACGAGCCTTATCTCGCTACCTCGTTACAAGACTTTTGGGGTCGAAGATGGAACCTTATTGTAACAAATACACTTCGCCAAACAATATACAAACCGGTCAAATCCATGTTATTTCCTAACAAAAAATGGGCTTGGCTTCCGGCAATTGTGGCAACTTTTATTGTTTCGGGCCTTATGCATGAATTATTGTTTTTTTACGTGAGTACTCATGTTACTCCTACCAAGGAAATGACGTATTTTTTTGTGTTACATGGTATATGTGTAGTTATTGAAATGATAATGAAGAGGGTGTTGGCCGGGAGATTTGAGTTGCCGGTGGTGGTTTCACGGTTGTTAACGGTGGGGTTTGTGGTGGTGACTAGCTTTTGGTTGTTCTTTCCACCGTTGATTAAGAGTGGTGCCGATGTGAAGGTGTTAGAAGAATTTAGATTGGTTGTAAATTATTTTAAAAACATGGTTGCATGAAAGGTTGTATAATGATCAGTTTTAAAAGTCTTTTGTGTTGTATTTATTTTGCATACACATAAAGCTGGTAATAATAAAAATATGCAAATACTCGATGAATCAGTAAACTTCTAAAATAGCGTAACGGAACCATATACGGAGTATATAACAAACGTATATAACAAATGTAAACATGATAATTAAATCTCAGGGCTTATAAAACCTCCTAGCTATCTAGTTATAATTAAGATGCATATAGGGTGATTAATTATTTTTTCTTCAAAAGAAAATGGAAAATGAAATTGATTAATAGCTATAATTTATTAGGGGGAAAGAGAAAAGTTAGTTTTTTTTGAAAGGTGAATTTCGCTTGAAACTTCGTGTCGTGATTCGACAGCGAGAGGTCTAGCATACGTTGTCTTAACCGGGTCCGCGCTAGAGAACTCTCTCGAAGTAGAAATGCCTATTTCAAATACCCAATGGGGGAAAATCCCCTACTAATCCGCCCGAAAGCACAACGATTAATAGGGGTAAACCCTGCCTCCTCAGACTTGAACCTGGGTATACCCAAGTCAAGCTCTCATAGAAGTACTGCCTATATCTCAAAGTTGGTGTAATGAGGATTCGAACCTGGGACCTATAGGTCACCAAGGGAACTCCAAACCACTACACCAACTCATCATTGATAGAAAAGTTAGTTATAGTATTATTTTTCTTTGTCATTACACCTTTGAATCTTTGATATAATATATTTACTTCTGCCATCATTTTTTCAACACCTTTGATTGAATCTAGATTCTTTGAAATTGTGAGTTTATTTGATAATTAATGTTCACTTTATGCTTTGTGTCGGAATGCTTTTCATATATTAGATTTTATATTGATATTTTTTTAATTTTTTTTTTTTTTGAACAGTCAAAAAGTTTTCATTAATATACAAAGTTATATACAACATTCACAATAGGATATAAAGTTGTTTACCGTGACATCGGATATATATTAGCTATTATTATATTGGATATATGTTAGCTATTATTTTTAATTTATTATATTGAAACTATTGGTTAAAAAGTGTAAATTTGTGATGGAAAACAAAAAAATGTAAATTAAAGTCAAAATTGAAAACAAAAGTCAACTTTAAGAAATCGTGAGCTGTGATTGGTCGATAAGTTATTAAAGCAACTGTCTTTTAATATATTAATATTAAAAAACTATTATCTTAATCTATTGTTGACTAGATTGTATTTTTACTTAAAACATCGATCTTGATAATTTTATGGCTCAAAACATGTGACCCCAAAAGAAAATTAATATTTAAACCATATGGGTTGCATTTCAAGGATAGCGATTTAATTGTGTTATGACTTATTGTTGGCATTATTAGCAACATATATAATGTATAACTTATGTATATATAATTGTTAATTACTTATTTTTTGTTATCATCAATGACACATGATTTTTTCTTAGCAGCAGCACACATGATTTAGATGATTCTAAAATGAGATATATAAATGTTTGTTTCATTACATGTACACAAGTTTAAAGGTAAATTCATTATTGTATTATAACTTTAGAATTTAGATTGTGTTTTGTGTATTACTAAATGAAAAAACTATCAAACAAAAAACATAACATTTCACCATCAAAGTATAAGTTAAAACATAAAAACAGAAAATAATTTTTTTAATAAGAAAAGAAAAAGGAAAAGAAAAAAAAATAATACATAAAATTAAAAAACTTATAAAAAAATGAAAATAAAATCTACAACCAAATTTATAAACACTATCAATCTATCATACTAAGAGGATTTAAATAAAAATTCATCTAAATTACAATAAAGATTAAAAAAAAAAACCAAAAATACAATAATTTTTTTTAACAGCAAATTGTAAACTACTACTACCCTCTATCATCATTTTTGGGAAGATACTTGGTCGCCACTTACAACAAAAAATAAGAGTGTAAACGTTAATTGTGAAAAAAATTCTTTATAAAGTCGTATATAAATACATAAATCCTCAAAATTCACAATTAGACAAACAAAATGTCCATCAAATTTTTTCACACCATCAAACTGATTGAAAATCATGTGACAACTCGTAATTAATTTACAACGGGGTGTGACAAAAATTGGTATCAGAGACAAGGTTATAGTTAATACCGAGTTTTTCCGCTGGAAAAAACTCAATCTATAGCCATTTCGTTTCAAAAGGGAATCTAAGTCTATTTAGGTTTAGGATACTTATTTCAGGAGTTATATTATTTGTCTATAATTAGACCTAACCTGATCAACTACGTCCCGATTATGTAAAATAATATAAGGCTCGAAATAAATATCTTAGATTTTGTATATACGTTATAGTTTGAGCTATATTCACAACATACTGTAGATGTGGTGGGAAGGCTGCGGGTGACCCTATATATAAACATTGAAGGTATGTTAGGAATAGAAACTCAAATCGTATGTGTGTGCATAAGGTTTATATACGTGATAGTTTGGATTATATTAACAGCATATTTAAAATGTGGTGGGAAGGCTGCGGGTGACCCTATATATAAGCATTGCAAATATGTTGGTAATAGAAACCCAAACTAAATGTGTGTAATCTAGACAAAGATTTCTTTAAAACTCAAATTGCGTACTGTATCATCCATTTGAGACGTACTGCCTTATCCATTTGAGACGTACTGCCTTATCCATTTGACTTATATGGATTCTTTGACTATCTTTTCAGACTAGTCATGTCGGATGGAGTTAGCTCAAATGCTGTTGTACCTTGTACACCTCCAGTTCCTGTCTTGGCAAACTCCATTCCTTGTGTTCCTGACTCTTATGAAGAGGAACCAATGGAGGAATCGGGCAATGAATCACGCCCTATCAATCTTGTGTCATCTTCCAGTGAATCTGGAGGCGAACATGTGTCTATCCATGTTCAATCATCTGTAACACCGGTATCTCCATATCAGAGGAGGACTACCGAGGGAGCTCATTTGCCTTATGCTCCTAGAGACCCTTATGCTCCTGGTCCTTCTGCACCAGTTCAGGGCAACAGTGGACTTGGTCTTTCATTCTTTCAGGGAGATCCATATGCGGCGGGTCCCTCCAGAGTGCCTGTCTACAATCCAAGTGCTGTTATGCCAGTTGCATCTGCAGCTGATAGGTCGGAATATTATCGCCGACAATTGTTAAGAATGAACAATTCCCTCATCTGTACAAGGGAGAAAATAGAGAATCAAGCTCAGGCGTTGACTGAAGCTTATCATCAGGCGGCGGAGGCGTTGACTGTTGCTAGAGAGGGGAAGGAAACTATTGGGAGGTTGATCTGGATACTGTCTGTTGTGGTGGTTTTGGTGGTGGCTTTGCTGGTCGTTGTTATTTGCAAGATGTAATTTTGTAATAAGTCTTTCCATATTGTAAGCCTAGAACTTTTAACAACTCGTACTTCTGTACTTTGAGTTGTAGTCTATCTTTTTGGTGGATGTATTTCCCACGTGTCTATAAATCGTATTGCTCCGACTATGTAGTCTATCATTGTGGATGAAGTTTCCCACATGTTTTTGGACTGTACATACCAGACTATGTAAAATTTTGAACATCAATGAAATACGATTGTCTTTTGGCTTACCTACTTGTTCAGACTATGTCAACTGCTTATTCTTAGCTCTAGAAATATGATTTTTCCATATTTTTCTTATCTTGTCTAGTACATGAATTCATACAAGTCAATAATTTATGACTTTCATGGTACGGTCATCTGTCTTGCAAAGCTACTTTCTGTTTAACCTATCAAGGAAATCTCTAAATGACATTTTTGTTCATATCTTAGACTTATGGCTCCTAAGACGAAAAGCAAAGTTCAGAAAAAGGCTCCAGTCAAGAAAACTGCACCAAAGAGAGTTACTCGATCCACTCCTTTGAATAATGAAGCTGAACAGGAAGAACCTGTGATTCAGCAAGGACCGGAAGCTACTACTGTCCAGGTGAACACTGGTCCTGGACCTACCCCAAATACTGGCAGGGATAATAATATGGCAGCATTTGTGACACAGCAACTGTTGGCCGCCATGCCAACTTTAGTTGCTCAGATCACGGCAAGCATGAACGCCAATAATAATCATCATACTGATAATAGTAACAATGTTGAACCTACTGCTGAACAAGTTGTTCCTCGAGCTCAACTTCGAGTGGGTGACTACAAGACCTTTACCTATTGTAAACCAAAAGAATTTCATGGTACCGAGGGTCCGGTAGGTCTAATCAACTGGCTAGAAAGCATAGAGGCGGTGCTTCATATTAGTCGTTGTGCCGAAGAGCACAAAGTGGAATATGCTTCCACTCAACTTCAAAAGCACGCTCTATCATGGTGGAACGAGCAGGTTAGGACCCGAGGTCGAGACCAAGCAAATAGGATACCTTGGTTTGATTTTAAAAGTATGTTGATGGAAAAATACTGTCCTAGGGAGGAAGTACAGAAAATGGAAGGCGAATTTTGGAATCATAATATGGTCGGGCTAGACAACGAGAAATACACTACTCGTTTTCATGAGCTGACAAGACTAGTCCCTCGTATGGTAGATACGGAGGAGAAATTGATCGAGAGATACTGTTATGGCTTGTCACCTGATGTCCGAAGATTGGTAGCCGCTTTTAATCCTATGACTCTTCAAGCGGCAGTTAGTGCAACCAACCGGATGGTGATAGACTTGAAAAGAACCACTGGTTCTTCTGTTGAAACTGAAGTGGTCAAGAGAAGAAGTGATCATGCCTCTGGTAGTGGATATGGTGGCGGTGGAAATGGCAAGAGGTTTAAGACTGCCAAAAACTTTGCGGTAGTTACTCAGGACGTCACGAGGTACACTGGCGCAGATCCTAGGTGTAATAGGTGTAATCTCCATCACAGAGGAAATTGTCCTACTTGTCGCCGTTGTAAAAGGGCGGGACATCTGGAAAGGTTTTGTAGGGGCAAGGCACTAGCTCAATGTTACGAATGTGGGAGCGAAACCCATCTGCGACCTGCATGTCCAAGACTTAATCTGAACCCGAACAACAATGCAATAGTTCCAGTAAGGAACCATGCGGGGAATAATCAAGCAAGGAATCAAGGTGGACGAGGTAGAGGCCGAGTTTTTGCTTTGGATGCTGCTGATGCACGACGTGATCCCAACGTTGTGATAGGTACATTCATACTCAATAATCATTATGTTTTTGTGTTATTCGACTCTGGTGTTGATAAAAGCTTTATATCCTTAGAATTTAAGTCCCGATTTGGTATAGTGGCCATCCCCATGAAAGACACTTATATTGTCGAATATGCAAACGGTCAAAAGTATATTGCTAGAGATCATTTAGTAGATTGCAATTTGACATTATCTGGCGAAACCTTTAAAATTGATCTAATTCCCATAGAACTCAGTAGTTTTGATGTAATTGTTGGTATGGACTGGTTATCTAAGGTTAGAGCCGAAATAATGTGTTACGAGAAGGTTGTTAGAATACCCCTTCAGAATGACGAAACCCTAGTAGTGCAAGGAGACAAGTCAGGAAAGGAATTGATTTTAGTATCGGCGATAAAGGCGAATAGATATTTACAAAAAGAATACCCTGCTTTCTTGGCACTGGTTGTTGAAAGGAAACCAGAGGGTAAAAGCATTCAAGACATTCCTGTAGTCAAGGATTTTCCAGAAGTATTTCCTGAAGATTTGGCGGGACTTCCACCTCACAGACCAGTTGAGTTTGGAATAGACTTAGTCCCTGGAGCTGCACCCGTGGCCAAGGCACCCTATCGTCTTGCGCCGTCAGAAATGCAAGAATTATCCGAACAACTTCAAGAGTTGTTAGTTAAAGGACTAATTCGCCCAAGTTCATCACCTTGGGGAGCTCCGATTCTATTTGTCAAAAAGAAAGACGGCTCTATGCGCATGTGTATAGATTATAGAGAATTGAACAAGTTGACTGTCAAGAACAGGTACCCTTTGCCTCGTATTGACGACTTGTTTGATCAATTGGAAGGTGCATCACATTTTTCCAAGATCGATCTCAGATCTGGGTATCATCAACTCAGAGTCAGAGAGACGGACATTCCTAAAACAGCCTTCAGAACTCGTTACGGACATTATGAGTTTTTGGTTATGCCGTTTGGCTTAACCAATGCACCTGCTGTGTTTATGGACTTAATAAATCGAGTATGTCGACCGTATCTTGACAAGTTTGTCATTGTATTCATAGACGACATACTGATATACTCAAGGAATAAAGACGAACATGAAGGTCATCTGAGAACCATTCTGCAACTGCTCAAGGATCAGAAGTTGTACGCGAAATTCTCAAAATGTGAATTCTGGATTAGGGAAGTACACTTCTTGGGTCATGTAGTAAATGCAGATGGAATCCATGTAGATCCATCTAAGGTCGAGGCGATAAAGAAGTGGGAAGCCCCTAAGACTCCGACAGAAATTCGTCAATTTCTTGGACTGGCTGGCTATTACAGGAGATTCATTGAGAATTTCTCTAAGGTTGCTCAACCTTTGACTTTATTAACTCAGAAGACTAAGGAGTTTATCTGGCAGGATGCCCAAGAAAAGGCATTTCAGACGTTAAAGGACAGGCTGTGTAATGCTCCTATTCTAGCATTACCGAATGGCATTGAAAATTTCGTGGTATACTGTGACGCCTCACATCAGGGCATGGGATGTGTACTTGATAAACGCCTAAAAGACGTGATGTTAATGGATAAAATCGGATTGTCTTGTGCATGTTAATAGACGATTAGGGCGTTTTTATGGTTGTTTAAGTGTTTCAGGTTCTAAGTATTTATTTGGACTAATTGGGTCGAAAAGGAAGTCGAATGAAACTCAAAGTCAAAGAAAGTCAAATTCTGGAATTCTGGAAAACTGAAGTTATAACTGGCGTAACTTACGCTGACCATGACCGTACCTTACGCCAGGCAAAAATGGAGTAGGCGTAGCTTACGCCCGGATTAAGCGTAGCTTACGCTAGTGAAGTCCAGAAGATTACAAGGAGCGTACCTTACGCCCAACCCAGGCGTAGGTTACGCTGGACAGAAATACAAAGGGCGTACCTTACGCCCAGATGGGGCGTAGGTTACGCCAGCTACTGATCAGAATCCTGAATTTTAAGGGTTTTAATTGTAACTTAGGGGAATTAATTATGGACGAATTAACACACACACAAGCCCTAACTTCTGAGTTTTAGAGCAGCAATACACCATTCCCAAGCCCCAAAATCATCATCAAATCATCATTCAATCACAATTCCAAGGAGATGACAATCCAAATTGAAGATTCATTGATGAACATGGAAGGCTAATCTTCTTTAGATCATTCTTATGTGAACAATTATGTAAGACAATTGTATTCAACCTTTCTTATATTTATGTTGGATTAGATGTTTAATTCTTAATTGTGTTTTGCATCTAATGTTGTTTGGATTTGAATGAATGATTATTTATTTATAACCTTGAATGATTTCCATCTATCTTTTGGTTTCAATTTATTGTTAATCATTAATTATTGGAAGAATCTCTTATGAAATGGTAATCTTGTTAATGAATAGATAATTTAGTTGTGTCAATCACTCGGTTCAATATCGTGAATCATCACAACCTAATCAGTTTGTTTTTAACGATCATTCATTCCAAATGTCATAACGAATCATGTCTATGTGATTTCCAACGGATATAAGTTAGGTTATACTTTTGAAAACATAATTGGGATCATAAGAATGGTCTTACCCTTTTATTATTAAATTCTTGTGTTAAATTTATGATCATTTCTAGTTTAATCAAATCAATCAAAAACTCGATTTTAAGTTTATGTCTAGTTTAAACCATTTTGTAACTCGTTCAACACTTTCCCATGATTCCTTGTGGATACGATACTCTACTTATCTGTACTAGTTATTGATAATTAGTTTATATTTTTGATCGGCTCAACGACAACGATCAAATTTTGGCGCCGCTGCCGGGGAATCGGTGTGCAAAGTGTTGAAATTTTGTTTTTAATTTAGTTTCGTAAAATTTCAGAAAAATCCAAAAATATTTAGTTTAGTTTTGTTTTGTTTTAGTTCTTGTTTGTTGCATTTCTCATTCTTGTAAGTTCAGTATTACACGCGGTGTGTTGATTGTGCAGGTTTACAGGTAGTGTATGCATACGAGGTATTCCAAGAATACATCACCTTTGTTGTTTGATCCAGAAATTGAGAAAACAGCTAGAAGGAATAGGAAACTTTACCGTGCAAACATGAGTGATCAATCAAATCCACAACCAACCATCCAAACCATAGTTCAAGAACAAACAAACCCTGAACCAAATAACCGAGATCAAACTCCACTACGAAACCCAACCCCATCAATGAGGAGTGGTCACACAACTCAAAACCGACCTAGAACACCAACTCATATTGGAGATGCATCACGGGATGCGGATGGGTCATTTTATGATAGGCTTCATGATAGGGTGAATCATTGGGATGACGGGAGGTTTGATAATAATTCGGATGGGTATGATTGGAACCATGGGGGAGATTATGAGCAACCACAAAACCTTCGATATCCTCAACCTCGATACAACCAACCCCAATATAATCAACCTCAATACATAAACCACGGACCAAGGGTTCCTCCTCAAGGTCCACCACCTCGCTTTAACCATCGTGTTGCCCAACCAAATTACCAACCACATAACCGGGCCATACCAAATGTGAACTATCAACCTCCACCACAAGGAGTTGATAGTCATTTTCGACCCGCCATAGCCGTTAATGCTTCACCTATAGTTCCACCGGTTTTGAGAGGTAGAGCATTTGAGGTTAGACCGCAATGTTTGAGTATTTTGCCAAGTTTTCATGGGATGGCGGCGGAAGAGCCTTATTTGCACTTGTCGGAGTTTGAGGCGATTTGTGGTACTATAGGAGGCCAAGGATTTTCACCGGATGAAGTTAAGTTAGTCTTATTTCAGTTTACTTTGAAGGATAAAGCAAAGCAATGGTTCTTGACATTGCCATCGGGTAGTATCTTTTCATGGGCTGAAATGCAACAACAATTCTTGGATGAGTATTACACCATGCAAAAGACTAGTGATGCAAGGAATTCGATAAGAACTTTTCAGCAACAATCGGGTGAAACATTTTATGAAGCTTTTAAGAGGTTTAATGAGTTGTTGAGAGTTTGTCCCCATCATGGAATTGCTAAATGGGAATTGATCACGGCTTTCTATGATGGTTTGTTATCGGAAGAGAAAAGAGATGTGAACTCCATTAGTAATGGTACTTTCTTGACAAATCCCGAAGATGTTGATTGGGAATTCTTGGAGAAGATGAGTGTGAACTCAAAAAGGCAAGCTCAATCGAATAGGAGAGCAAGGCGTCCAATAGCCTCTTCATCAACTAGTGATCAAGCTACAAAAGATAGACTTGAAGCCTTGGAGCAAAAGTTTGCTAAGTTGGGGAAGGCTGAAAATCGGGGTGTTTATCAAGTATCTCAAGACTATCCGATTTGTGAAAGGTGTGATGAGTTGGGACATGTGGCTATGGAATGTCCATTAGACTTGGATCAAATTGAAGAAGTGAATCAAGTGTATGGAGAGAAGAAGCAGTATGACATGAACTCCAACACTTACCATCCGGGGATGAGAAATCATCCAAACTTTAGATATGGCAATTCTTCTAACCAACTCAACCCGAACTTTCAAGGAAATAACCAAAACGGTGGGGGCACCATCTCAACCATTTCAAGGCCAAAATTACAACCAAGGGAATTACCAAGGTGGTCAAAATCAAGGGGGATTCAATAGAGGCTACCCAAGGAACTTTCAAGGTAATAACCAAGGTGGGTCTTCGGGAGGTAGCGATGTGTCAACTCGGGAAATTATGGATTACTTAAAAGAAATGGATAGGAAGAATGAGATTCGGGATAAAACGGTTGAGAGTTTGAAAAAGCAAGTTGGGCAATTGGCGGAGGATGTATCAGAATTGAGGAAGAATCCGGGGAAGCTACCAAGTGATACGAAGATCAACCCACAACATCAAAGTGGCGGTTCCAAGAATGTCAAAAATGTGGAAATCAACAATGTAAGTACTCTTCGTAGTGGTAAGATTTATGATAATAATGTTGTCCCTCCACCACCATTTGTTGATGGTGTGGTGGAGGATGTTGATGAAAATGAAGATAGTGAGCATGAACCGGAACTTGTTTTACCTAAATCAAGTAAAAAGTGTCTTTTAAAGAGGTAGAAAACAATAGGTCTAATGATAAATTTTCTGAAAAACAAGGAAAGGATATGGAGGGTAATACCATTCCTTTTCCTTTGGCTTTGATTGATCTAAAACTTAGGCCTACACTTAAGAAAAGAGGTCCCATGAGGAAGAAATGTGGGAAATTTTTAAACAAGTGAAAATCAATATACCTCTTATTGACATAATCAAGCAAGTTTCGGCTTATGCTAAGTATCTTAAGGATTTGTGTACCCAAAAACGGCATCATAAGCTTCCAAAGAAAATTGTTTTAAATGAGGAAGTTAGTGCCGTTGTGATGGGTATACTCCCACCTAAACTCCAAGATCCGGGAGCGCCTTTAATTAGAATTCAAGTTGGTGATTTTAAAATGAATAAGGCACTTTTGGATATGGGGGCGGGTGTGAGCATTCTTCCGGGAGGTTTGTATGACCAATATGACTTTGGATCTCTAGAAAAAGTCGACACCACCTTGATGATGGCTGATTTGTCCCTTAAACTTCCTAGAGGAATTATCCGAGATGTGATTGTTAAGGTGGAGGACTTCTATTACCCCGTAGACTTTTTGGTACTTGATTTTGCACCAAGCGGTAATGTTAGGCAACCCAATGTCATCATGGGTAGACCCTTTTTGGCCACCGCTAATGCATTAATTGATTGTAGAAGGGGTACGGTTGAAATGACTTTTGGAAACCGTAAGATAAGATTGAATGTTTTTGCTAGTGTTCCTCACCCCGTAGTTAGTGACGAATGCTTTATGGCGGACGTCATTGATGAGTGCATTCCTCATGAAAATGAGGAAGACACACGGGAGAATTGTGCTTTGGTTTACAGGTTAATCTTGGAGCATAGTGAAACATTAAAGAAGGAGGAAAAGGATTGGGAGATTATGGCAATTCAAGAAGGTAGACCACCATGGACTCATTTGGTGGAGAGTTTACCGGACCATATTGACACCCATCTCAAGCCATCCATTGAAAGTCCACCACAAGTTGAGTTGAAAGAGCTCCCATCTCATTTGAAGTATGCATTTTTGGGAGATGAAAAGACTTTGCCAGTAATCATTGCATCAAATTTGGAAGAAATGCAAGAAAGAGCATTACTTAAGGTGCTCAAGGAATACAAAGCGGCTATTGGATGGACAATTGCCGATTTGAAAGGCATCAGTCCGTCAATTGTGATGCATAAGATAATCACCGATTCTGAAGCAAAGCCTTCACGTTATGCTCAAAGGAGATTGAATCCTCATATGCGTGAAGTTGTGAAAAAAGAGGTGCTAAAGTGGTTGGATGCTGGAATTATTTACCCAATTTCGGATAGTACATGGGTAAGTCCAACACAAACGGTACCTAAGAAAGCTGGAATTCAAGTGGTGAAAGGAGATAGTGGTGAACAAATTGCAACTCGACCTATCACCGGGTGGAGGGTTTGCATTGACTACCGAAAGTTGAACACCGCTACTTCCAAGGATCATTTCCCATTGCCATTCATTGATCAAATCATCGAAAAGCTTGCAGGTCAGCAATTTTATTGTTTTCTAGATGGTTATTCAGGTTACAACCAAATTGCTATTCATCCCGATGACCAACATAAGACCACATTTACATGTCCCTATGGAACTTTTGCCTTTAGGCGAATGCCATTCGGGTTATGTAATGCTCCCGCCACCTTCCAAAGGTGCATGATGAGTATCTTTTCGGATATGGTCGGTGATTCTTTAGAGATCTTTTATGGATGATTTTTCAATTTTTGGTCAAACCTTTGATAATTGTCTTAATGAGCTAACCAAAGTTTTGAAAAGATGTGTTGAAACGAACTTGGTCTTAAGTTGGGAAAAGAGTCACTTTATGGTTCAAGAGGGGACGGTTTTGGGTCATGTGATTTCAAAGAAAGGCATGGAAGTTGACCGGGCCAAAATCAAAGTCATTTCTACTTTACCCCCTCCAACCAATGTCAAGGGTGTCCGTTCTTTTCTTGGACATGCCGGATTTTATAGAAGGTTTATAAAAGGATTTAGTGTCATTACCAAACCACTGTGTAATTTGTTGTTGAAAGATGTCCCATTTGTGTTTGATAATGAATGCGTAAAAGCTTTTGAAACCTTAAAAGAGAAATTGGTTGAAGCCCCCATTTTGCAATCACCTAATTGGTCCATGCCATTTGAAATCATGTGTGATGCAAGTGACTTTGCCATTGGGGCTGTTTTGGGACAACGGGTGGACAAGAAACCCGTTGTGATTTATTATGCAAGCAAGACTTTATCGGATGCCCAATTGAATTATACCACCACTGAAAAGGAATTGCTTGCGGTTGTCTATGCCCTTGACAAGTTTCGTTCTTATATTTGTGGTAGCAAAGTTATAGTGTACACAGATCATAAGCGCGGTTAAGCATTTGATGGAAAAGAAGGATGCAAAGCCAAGGCTAATTAGATGGGTCTTGCTACTACAAGAGTTTGATTTGGAGATCCGAGATAAGAAAGGGAGTGAGAATGTGGTGGCGGACCACTTGTCAAGAATTCAAGTTATGGATGATGATTCAACCAAGGAGATCAACGAGACATTTCCGGATGAATATTTACTAACCGTTTCTGTTGTCCCTTGGTATGCAAATATTGTTAACTTTTTGTCTGCAGGTAAGCTACCGGAACATTGGGTCAAGAGAAAGAAGCAACAATTCCTTGCACAAGCAAAGCAATACATTTGGGATGAGCCGGATTTGTTCAAAGTTGGCCCGGATCAATTGGTGAGAAGGTGTGTTCCGGATGAAGAGATTCAAGAGGTGTTGACTCATGCACACTCATTTGCATGTGGAGGTCATTTCAGCGGCCAAAAGACAGGTTATAAGGTTCTTATGTGTGGTTTGTTTTGGCCTAACATTTTTAAGGATGCCGCTGAATTTGTTAAAAAATGTGTTAGGTGTCAACAACTAGGTAATATTACTAAGAGAAATGAGATGCCCATGCAACCCATTTTAGTTGTTAATATATTTGATGTATGGGGCATTGACTTTATGGGTCCTTTCCCTAATTCTTTTGGTAATTACTATATTTTGGTGGCGGTAGATTATGTGTCAAAATGGGTAGAAGCCATAGCCACCAAGACCAATGACCATACCGTTGTGTGCAAGTTTGTCCAAAGTAACATTTTCTCAAGATTTGGAATCCCTCGTGTGATTATAAGTGATGGGGGATCTCATTTCAAAAAACTTTCAGTTTGGAAAACTTCTCAAACGGTATGGCATAAACCACCGGATTGCCACTCCATATCACCCACAAACAAGTGGGCAAGTTGAAGTGTCCAATAGGCAAATTAAAGAAATTTTGCAAAAGACAGTAAGACCCGATAGAAAAGATTGGTCAACCAAACTCAATGATGCTTTATGGGCTTACCGAACCGCTTTTAAGACACCTATTGGCACTACTCCGTACCGGTTGGTTTATGGGAAGGGGTGTCATCTTCCAATGGAACTAGCACATAGGGCATTGTGGGCCGTTAAGACCGTTAACATGGATTTTGAGAATGCAGGCAAAGAAAGGAAGTTGCAACTATGTGAATTGGAAGAATTAAGAAATGAGGCATATGAATGTGCATCAACCTATAAAGACAAGATGAAGGCGGTTCATGATGCCAAATTGAAGAAGAAGGTGTTCGAAGTTGGCCAAAAGGTTTGGCTTTACAATTCAAGGCTCAAATTCTTTCCGGGAAAACTTAAAAGCAAGTGGATGGGTCCCTATATCATCACAAGAGTCGGAAAGTTTGGAGAAATTGAAATTGAAGATCCGAAGATGGAGTGAAGCAAATGGTCAATGGACATCGTTTGAAGCCGTATTTGGATGCAACCGACATCAATGAAGCTACAAAGGAAATGGTGAACTTCATCTCAAGTCCACCATCCTATGAGGTTGCTTGAACATCATTTGAGGTAATGTCGGGCTGAGGACAATAAACTTAGCGCTAAACGGGAGGCAACCCGTTGTTTGTTTGTTTATAGCTTCAAATTCGGTACGTTTTCATTTTCGTTGCAATTTTGTTTAGTTGTTTTGGTAATTTTTGTTGCATAATCACACAAGAAAATTGATTCTCAGCAATATGCTTGAGAATTAAGTTGGGGAAGGTCGGTTTGGGTGAAAAAGTGAATCGTTTTTGCAACTTTTCGAGCCGATGAACTCATTTCTAGTTTCGGGTGTACATTGGGGACAATGTACCTTTAAGTTGGGGAAGGTCGGTTTGGGTGAAAAAGTGAATCGTTTTTGCAACTTTTCGAGCCGATGAACTCATTTCTAGTTTCGGGTGTACATTGGGGACAATGTACCTTTAAGTTGGGGAAGGGAGTTTAATTTTGATATAATTGCAAGTTCTTAAAAGTTGTTTATGGCTGTAGTTAAAAAAAAAAAAAAAAAAAAAAAAGTCAATAAAAGTCAACAGGGGGCGTAAGCTACGGCCTTTGGGGCGTAGGTTACGGTCCCCTGGAAAGTTAAATTGGACCTTACGCTCAAAACTCACTGTTTACGGCCCTCTTTACGCCCACCTTACGCCAGAAATGCATTTTCTAGATAGGCGTAAGGTACGCCACCTTTGGGCGTAAGTTACGGCAGCACAAATCAGACCGAGCGTAGGTTACGGTGTGACCAGGCGTAGGTTACGGCCGTTGAAAAATACCAAGGTAAGGTTTTGACCGGGCGTACCTTACGGCTACATTCAGCGTAGGTTACGGCAGTATAAAACAGAGTCAGCGTAGGTTACGCCTCCATCTGGCGTAAGTTACGATCGGGTCCAGGATCGATTTTTTTTAGTGTTTTCATAAAAGTCAAAAGTAAAAAATCTTTTTAATTACAACCTCACTTCACTTTTCCATATATCTGCATCTTTCTCTCTATCTTCTTCACCCCCAATTTCTTTTTCTCCAAGAACCCTAATCTTCAAATCATCATATCTCCTCCAATTCTTCATCAATTTCAAAAAAATTTTAGGCTAAATTGAATAACTTTTCGAGAGCTACAAAACCCCTATCGTTATTTGTTCAATTTCAGATTTGTTTGTAAGATTAAAGTAAGATTAATTTCGAATTTAATTTTTATTTTTCTTAATTTTGCTTTAATTTACTAACCATTGATAAGGGTTGTTGCTTTTGGTTAATTTTGTTGACAATAGGATGAAGAAAGCAGCAGGGAAATTCATCAAGAGCATAAGCAAGAAAGGTGATTCTTCATCGAGTCACCAACCAAGCAAGAAGAAAAGGCCAATGGTTCAAGATGAATCATCAGCATCAGAAGAAGAAGAAAGAAACTCACCACAAGCGAGTGATGAGATGGAGGTTGAGAATGAAAAACCCGAATGGAGACAAGGTATGCCCTTATGTAATTTACCTGATGAATGGCAATTGATTTTATTTAAAGAAAAAATGGCTGAGGCTAGGAATTTGATGGATCAATTGTTGGGTGAGAGAACACTTGTCTTGTCCGAATTTAGAGGGTTTGGGATGGTTGAAGCGTTTGAACAAATGGGTTGGAAACAAGTGTTAACTTGGAGTAATGGTGATCACGCGGAGATTTATTTAGATGGCATTATTAATTGGATGGGTACTTTAGAGTTGACTCCCGGAAATAACCCCCCGGTGACTTCTAAGTTAGTAGGCACGGTCAATGGGAAAAAGGTAACAATGTCTTTTGCTACCTTAGATAAGATAGCTAAATTTGACACGGGTGCTACTTCGGGGAGGGCTTTTGATTATGTTGATGAGAAGTACTTAACAGGGGTAGAAACACCGGATAATTGGCTTGATATGTTGGCTGAGGTTTTTGTTGTCCCACAAGACAATATAAGCACAACCTTTAGGATGGAACGTTCTTTGTTGAAGCCATTACCCCGGTTGATAATGTCAATTTTGAGTTGGAATGTTTGCCCTCGCACTAGTGATAAGAGCATGATTAGGCACCATGATGTTCTGGTGTTATATGCTTTGGTCACTGGAAATTTAGCCTTGTCGTTTAGACAGATTGTGATGTCTAACATTTGGGATGCAAGGAACAAAAGAAACAAACTTGTTATCCCACACCCGAAACTCATCGCCCGTCTCCTCCAAATCCATAAGGTAGTCCCAAAGGAGACCAATATGGAGTATTTGAGTAATACCCCTTACACTATGAAGAGGTTGTTAAAGGGGAATGAGTGGGAGTTTCAGGATCACCCGCAGTTTAAACTACTCAAGGATTTGAAAAGTGGTGGTTATCTGATAGCTCCAAAGGCTGGGATTACTAGGGAGGAGGCGATAGAACAAATGGAGCAAATGGGTGTTAATCAGAGGGGTGAAGCGAGTAGTGCTAGAGGGAGTTTTGAAGGAAGAAGAGATGGTTTGTTGGGTTCTGGATTTGGGGGTACTGGACCGAGCTTTGGTTATGAGCAGCCAAGTGATTATAGTCAGTGGACATCGTATGAGAGGAGCATGTGGGATATGACTGCTCAGCAGGGGCTACAGCGGAGGAGTTATGAGTTAGGGATGGCTTATGCTCATGAACGAGATAGAAGACAACAGTTTGATTATTTCGAGCAAGTGCGTCACCACCAGGACCACATTGCAGGACTTGATTATGTGGAGACTCCTCCTGCATATGATTACAGGCAGCCTTATGTTTCCACCGCCCATCCATATTATCCTCAGAGCCACGATTCTGAGTGGTTCCCGAGACATTCTTGTGTTGGACGGGTTGAGGGGAGCTCGGATGATCCACCACCAGCAGCTTCTGATCCATTTGAGGCCCAATCTCTATATCGGGGCCTAATGGAGTCGATTTTTGGACGGCGAGCTCCACCACAGTGATGGTACCTTCCATTTATCTTTCTGTTTTTCTTGTGTGACTATGTGATTTTGTGTGTTTATTTTCTGTTTTTGCATTTTCAATTTCATAGGTAGATTTTATTTTCTTGTAATTTCATTATTTGCCTAGTTTAGATGTTGGTTTACTTTCTTGTGATATGGAATTGAACCAAAGAGACAAAATATTCGAGTTATATTAGCTATACATGGTTGTAAAATGAGATTTTCTGGTGATTGGATTTGTACATGTAAGTGGGGCTAGGTAGTGTAGATTAGATTGCATGACATGGTTGACTTATGAGCGTCTTGATAGAGTTGTTAGCAAGTAAAAACATACAAACGTGCAAATAAGGGTAATATGCCAATTGTGAGTCATCATGCATGTATCACACTTATATATCCGTTATATCCTTCAATTTAATGAGAGAAAAAGCCTCGTCAATGATTGATTAGATTGTTAGCGTAGCTTGAATTCTCATGATGATCATATTGTGTGAACCATTATTGTACATTAGGTTAGAACTAGTGCACTTACCGTGTCGAGACCTCTAGCTTGGATTATGTGCTTAAAATCACAAAACAATCATACAATTCAATTCATATTCCATTTCACCTCGTCATGAAATTCGTTAATTGTTCAAAGTTGTGTTGTTTATGAAGAATCAAAAGAAAGAACAAAGTCAAAGTCAAAATTGCAAAATCCGATTGAAAAGTCAAAGTATATGGTCATAAATGAAAACCAATTCAATTATCCATGTAAAGTTGATCAAAAAGAGAATCAAAAGTGAAATGTTCCAAAATCATTCTAGTAAATCGCCCAAATGAGAATCATTACCGTGTTTCATTCCATATTTCCATCAATTTTGTATGAAAACCGAAGTGATAGTTTGAGTTATGAGGTCTTGGTTCGATTTGTGTACTAGCCTATGACTTTTAGTGTGCAATAATGAGTTGTGAGCTTCATGTAGATATATTGGCACATCTTTTGCTAATTCACCCAAAATATGAACCGAGGGGAGTGCACATTGTGAGAATGTGATGCATGTATCATGGCAAACTTGAGGCTTATTAGGTTTAATTGCACATTTATATATTTCTATTTGCTAGTCGTAAATCTTTTGATAGTTGTAAGTCTTATGAGTTGATTGTGTTATGTGATTTGGTTTGCATTGCTTAGTTTCGCCCAAGTGTACTTTGAAGATTACTTGAGAGTTGAGTTTTACAAACATGTATAATTGATATAATTCCTATATGGTGTGTCTTTGGTGATAGGAAGTATTATAGGATTGTAAATTAGCTTGTCACATAATGAATGTCTTTTTCGGGACGAAAAAAGATTAAGTTGGGGAATGTGATAAACGCCTAAAAGACGTGATGTTAATGGATAAAATCAGATTGTCTTGTGCATGTTAATAGACGATTAGGGCGTTTTTATGGTTGTTTAAGTGTTTCAGGTTCTAAGTATTTATTTGGACTAATTGGGTCGAAAAGGAAGTCGAATGAAACTCAAAGTCAAAGAAAGTCAAATTCTGGAATTCTGGAAAACTGAAGTTATAACTGGCGTAACTTACGCTGACCATGACCGTACCTTACGCCAGGCAAAAATGGAGTAGGCGTAGCTTACGCCCGGATTAAGCGTAGCTTATGCTAGTGAAGTCCAGAAGATTACAAGGAGCGTACCTTACGCCCAACCCAGGCGTAGGTTACGCTGGACAGAAATACAAAGGGCGTACCTTACGCCCAGATGGGGCGTAGGTTACGCCAGCTACTGATCAGAATCCTGAATTTTAAGGGTTTTAATTGTAACTTAGGGGAATTAATTATGGACGAATTAACACACACACAAGCCCTAACTTCTGAGTTTTAGAGCAGCAATACACCATTCCCAAGCCCCAAAATCATCATCAAATCATCATTCAATCACAATTCCAAGGAGATGACAATCCAAATTGAAGATTCATTGATGAACATGGAAGGCTAATCTTCTTTAGATCATTCTTATGTGAACAATTATGTAAGACAATTGTATTCAACCTTTCTTATATTTATGTTGGATTAGATGTTTAATTCTTAATTGTGTTTTGCATCTAATGTTGTTTGGATTTGAATGAATGATTATTTATTTATAACCTTGAATGATTTCCATCTATCTTTTGGTTTCAATTTATTGTTAATCATTAATTATTGGAAGAATCTCTTATGAAATGGTAATCTTGTTAATGAATAGATAATTTAGTTGTGTCAATCACTCGGTTCAATATCGTGAATCATCACAACCTAATCAGTTTGTTTTTAACGATCATTCATTCCAAATGTCATAACGAATCATGTCTATGTGATTTCCAACGGATATAAGTTAGGTTATACTTTTGAAAACATAATTGGGATCATAAGAATGGTCTTACCCTTTTATTATTAAATTCTTGTGTTAAATTTATGATCATTTCTAGTTTAATCAAATCAATCAAAAACTCGATTTTAAGTTTATGTCTAGTTTAAACCATTTTGTAACTCGTTCAACACTTTCCCATGATTCCTTGTGGATACGATACTCTACTTATCTGTACTAGTTATTGATAATTAGTTTATATTTTTGATCGGCTCAACGACAACGATCAGTACTTATGCAGGAAGGTAAGGTCATTGCTTACGCTTCTAGACAGCTCAAGATCCACGAAAAGAACTATACAACCCACGATCTAGAACTCGGAGCGGTTGTCTTTGCATTAAAAATTTGGAGACATTATCTGTATGGTACCAAGTGTACTGTATTCACGGATCACAAAAGCCTTCAGCATATCTTCGATCAGAAAATGCTGAATATGCGACAACGACGGTGGGTAGAATTACTCAGTGACTACGACTGTGATCTTAAATATCATCCCGGTAAAGCCAATGTTGTTGCTGACGCGCTAAGTCGAAAAGATAGAATTTCACTATCTGTCATAACAAGAGCAAGTTCTTATCTTGGCTCGTCATTAAGGGATAGAGTTTTAGACGATCAAAACGAAGCCCTACAGCCAGGATGTATCGAGAATGAAGCATTGTGGAATGCTGAACGTTTGTTTGAATTGGATGGCGATGGAATCCGACATGTTAAGGGCAGGGTGTGGATTCCCAAATATAATGGACTTAGAGAACTCTTGATGAACGAAAGTCATCGATCCAGATATTCAATCCATCCTGGTGCTGACAAAATGTACCATGGACTGAAGGACTTTTATTGGTGGCCTGGTATGAAAAGAGATATCGCCACTTATGTCTCAAAGTGTCTAATTTGTTCAATGGTCAAGGCGGAGCACCAAAAGCCTTCTGGGCTGCTCCAACAACCCAAAATTCCTGACTGGAAATGGGAACAGATTACTATGGACTTCATTACGAAGTTACCTCGAACCCTGAAAGGATACGATACTATTTGGGTCATTGTCGATCGATTGACGAAGTCTGCTCATTTCATTCCAATTCGGGAGAACTGGAAGATAAGGAAATTGTCTCAATTATATATTGAAAAGATCGTATCACTTCATGGCGTTCCTTTGTCTATTATCTCTGACCGTGATGGTCGTTTCACTTCACAATCATGGCGATATTTTCAAGACGCCCTAGGCACTCAATTGCACCTGAGTACGGCTTACCATCCACAGACTGACGGACAAAGTGAACGTACCATCCAGACTTTAGAGGACATGCTTCGGGCATGTGTCATTGACTTCAAAGGTAGTTGGGATACCTTTTTGCCGTTAGCTGAATTTTCATATAACAACAGCTATCACACTAGCATCAAATGCGCGCCTTATGAGGCTTTATATGGACGAAAGTGTAGATCTCCTGTCTGTTGGCTTGATGCTGGAGAACGTCGTTTATTTAAATATGGACTAGTTCAGAAGACTACTGATCAAATTGTCGAAATTAGGGCACGGCTGAAGGCGGCTCAAGATCGTCAAAAGAGCTATGCCGACCGTAGACGGAAACCACTTGAGTTTCAAGTGGGAGACAAAGTCATGTTGAAAGTGTCGCCTTGGAAAGGCACTGCACGTTTTGGCGTACGAGGGAAACTTAGTCCTCGTTATATCGGACCATTCGAAATTGTTCAAAGAATTGGTTCCGTGGCTTACAAGCTCGATTTACCTAAGGAGCTAGAACACGTTCATCACACATTCACATTTCGAATCTTAAGAAAGACGGTTCAGACCGAAGTCTAACCTAAATATAATGACAAGACGGTTCAGACCGAAGTCTAACCTAAATATAATGACAAGACGGTTCAGACCGAAGTCTAACCTCAATAATAAGACAAGACGGTTCAGACCGAAGTCTAACCTAAATATAATGACAAGACGGTTCAGACCGAAGTCTAACCTAAATATAATGACAAGACGGTTCAGACCGAAGTCTAACCTAAATATAATGACAAGACGGTTCAGACCGAAGTCTAACCTAAATATAATGACAAGACGGTTCAGACCGAAGTCTAACCTCAATAATAAGACAAGACGGTTCAGACCGAAGTCTAACCTCAATAATAAGACAAGACGGTTCAGACCGAAGTCTAACCTCAATAATAAGACAAGACGGTTCAGACCGAAGTCTAACCTCAATAATAAGACAAGACGGTTCAGACCGAAGTCTAACCTCAATAATAAGACAAGACGGTTCAGACCGAAGTCTAACCTAAATATAATGACAAGACGGTTCAGACCGAAGTCTAACCTCAATAATAAGACAAGACGGTTCAGACCGAAGTCTAACCTAAATATAATGACAAGACGGTTCAGACCGAAGTCTAACCTAAATATAATGACAAGACGGTTCAGACCGAAGTCTAACCTAAATATAATGACAAGACGGTTCAGACCGAAGTCTAACCTAAATATAATGACAAGACGGTTCAGACCGAAGTCTAACCTAAATATAATGACAAGACGGTTCAGACCGAAGTCTAACCTCAATAATAAGACAAGACGGTTCAGACCGAAGTCTAACCTAAATATAATGACAAGACGGTTCAGACCGAAGTCTAACCTAAATATAATGACAAGACGGTTCAGACCGAAGTCTAACCTAAATATAATGACAAGACGGTTCAGACGAAGTCTAACCTAAATATAATGACAAGACGGTTCAGACCGAAGTCTAACCTCAATAATAAGACAAGACGGTTCAGACCGAAGTCTAACCTAAATATAATGACAAGACGGTTCAGACCGAAGTCTAACCTCAATAATAAGACAAGACGGTTCAGACCGAAGTCTAACCTAAATATAATGACAAGACGGTTCAGACCGAAGTCTAACCTAAATATAATGACAAGACGGTTCAGACCGAAGTCTAACCTAAATATAATGACAAGACGGTTCAGACCGAAGTCTAACCTAAATATAATGACAAGACGGTTCAGACCGAAGTCTAACCTAAATATAATGACAAGACGGTTCAGACCGAAGTCTAACCTAAATATAATGACAAGACGGTTCAGACCGAAGTCTAACCTAAATATAATGACAAGACGGTTCAGACCGAAGTCTAACCTCAATAATAAGACAAGACGGTTCAGACCGAAGTCTAACCTAAATATAATGACAAGACGGTTCAGACCGAAGTCTAACCTAAATATAATGACAAGACGGTTCAGACCGAAGTCTAACCTAAATATAATGACAAGACGGTTCAGACCGAAGTCTAACCTCAATAATAAGACAAGACGGTTCAGACCGAAGTCTAACCTCAATAATAAGACAAGACGGTTCAGACCGAAGTCTAACCTCAATAATAAGACAAGACGGTTCAGACCGAAGTCTAACCTAAATATAATGACAAGACGGTTCAGACCGAAGTCTAACCTCAATAATAAGACAAGACGGTTCAGACCGAAGTCTAACCTAAATATAATGACAAGACGGTTCAGACCGAAGTCTAACCTCAATAATAAGACAAGACGGTTCAGACCGAAGTCTAACCTAAATATAATGACAAGACGGTTCAGACCGAAGTCTAACCTCAATAATAAGACAAGACGGTTCAGACCGAAGTCTAACCTAAATATAATGACAAGACGGTTCAGACCGAAGTCTAACCTCAATAATAAGACAAGACGGTTCAGACCGAAGTCTAACCTAAATATAATGACAAGACGGTTCAGACCGAAGTCTAACCTAAATATAATGACAAGACGGTTCAGACCGAAGTCTAACCTAAATATAATGACAAGACGGTTCAGACCGAAGTCTAACCTCAATAATAAGACAAGACGGTTCAGACCGAAGTCTAACCTCAATAATAAGACAAGACGGTTCAGACCGAAGTCTAACCTCAATAATAAGACAAGACGGTTCAGACCGAAGTCTAACCTCAATAATAAGACAAGACGGTTCAGACCGAAGTCTAACCTAAATATAATGACAAGACGGTTCAGACCGAAGTCTAACCTAAATATAATGACAAGACGGTTCAGACCGAAGTCTAACCTAAATATAATGACAAGACGGTTCAGACCGAAGTCTAACCTAAATATAATGACAAGACGGTTCAGACCGAAGTCTAACCTAAATATAATGACAAGACGGTTCAGACCGAAGTCTAACCTCAATAATAAGACAAGACGGTTCAGACCGAAGTCTAACCTAATATAATGACAAGACGGTTCAGACCGAAGTCTAACCTAAATATAATGACAAGACGGTTCAGACCGAAGTCTAACCTAAATATAACTACATGAGGGGGGGGGGGATCATTTTAGTTCGTCAAAACACAAAGAAACAGTTTAGTCAGCCGACAACATGGCAAGTCTAGACATATAGATCGATTTTCATAAGACATGTATACACATTTTTAGACAGCCGTCTCATGGCAAATATAAGACAAATGATTTCATTTTCCAAATCTCATGGCGTAGACAAAGACAAATCATTTACAAAGTAGTCGTGTATACAGTACATGCTTTCAGGCCCAAAGTAAAGGAAAAAGGGCGCCATAAACTCACCTTAGCGATAACAGAGCTAAAAGTATGAGCAGTCAGAGAATAAGAGCAGTCTAGCCTCCACGTCTATCCAAAACCTAGGATATGAGCACGAAAGGTGAGGATCAAATCTCACGACGACGAGTATCCTACGTACCACTACTTAGCTATAGACCCTAGAATGCCATAACCGAGAATGTGTTTCAAACTTTCATTTTACCAACCAAAAGTAAATAAACATATTCGGACTTTCGGATTAAAAGTTATTAATGTTTAAAATTTGATGCGCAAAACTTTTACAGTGGGTATCCACTGCGCCGCAGTGAGCCAGAACCTTGCTCACTGCGCCGCAGTGGGCTAAATCGAACCAGGGACCAGTACAATGGCACTGCGCCGCAGTGGGCTAAGCCCATGCCACTGCGCCGCAGTGGCCTCAAAACTGCTTCAGCACCTGCAGTCCAGGTGCAGGAATTTCGAACCAAAACCATTTTTACTCAAATCCTATCAATTTCAACACTTACAAACATGCCCAAAATCTGGAAACAATACCATTTCGCCTACCATTTGCATTTACAACCATTTTGACATCAAAAGCTAATTCTAAGCCAAAATATCCAATTATCATCAAAACCCTAATTAAGCTAACCAAACCAAAACTCATTTCATTTCCATGGCTATCTAATTCATTTAAAAATACTGAAATTAAACTTGAAATGGAAATTAAATCAAATCAAAAGTTCATAGAAAAGTTAACTTACTACTTTTGATGTTCTTGAAGGAAAAATTAAAGAAGATGATGGTTCCTTGGATTTATCCTTGCCAAAACAAATTTTGATGATGGTGAGGTTGAGATTGAATTCTAGATTTTAAGTTTGTGAATTGTGTGTGTGTGTTGTGTTGTGTGTGTATGGTTGTCAGGCAAAGAAAAGAAAAGGGTGATGGGGGTGTTTGGTGTTTCCCTCCCTGCCTTTCAATTCCAATTCGGCCCATGTGGCCAAATATTAGATATATACCTTACCCCTACTTTGGTAAAATGCTTACGATTAAAATACCGTTTGACTAATTTGTTAAAATGTAAAGTAAAGGTATTTTTCCTCGTCTTATTTTAGTCAAGACAAGCCAATAAAGTTTCGTCAAAGTGAACTTTATAATATTAAGTCTAGACAGTCTATTTATCTTGTACAAGACATAACCTTTAAATATTTATTTAAAGTTATTTTTAAAGACTCGGCATTCGTCTAGATAGCTAATAGTCTACGTCATCAAGATACGTCTAATTTGACTAAGTCAAAAGTCCAAAAGTCTAATTAGTTCCACGTCAAATGACTGTCTAATCGAGATTAGGACTAACCCGGTGTAAATTAATTACGAGTTGTCACAAATCATACATGTTGATTGTTGATGATTTAATGCAACCAAATTATTTACATATAATAACTATTAACTAAATGTTCAACAAAAAAAAACTATTAACTAAATAATTATTATTTGTATACCTATAAAAACTCCTACATATTTCTATGTTAATGAGATATAAACAAAAAAGAAATTTTATTAACAAAACGCGACTTTTATTTTCCTAGTTAGGTAGTCACAAAGGCTGAATGTTATTTACTCAACATATATATATAGTACTTAACATAATAAGATCTGCATTTCACATCAATCAAGAGCTAGCCTATCAAAGTATCAATCATCATAATCAAAATATATTACTATGAAGTTACATCAATACAAATATTGTTCCTGCTCCATCTCCATCAACCCCAAGATGCTCATGAAATACTCTAATCTGAAAACTACTCGTATTTCATAATCAAATTGTTGTCCGGTTTGACCCACCCAAAAACCCATTAAGTTTTTTATCTTTCATTTTTTCTTTAGTTCTTTCTCTAGCTCTTGCTTTGCCTCTGTAGTAACATTATCTTGAACGTCGTATCTTTTTGTTGTTTTTTTCTTTTTTTGCTCCAGACACTCGAATACTGCTATTTACTTTTTCTTCTTGCTATTATTTTCAATGGTTTCAAGAAACTTAATTTTGGATTCCTCGGTCAAAGTTGAAGACCACTAGACGAGCACCGTGTCGTTTGTTCCACCAAATTTTTAATCGAGGTTAGCGTTAATATATATAAGTTACAGTACAATGTTCTCATTCATCAAATCATTTTCCACATCTTCTGATCTCATCCATCACTTGAATGTCTTTTTCTTCTTCAAATTCTTTTAGGACCATGATGATTTTTTAGGTTTAGTTATTTCTCTTTATAGAAAGAAAATGGTGACCTCAAAGAAATATGGTCATTTAACAACTCGAGGCTCACGAGATCAGAGGGTGAGATTGTCGATTGAGGTTTCATGGTTGCATGAAAGTTCTTTTTTCTTGCAAGGATCTTGAAATAAAAAAACTTTCTTGCAACCTCAATCGACAATCTCACCCTCCAATCTCATGGGCCTCGAGCAGTGTAGATCCTATTATGACCCTCTTTTTTCTTAGGCCACCATCTTTTTTGTATAAAGGGAAATGACTGAACCTAAAAGATCGTCATGGTTATAGAAAGAATTTGAAGGGGGAAAAGACATCCGTGGTGGATGAGAGAAGATGTGGAAAAAGATTGGACGAATGAAAACATTGTATTGTAACTTATATTAAGACAAAAACTAATAATAAAATTTCAACAACATATTCATTTACTCCAGAACTACGTTAGAACCCGTTCGATGCACGGCTCGATTATTAATAAACGATATTTTTTGGTTGGCATGTAACATGACCTTCATTGCCGCAAATCAAAACCTTAAGTTGTTGTTTGCTTTTACAAATAAAACATATATCTTTGATTGAGTGCGATTCAAATCGTATATATTGAGAGAATATTACAAATTATATGGAATTTTTTTTATTAATACAATTAGATTGCAATATTACTTTTTGGGTCATATTCTGATTGTAAATACGATATATACGGACCGCTTGAGAGAATATTACAAATTATATGGAATTTTTTTTATTAATACAATTAGATTGCAATATTACTTTTTGGGTCATATTCTGATTGTAAATACGATATATACGGACCGCTGCTGCAAAGAATATTACACCCTTAAGCGTGAAATATCGATTACTTGTTATTTTGGGTAAAGATTTTACCCTGGTTAACTTGATTATTTTTAATAGACCCCCATAATCCACTTCTACAAACATAGGAAGTGAGATTCGAACTCTGGTAGAAAATCCCAAGGTCAAAAACCTTATCAATGAGTCACCAACCTCATTAGTATCGATTGCTTGTTGGACCCTTCGTATAATGTGAAAGTAGGATACTCCAAATTCAGAAGTCAAAAAGTTGTATAAAACGTCCTTGGTGGAAAAAAATGTGAATGAAAGATCTGAATTGGACTGTGTTATTCCATACAAAATCTCTCATAGTTTATATAATATTTTCCAAATTTTATCATAATCCAAATTATCCCTAGTCAAACCAACATATAGCATTACCTATTTTTATGAAGGAAAATAATTGATATGACTAAATAATACGCCTAAAGGATTTAGTGTTGACACATGACATGATTAAGGTGGAGATTAAGAAAGAGAATGGGTGACATCCATGTGTATCTATTGAATGTTTTAAGCATATTTTTAGGCCTATATTTTAAGCATATATATCATTACCCACATTATAAACAATCAAATTCAACCTTGCCTCTAACCCCCTATGGGCTATGGCAAACAACTTAATATATTGGCCAATTTAAATCCACGCACATTATCCACAAGATGTGTGAAACCGAGTGATAACCGGACGAGCGGCGGCGGTATAGCCGTTGTAACCACCGTCTAACCAATGCTTTACGCGTTTCCACTCCCTTCCCCTTAACTGGGTATACGTGATTGTTTTCAAAGATGTTTGTGTCCATGACTTAGTAAAGAAATAGGGTGAAATTTTTGAATTTGAAAAATGGGATGTGGCAATACCAAATGCAGCTCTGTGTCGTTCCTTTCACCTGAAACTCAAATCGTTTGCCCATAGAATCATGCCTTTAAGCTTCCTTTTATTACTTCATTTAATTAATTTAATCATTGTGAGAGTGTTGGACGCATCATACACAATTCGCATTTTACAAATGCGATTTGAAAAGGTTCCATCAAATCACCACTTGTATAAGAATTTGGACATCGGAAAGAATTATCAGTTAGTCGTCCAATACGAAAACATAAAGAAGATGATCTTACAGTACCATATGGATCAAGCACGGTTAGTTGAAGTTACTTTATATTTAGTTGCATTAGTCATCACCGAGTGACTTCGAATGTTCTTGCTGGATATCATGACTAATTGGTAGCTCAAAAGAACATGAGGTAACTATCATAAAACTAAACCACTTAATTATAATGTTAATTTTTTTTAAAGAAAAAATCGATTACAATTAATGCAGTATATCTGAACACTATACTCGGTACTCACGTGTGCTTCATGCACTTCCAGAAACGATCGAAGAGATTTTAAGCACATTAAATTGGATAATATGACCTTAATCAACCTTTCGACCATGTTTTTAGTTGAACCATTTAACTAAAAAGCAATTGCAATCTTGATGCCAATTATATACATTTATTGTGATTCATGTTTAGGCTAAGATATCAAAATATTTACCAGCTCGGGATTATCACAACAAACCATCATATTAACAAATTGTCCGTCAAACAAATGTTTAGCAACTTGATTTTGTTCTCCGGTAGCACAAAACACTGTAGATAATAATATTAAATGTTTAAGGCACAGGCATATATGCACTCGACAGCAGTTTAATTTAAGCAAAATGCACAAATTATTACACAAGCAAAGCACTCGGATCACCAGTATAAGACGCCAGTCTTCACACAGAGTAGAGCTAGATACATCTTGCATCATAAGTACTTTATTATCATCAATAGAGCAATAACTAGGACAGCAATTCCAATCACACACATTAGCATGCACAAGCAGGAGCAACCACCCTTGGTTCGTTTGTTCAGAACAGCTAGGTTCTTCTGCACTCTCTGTTCAGCAGAAAAGAAAACCAACATAGAGATTGTTAAACACCAACTGGACATAACCAACGGTAAAACTCATCGATAACTAATTAGCATCAGTAAATCGCCAGATAGTATATTAGAATAAATAATGCTAGCGTGAAAATTTGTGTTGCAACTATTCGAGCATATTAGCAAGAGAGTAACCTTAAGTCGAGAATCTGTAACTTCTACATGTTCGTCAAGGTCATCCTGCATATTAGAAGATCGTAAATATTTAGATCAGTTTCACGGAGACATGCTTGTTTATGACATTTAATTTGATAAGAGTCTAAAAGCTAATGTGTTGGAACTAAATGCAATTAAAAAAATGGCCTACAATGAGTCTAGTGTGCAGGTCAAGTTCTTCATTGACTGCCAAAGCAATATGTTTGGTACTAATCACAGTTTCCTCCAGTTTTTCTAAGCCTTCATCTTGTTCTGCATAAAAAAATTTAACACCATTTTTAAACCTCTCGGGGATATTACGCATACAAATGAAATTGGAGCCAAACGTAGGAAAATTAATGTGTTTATGTGCAATATATTTACTGAATCAGAAAGAGTTGTGAATATAAATAACTAACCTCTCATAACTTGTCTCTGAAGGACAACAACACCAGAGTTGTCCAAACCAGCTATTCTGCTCATCGCATCAGCTGGCTTAATGTCTGGCCCAAGCAAGCTATCCCTATTAGCAAAGTTTGACATGTTCAATGTGGTGGCCATCTGCGTTACCTTTGTTCTCAAATTTCCAAGCATATCCTTGCGTCGGTTCATTTCTTTCTCCGTCCTGCAAAAAAGGAAAAGAAAGATACAGACTCATTGATGTTTAGATCATTTTATTACAGCTTTGAAGAAAGTTTGAAAAGACAAATAACAACAACTAACGGAGCTTAGTAAGGAAACAAAAATTGATGTGTGGCCTAATATGATACTACTCAGTACTCACATTATAATATTTAGCATGGAATATGAATTGAAACCTGATTGTACTGTTCTAATAGTATATGTATAATACTTGATACTATACTATGCAAGCATATACACTACATAAGGTCAGTGACATATGAGTTCCAACATATGTCATTGGTAAAGCACCAACAGAGAACTTGCAAAATATTTCTTTGAAAGTATTAGTCTCAAACTAGTTGACCTAAAAACGAACTTTACCATTAATAAATTGCTATATCTAGTATCGAGACCTAAAGTACATTGTAACTTGAAGCTTATCTTATTCAATAAAATGCATTTGTCAATTCTTCTCAATACACTACATATTCTTAAACTCTAATCAATCTTCATGTTCATATCGAATCAATTGACTCAAAAGTAGACTTTAACTTAGCTTCTGTACAACATACTAACATAACCCGTTAAACACTTATGGTCTAACCCTGGAGATCCTGTCTAACCCAACTTGGACGAAAGAACAAATCCTTGATGAGAAATATCTCCCTACTTTCACCAGACTATCAGCTCGACAATACCAAAAGATAAATAATCAACTAATTCTCACATACCCACTACTTTTCTGACAATATGTTAGCAAACCACGTACTATTTAACACCTCTGTACGCTTGAGAAGAGCCGCAAACAACATAGTCACAACACTTACTTATCCAACAATCACTAAAAATAGTAAAAGTCGATGACTTTCCTGTTCAGACACAACAATCAGCTAATAATTTACACAAAAACTATATGCCTAATCACATACAAAATCTTCTAAACCTATTCACAAAATATATAGATGAAACTGCATATCGTCGATTAATAATCTAGGGCCATGATCAGTACAATAAAAAGAAAAACATAAGGTAACAGCCGAGAACATAACGAAAGACTTACAACGGCTGTTTAGCAGGAAGCTTAGTAAGCAAAGACTGTAAGCTATCAAGTCTAGTTCCTAATATCGTAATTTTCCTACGAATAGCTGAAGAATGCCGCTGCGCTTCCGTTCCGGAAAACGAAGTCCTTTCCGATATCATTCCAGTTATATCATCAGCAAGTTTAGAAGCCTCATTATATTCCCTAGTCCACGGATCCGATGAAGACGCCATTTACCTGTAATAAAATTATTTTAACTTAAATAAAAAATTCAAAACCCTAAGTCATCCAACCTATTAAATCAGATCATATATATCATTAATTCATCATTACAAAACATATAGATACAGCGATCGTGTATGTAATTCCGGAATTTACGGAAATTAGGTTTTAATTAAAGTTAATCTATTGCGTGTTTATGTGAATCGATAACATGATTAAGGTAAAATAATTGGATTGTAGTTAATTAATTAATTGGTGGATAATTGAACGAAAAAAAACAAATAAAGTGAAATTAAGGTGCAAAAATCGGGGGAAATTACCTGAATTTAATTAGATGTAAGGATTTTGGGGGTCAAATTGATTGATAATTGTGGTGGTGGGTGGGGATGGACGGAGACCACCGTCAACCGGCGGGTTTTTGGCTTTTGGTTTGGGTTATGGTGGTCCTTTTTTATATAGGATTAGTTTAAAATTGAATATAATTGAATTGAATTTGACGAGTTATACAACAAGTCGGATTATGACATTTTCAGCACTTTGGAATGTCTTTGTATTGGTGTGGGTTTGCCGACCGGGCCATCCACGTTTCAACTTATGTTTTTCTTTATTTATTTTGTGGAGCTTAGTTGTACAAGTGTTGTAATAAAATAGTTTTAAAAATTTAACGATCATATATATGATAGATCTGTTATAGACCAATAGATATTTCTTATTACTGCAATTGTTTGTTTCTGTGATGTTTGTGAGTTGCACCTGCAAAGTGATAATGGTGGATCGATCTCTATGCCTCTGCTACTTGCTTAAGTATATGGCGGAAGTTGATTGGAATGAAAGGCTTGGGCAAATTGGATGAGAAGAAGAGAAACAAGTAGTGAAGCAAGCACGGCTTTAGAGATACCCATATACTTAATTCACAATAGAGAGAGATTTTAGTGTTAAGTGTTTATGGAGTAATATTCAATGATTCATATCACACTAGATATATATATATACACAAATATATCTATAAAACAACAAACATATTAGGTATATGTCATATGTCTGCTTTTCATTTTGATTTTATTATGACACTCCCCCTCAGACATATGCTTTATTAACTTTGTTGTTCAGCTTGGAAATACTGCCTCGTTAAAAACCTTGCTAAAGAAAACCCTGTGGGAAAAAACTTTAGCTAAGGGAAAAAGAGTGCAGAACTTATTATCTCTTTGATACTTCTGGATCGGTTATGTTGCCTCATTAAAAACCTTACTAAGAAAACCCAGTGGGACAAAAACTTAGTGAAGGGAAAAAGAGTGCAACTTATAATGCTCCCCCTTATCTTGACATGTATCATCCAGATGATATGAATCAATGCTTCCCTTCAATCTTTTGTGATGTATTGAAAATGATAATTGATCATCATATTTATTTGCTCATCCAGCTTGTAATGTTATAAGTAGGGAATCTGATATTCAAAATTCTTGTATCTTGCATTGTTTGATCAATCTTTTGAGAATGTCAAGTTCTTATGTCTTTATCAATGGGAAGATCAATATCATGTATTCCTTAGCAATATCGTAGAAACTTTCAATGCCTCAAGCATGACTTACTGCATTTTCCTGTTGCATTACCTGTGTCTGCAAGACTAATCAAAACTTGTTTTGATGGGTTAGCAAAATATAAACCCTTTAACTTTATACCTTATAGGTATCAACATGTTTGTTTTATCCTTTTCAAAATGACCTGTATCTTGTTGATTATAAATGGTATTCCTTATCAAAATTTCCCTTTAAAATTCGACAGAGTCTCTCAATGATGTTTATCATCATTACTGTAAACTGCGATATGAACTTTAAAAGTAAAAACTTTGATAGATAGGCATAATTAGCTCATATGAGTTACCATTTTTAATTGCTCATGTATTCATATTCAAGATATACCTCTTTTCATCTTGATTTAATTATATGCTTGTGCATTTACTTAAAAATATTATGTATATATACTTATCATTTATCAATCAATTATAAAAGAATAGTAATAAAAAATATTGTGTTATACATAATAGTGTATATATAAAAAAAAAATTTGTTTTGTATTCTTAATTTTATGTTTATTTGTGCACAAGCATAATTTTGTAACTCAATTATAATTTGGTCATGCCAAAATTTTCAAATATATATATACCATTTAGCCACTTAGCTATTTTAGGAAACTTACCCAAGAGTCCTAATAATATACATATACAAGTCATCATTTTATGATGTATGTAATGACAATTTTCTATCTTTCCCTTAATGTTGGGAATATCTCCCCCTAATGTTGGTAAAACATATACATTTTACATGTTTCAACTCATACCCAAAACAGCCATACTACTGTCGATTAAGTTGACAGGTTCGAACTGAATCAAAGCATAAGTCTACGCATTTCCAGGGCACTTCATTTATCGATGTTTTTTCAACATTATATCCAACATTCTTTGTGGTCTCATCTTTGTGACCATAAACCAATTTCATTTGGGGAGGAAATACAATAAGCTATTTGCATGATGCGAGTTCATATTATGACACCAAACTATAAGTCATTCATTCTCAAATGATCATATAAAATTTATCAAAATTGAATTTGCCAATCTCAAATAATATGCTTACTATTTTAGCTAAGCCATATGTGCAAACTTCAAGTTGCAAATTGATAACCATTTAGACGATGCATCGATTTAAATGCTAAATGGTATCATGCTAGGATATGTGTATCCTTTAATCATTTTAGGATCATGTGGATCCTTTTCATCATAGGATATCCTTAATGGCTTAATCTGTCATGCCATAAGTTTAAAATCATCATATTTTTCTATGACTGCCATATGTGCATGAGGCACATTTATAATGCAAACCAAAAATGGATCTTTGGCAGTTTCTTCAATATATGATCTTTCTTTACAATATGTAAATAATTACACTTTCATCAGTTCTTGACTGAGTATCATAACCACTATGATATATATAAACTCAACAATTTTCTTGTTGATTTTGGGTAAAAATAGAGCGTCCTCTATTAAAAACTTAAAATAGAGCGTCCTCTATTAGAAGTTTTCTACCATTAGGTAATTTAGGTTTTCCCTTGTTTATATATATTTCTCATCATCATTGATTCGGTGTGGTTTAACTAGTCATGCCAATTTATTAAATGGCCATGATCAATATTATTTACTTGCATTTATGTTTCTTTAATACGATAGAATAATGCATCTAATTTAAAATTAGAATTTCAAATTTTCAAATAAATTTTCAAAATTCAAATTCGCTTTTCCCTCTCTTTTCATTCCGACTATTATCATGACTCTTTAGTCTATATAAATAATACCACAATACATAACTCTTCATACAATTTCAACTTATCATTATCTCTTGTCTTAAAATCTAACCAAACTCTTATCTAAAAATGTTGAACCCATTCATGATTATGATTTACATAATCATCTTTGCTTGGTTGATTATTGTGGCTCAACTTCCATGGGACGAAGCTTACCCATGGTTGATCTTATTTATCATCGGTGTAGTTCCTCTACTGTTTGTGGCCACATGGGTTTCTTTGTATGGTTTTTAAATATATTGTAGTTCTAATTGTTGTATTTCCGTTGAATAATGTAACGAGTTGTACTCGTATTGTACGAATAATGAAATACAACTTTTCTTGATTTTGAACGAAATTTAAAATATCTTAATACTGTACAGATTACTGTAGTTTCTGGACACGTGTACTTTTAACCGGTCATCGTAACAATTATTTCAATCTACTGTACTTTATGGACACCTGTCCGTTTTTCCAGGTCACGCATGCTTTTTAACCTCTATATAATAACGCGTTTTGTTAATGAGAATACACACAAAATCTTCTTTCTCTATCTCTTTTATTTGCTTAATTCTTCATCTGCAAATTTGTCTTAAGTTATTCCGTTCATAGCCAGCTTGTGTTCTAACAGATCTCCGACTTTATCTTTGGTAAGTTATTTTTCTCGTCTTAGATAATATACTATCTATTTATATGTTCATATAAAACTTTTATCTTTTAATTCATGTTCGCTTAATTTAACAATATTGTTCCACCGATTTATCATAAGACAATGAAAAATTTCGGTGCCTCTTCGAGCGATCCAAAAGGCAAAAGGCCAATGACTTAAGAGGATCTTGAAGATCTTGAAACAAATAGGGTCAAAAGGATTAAGCAGGAGGTCGTGATGTTAGGTATTTCCTTTGAAGATTACAAGGCGATGGTAGACGAAGATGTCCATCTTTTTGAGAAACAAACTTCTGAAGATGAAAAGTTAGCAAAACTTTTATCTAAATTTTTAGAAGAGGAGGAATCTATCCTTGTGAATCGTCAAATAAAAGAAGATGAGGAGTTTGCAAAAGTCTTAGCGCAACAAGAAGAAGACAATCTCTCACTAAGGGAGAAGTCCATCTTCGCTATGTCATCTGAAGAAGAAGATGATAAAAAGGAAAATCTTAATGTTCAATCTCTGAGGAGAAGAAAAAGAGATGTTGCTGGTGGAAGCAACATGTCAGGGTCGAGTTCTGACAGAACTCCTAATTCTTGAAATCAAGATGGATTTATAGAAATATTTGGAATCTGTTAAAAATTTTTTTTTATAAATCATATCTTAAGTTGTCCAGAATGTGTTTTTAAATTAGAATAATATTGTTGATAATGTTTCTTATGTATTTATTATGTCAATTGTCTGACCAAAACTTATTGTAGATAAGAAGAATTCAATATAATCATGGACGCAAGGCAAAACCAGATGATTGGTACTGGTGAATGGGGAACATCAATCGATGATTTTTGCCAAAACTGGCTTCTCCAAAATACAGTACCAACATCTCAGCTAGAACCTTTAACAGAAAATGTCAGCGCATCGTTCCCAACTCTTGTTGATACAGTACATCATGGAGTTTTATCTCCAATCCCAATGAACCCTTTATATAAAAACTTCTCTTTCGACACACCAGAAGCAACATTCCAGTTGAAACCAACATTTCAACCGGAACCATCATTCCAACCAGAATCTTCCGAGGAGGTTAACAGGGCACTGGGCAAACGTCCAATGTCAGACTCGCCCACACTATACCCCAATCCGATTGGTGACGCATATTATGATGTTTCAACCTCGAACAGGTTGGAACCGGTTGATACGATAATGAATCATGGACCCGAGTTTGAGAAGCACGTAGAAGACTCATGGGCTTATATTTGCAAGCTTTATAGTCGTAAGAAAAAGTCAACAAAAGTATCGTCCTCGAAAGCCCAAAAAAATGTAAGGTCGAAAAGGCCTTACCAGTTTGTGAAACAAAGTACTACTCTGGTAGTATTTGGGGAAGAAATGAACATATCAGAGATGCCAACACCGATATGCTCATGCACAGGTATACCTAGGACTTGTCGCGGGTGGAGTACAGAGGGATGGACCTCCATTTGTTGTACAGCTTCTCTTTCCATGTATCCATTGCCAACATATGTCGGGCCAAATCGTATTGTAAGGTTGCCGGGGAGAAGAATGGGTTGTAGTACATTCTCAAAGGTCATAGAGAAATTATTGTTAGAAGGGTACGATCTCGATTGTCCAATTGACTTGAAAGATCATTGGGTTAAGCATGGGACTAACAAGTATGCATTGAATAGATAAATATGTAATTTTCAAAATTTTCAATCTACTACTATGCTATGCTATGAAATATAATTTTCTCATAGCATTTTATTTGTATCTTTTATTTTGGTATTTATAGTCGTTAGAATTATACTTAATAATCCCTTTGGTTATAAATGCATGACATCTCTTTTTCTTTTAATGTAAAAGAAAAATTGTTTTTGACATACTGTCATTTCACTTTCCCATAGTCATGCTACCATTTCACTTTTCTATAATGCCAAGTAGTAAATAAAGAGAGAATGCAGAGAGAATTTCTTTATTCTCTTCTATTTAAATGAGTGGTTGCGACCACTAAAATGATTCATGTCAAAATTATTTAGACCATGTCCACGGCCTTGTCCACGGCCTTGTTATTATTATAAGCAATATTTGCTTCTGGTATTTTCAATGATCCTGTGGGACGATCTTGATGTTTTTTCATTAATAGCTCGTTATTTTTCTCTTGAATAATGAGAATCATATTCTGGTATTATCAATGATCTGTGGAACGAGCTTGATGGTTTTTCATTAATAGCTCGTTATTTTTCTCTTGAATAATGAGAATCATATTCTGGTATTATCAATGATCTGTGGAACGAGCTTGATGGTTTTTCATTAATAGCTCGTTATTTTTCTCTTGAATAATGAGAATCATATTCAACTCAGAATATGTTTTAAGCTTTTTCAATTTTGCCATAAAACACTTAGATCATCATAATTAAAGTATTCCAACTGTAGTATTTCATCGATGTGTTTATGGATAAAGACATCAGCTGTTGCTTATCAGCTGTTGCTTTGTCTTGCTCATCACACATTAGTAAACATAATTAAATATTATCTTACATAAATAAGAATTACTTGATATAAATGTAAAAGTTAGGTGCATAAATAAATGTTAGATGCGTAAATAAATGTTAGATGCATAAATAAAATGTTAGGTGCATAAATAAATGTTAGATGCGTAAATAAATGTTAGATGCATAAATAAAATGTTAGGTGCATAAATAAAATGTTAGGTATTAGTAGTCTTATCAATGTTATGTCCATAGCATAGGTCCCCTGTACTGATTTTAATTTATCATAGAAATGAAACAAATAATAAGATAAATATTATTATATATATATATATATATATATATGAAATTCTTACCTTGAATATGGTGACTTTGATTCGTTGATCTTCTGAGCACTCTCGTGCTGATAACGTGTTATAAACCAATAGATATTTCTTATTACTGCAATTGTTTGTTTCTGTGATGTTTGTGAGTTGCACCTGCAAAGTGATAATGGTGGATCGATCTCTATGCCTCTGCTGCTTGCTTAAGTATATGGCGAGAAGTTGATTGGAATGAAAGGCTTGGGCAAATTGGATGAGAAGAAGAGAAACAAGTAGTGAAGCAAGCACGGCTTTAGAGATACCCATATACTTAATTCACAATAGAGAGAGATTTTAGTGTTAAGTGTTTATGGAGTAATATTCAATGATTCATATCACACTAGATATATATATATACACAAATATATCTATAAAACAACAAACATATTAGGTATATGTCATATGTCTGCTTTTCATTTTGATTTTATTATGACAAGATCAAGATTAAAATTTCGTCAGAATTTTATGCTCTTATTAAGACTATTAGATTAGTCACGTATACCATTACCTTTACAGTAAGCGAGAAAATATGACACATACACTTATAATAATGAATTGGATATTACATCAAGGACCACAAAAATTTTTAAAAAAAAAACAACGACCATGAAAACTTGATATAAACTTGATAGATGGATGGCTTTCATGCTACAAAATCCAACCATATGGTGCACTCATATTGACTAAGATATCAAGTAATCGTATGTCTTTTAAACCATATCTAGCAACACCATCACTTGAAAACAATCTTAAAAACATAATCATGAACCCCTAAAAATACAAGGTCTCCAACTTTTGCATTTTGGACTTAAAGTTTTTGATTATTAGGATAATAATATATCAATTTATACAAAAGATAATGAAACAAGCGGCTATATTGTTAAAAAATAATAAGGGACGACTCACATAGTCACACAATTAAACAATCGCTCAGAAAAAAAACCTAATCTCTTTGAGAAGTGAACACTGTTAATTTTATCTCTCAATATATGATGGGAACATTCAATTCTTGTGAGTATGGGTAATCGAAGAGACTTCATCAGTCTCCAACCTTTTTAATTTTCACTGATGTTTTTATGCTTTTAATATCATTACAATAAATTTTTTAACTTCTCTAGTTTTCTGCTAAAAATTCTGTTATGGTGTAGACCACTATCCACAAACCAAAACAAACCGTGAACCAGCAGCAACAACACTAGGTTGGCAATGCACCACCAGCGTCTAGCGGGAAGAAACCAGCAGGAGGTGTTAACACCATCACAAGGCAGAAGTCAGTAGTAGTTGTGGTCCTTCACCGTAGCATGTACCTTTTATTTTTCTTTCTTTCTTTACTAATAAACTAGGCATCCAAAATTGATCTTATTTAAAGTCACCAAAAAGCTTGATACGAGGTTTAGGGTCACCATAACCATTCGGTCCTACTAACATTGAAATGTACCACATTTTTTTTAATCTGAGTCGATAAACTCACACCTAGCAACACCATCAGTTAAATATAGTCATGAACATGTAAGCAAAACAATCTTAAGATAATTACCATACCAAAAATACATTTCGATTGATTTCAACTTGTGAAATTGTAACATCCCAAACTTTTATTAACGTTTGACTAGAGTCGTTTAGTCAATAATATGTGTCCGTTAAGTCTATTGCTAGATTTAATGCTTATATGTGATTTATGTGTTATATATGTGAGACTTGAAAGTCTTAATGCATGATATGAAAATATGTTTATGAAGTAATTATATGCCTATTAGGAGTAATTAACGAAGTATTTAGGTAGTAGATGGTTCTTAGAGGAGTTTTTGACTGGTAATGAGCTATATGGAAGCCTAGGGACCAAATTTTACATATGGTGAAACTCAAAAACGGGTTTAGGGTCACATGAGGAGTCATTTGAGTGTCATTAGCAGATTTGTTAACTTCCTCTCAAGCCCTAACCACCCCCCTTTTATCCCTAATCAATTCTTGAGCAAAAAGGCTATCAAAAGTGCATTTCGGAAGTGTTTAATCTAGCCTTTCTCGTTCCCATTGTGAGTTGCAGGTATAGAAGGTATAATTTTATTGATTTCTGATCCTTTTGATTATAAGAGTCATTAGGGAATCAATTAATGGGTAATTAGTGATGGTTTTGATGAAATAAGGCATGTATGATTTTCCTAAAGGTTGAAATGCTTTGTTAAGGCCTTAATATGAAGGATTTTGATGTTTTGAAACTGAGTTTTTGACCTGGAAAGGGTTGGGTTCGAATAGAAGGCATAATCGATTTTTAAAAGTGCAGATTCGATAGGCGTTGCGGCGCAACACCATGTTGCGGCGCAACGAAATTACAGAAGGTTAAGTTGCGGCGCAACTATCTTCGTTGCGGCGCAACGAATTGCTCGAGCTGCGGCGCAACTCACCTGTTTTCAGCAAATATTATAGTTTTGAACCGTAACCTCGTTTTGACACATAGCTTACTCCTGAAACCTAGAGTGTGTCCCTAGATGTGTAATTCCAGTATATGGTCTAATTTATGAATGTATTAATGGCCGTTTACTAATCATAGGTAGACGAGAGTTGTTGCTTTGTTCGGTAACTTAGCTATCCTTTATTGCGTGCTACTTTGAGGTAAGATACACTACTTTGACACGCTGAGGGATTCAACAAAAGCATGGTTTTCAGAATATAACTTCTCTAATCTTATCTTGTATACTTAAGGGTAATCGGGTTATATGGGAGGTTATATGGGATATGTATTTGACTTATGAGACCTGAAATGCATTCCCCTTTATATGCAATGCAAAGTTATGTTATGAAATGATATGCAATGTAATGAAATGTGATGCAAGTATATGTTGATTATGAAGTGCATGTATGTGTGGCTTGGTTATCTAGTTCACTAGACTTTATAGGTTGCCATGTCACGTGCACGTTTAAGGGCCCAAACGTAAAAGATGATTATATGTTATGTTTAGGTAACTTTGTCACCTAAACTATATGTGATGAAATCGAGCTCGTATATATGATGAAGTGTTAAGCTTAACCCGTATTCACCTTAGCCGGATGGGTGCGTATATGTTGTTGCTTGGGTGGCTCCTTGCAACGTAATTACGTGGTTAGAGTATCTCCGGGTGGAGTGATTACCCACCAATGTCTTGAACATAAGGACTACTCCTTGAGTGGCTTGCCATTCCTTAACAACACTTGATGGACCGTCGTATGGCTCATCCATCTAGTTGGGTGTGAGGTCCCGTTAGGTCTTATGACCGCCTACACATAAACTTACACCTTATATGATATGCGTGACTTATGTCACCCCTAATGTGATGATATGTGATGATGAAATGATGATTAGGCACATTTAGGATGGTTAATCCTACCATGAAAGATGTTGATGCTATGATATGTATGTGATGATATGCGAAATGTGTCTTTAATATGAAAAGCTGCTTTACCAAGTTTTAATTAGACAAACGTTTTATTTACTTAGTGTTATCTTACTTAGCTAATTCGTTAGCTAACACTTCTTTCTTGAAATGTGTTGTCCCCTCAGGTTTAGCAAGCTAGAAGTGTGTTGATGGATAATGAGCGAGGCATGGGTAGAATACTTGAAGATGCTATTAGTTACCCATAGTCGTTGCTCCTTTTAGACATTTGATTTCGTTAAGACTATTATGTTTTGATATGACTTGTATACGGTTGTATTATGTTGGGCAACCGTAGGATTTCCATTTATACTATTTTGATGATGTGACGAGTAACACCTTCTATTTTATGAATAGACCAAACTGGATTTTATGGTTTGGACTTTTGAAATGATATTCTGCATTCTTTAACACCGTTAGGTGAAAAGTTTTTGGAAATCCGTATTTTTAAATGTTGGGTGTTACAAGTTGGTATCAGATAGATGGTTTAAGTGAACCATGAACCATAGGTATTACCTTGGTTTTTGGACTTAAACCGATATAGGTTATGTAGGGCTTAAGTAGGAATGCTTAGCCTTAGAAATGAAACGCTTAGGACGGGTTTGGGAATGAGTGAGAGTGTAGATGAGGCATGATTAGTTATGTTTGATGCTGAATTTTAAGGTTAAGTAGCCTTATCTAGCTATTCTCATTGAAACCTTGCTAACCGTCGTCATTGCATTGTAGACATCATGGTTAACACACGAAATAACAGCCATCGTGAGAGAGCTGCTCCAAGCAACGCTCCATCCGAACCTAATGGGGCAGGAAACGGTGTTAATCAAAGGCCTCCTCGAAGGCCACTTCCGGGAATTAACCTCACCAGGTCCGAGATTGATCGGGCAAACCCGGTCCTCGAACAGATTCCTACCCGAGCCGAAATGCATGTGAAATTGAGGGCTATCCGAGCTCTCTTGTTGAGAAATGAAGAGGAGTTGATTCAACTTAGGGCCGAAACAGATGCAAGCATGCAAAGGAATTAGCATACGGATGGGAATTATTCCAACCGCTCAAACCGTGTCGAGCCATCGAATGAAAGGTCTTTGATTGCTCCAGAAGAGGTTGTTGCAAATGGAAATGGTGTTGGAAACATAGTGGAGCCTCGTGTAGTGGTAGCTCCTCGTGCTCATAACTTTAAGTACGAGAGCTTTCAAAAGTGTGGAGCTAAGGCATTTGATGGTACTCAAGATGTTGTTGGTGCTATGGAATGGTTGGATGATATTGAGGTTGTGTTTGCTTCTTGTTATTGCCCAGACGATATGAAGGTGTTGTGTGCAACCCGAATGTTGAAGAAGAACGCTAGGAATTGGTGGAGGGCTGCTACTATCTCCTTGACTCCCGAGGTGCTTGCTACTATGCCTTGGGGTACATTCAGGGAGAAGTTCCTAGAAGAGTATGTGGGAACCCGTGAGCTAAGATTGATTGAGAAGGAATTTAGAGCATTGACAGCTAAGCCGGGTGCCATAACTGAGTATGCACACTCATTTATGGAAAAGCTGAAATTTGTTAGACATTTGGTTAGGAGAGATGTTGATCAGGTGGAAGCGTATTGTGATGGACTCCCTGCTAGCTATCGGGGTCTATGTAGACAGCATACTACTCTATCTGCTGCTATCAAGGAGTCCAAGAGATTGGATGATGATTTTAAGACTGAGAAAGTGGTGGCTAAAGATGATGACAAGAAAGCCGGTTTCAAAAGGAGATTCAATGGCTCTTCGAGCTCAAATAAGAAGTTTAAAGGTAACTCTTCTTCAAATGGAGACAAGGATAAGAAGAATAGTTCATGGTGTTCGTCTTGCAAGTCTCATCATAGTGGTCCTTGTTCTGATAAGATCAAGAGGTGTGATAAGTGTGGCCATCCGGGGCATTCTGCTGAAGTGTGCAAAGACAAGACTCGTTGCTACAAGTGTAAGGAAACGGGTCACATGATTGCTAATTGCCCTCAGATGAAAGATGATGGGAAAAAGGCGGCTGCACCAAAGCCGAAAGTTCGTGCACTTCAGATGACTGCAGAAGCTGCTAAAGACAACAATGAAGTGGTAAGCGGTATTTTTCTTGTTAATTCTAAACCTTCTTCTGTACTTTTTGATTCAGGTGGAAGCGTATTGTGATGGACTCCCTGCTAGCTATCGGGGTCTATGTAGACAGCATACTACTCTATCTGCTGCTATCAAGGAGTCCAAGAGATTGGATGATGATTTTAAGACTGAGAAAGTGGTGGCTAAAGATGATGACAAGAAAGCCGGTTTCAAAAGGAGATTCAATGGCTCTTCGAGCTCAAATAAGAAGTTTAAAGGTAACTCTTCTTCAAATGGAGACAAGGATAAGAAGAATAGTTCATGGTGTTCGTCTTGCAAGTCTCATCATAGTGGTCCTTGTTCTGATAAGATCAAGAGGTGTGATAAGTGTGGCCATCCGGGGCATTCTGCTGAAGTGTGCAAAGACAAGACTCGTTGCTACAAGTGTAAGGAAACGGGTCACATGATTGCTAATTGCCCTCAGATGAAAGATGATGGGAAAAAGGCGGCTGCACCAAAGCCGAAAGTTCGTGCACTTCAGATGACTGCAGAAGCTGCTAAAGACAACAATGAAGTGGTAAGCGGTATTTTTCTTGTTAATTCTAAACCTTCTTCTGTACTTTTTGATTCAGGTGCAAATAGGTCTTTTGTGTCTACTGTGTTTGCCCCTAAACTTGAAAGAGTCACTACCCCCCTTGATTGTTCCATAGAGGTTGAAATAGCGGATGGTACTATTAGTGATATACGTGAAGGATATGATGATTGTGCTATAGAGATTGAGAGCCGTTCTTTTCCAGTCCAGTTGTTGCCTACTACTTTAGCTGGTTTTGATATAGTCATAGGAATGGATTGGTTAGCTCAAAATGATGCCACCATAGTATGCTCTCAAAAGATTGTAAGGATTTCGACTCCTGATGGTAAAACTATTTCGGTCCATGGAGATAAGAAAAGAGGGGGCATAAAAATCATTAGTTTGATGAAGGCTCTAAATTGTATTCGGCATAATAAGAGTCATTTTCTTGCCTATGTTATCGATGCACGAAAGGAGAAAGCTCCCATTTCTAATGTTGATATAGTTTCTGAATTTCCTGATGTTTTCCCGGATGATCTTCCCGGTATTCCTCCTGACCGTGAGGTCACTTTCCAAATTGATCTTGTACCCGGTGCTACTCCTGTTGCTAAAGCACCGTATCGTTTGGCTCCTACCAAAATGAAAGAACTTATGTCTCAACTTCAGGAACTACTTGACAAAGGTTTCATTCAACCAAGTTCCTCGCCTTGGGGAGCTCCGATCCTCTTTATCAAAAAGAAAGATGGTTCCATGCGCATGTGCATAGACTACCGTGAGCTGAACAAGCGAACGGTCAAGAACAAGTATCCTCTTCCCCGAATAGATGATCTTTTTGATCAACTTCATGGTGCTTCATTCTTCTCCAAGATTGACTTACGTTCCGGCTATCATCAATTAAAGGTCAAAAAAGAAGATGTAGCCAAAACAGCTTTTCGCACTCGATATGGGCACTATGAGTTTCTTGTCATGCCATTTGGGTTGACAAATGCTCCTGCCACTTTCATGGATTTAATGAATCGAGTATGTCGCCCATTCTTAGATCATTTTGTTATTGTATTCATTGATGATATCTTGATTTACTCCAAGTCTGAAGCTGAGCACCGTGAACACCTAAGAGATGTCCTTGAAGTTCTTAGGGAAAAGAAATTATATGCAAAGTTTTCGAAATGTGAGTTTTGGCTTCGAGAAGTTCAGTTTCTCGGGCATGTCATCTCTTCGGAGGGTATTAAAGTCGATCCCGCCAAGATTGAAGCTGTATCTAAGTGGGAACAGCCAAAGACTCCTACAGAGATTAAGAGTTTTCTTGGTCTAGCTGGCTACTATAGAAGATTTATACAAGATTTCTCTCGAATAGCCAAACCAATGACCGAACTGACCAAAAAAGGAGTGAAATATGTGTGGGCTGAAGCACAAGAGAAAGCTTTTCAAACGTTAAAGACCAAGTTATGTGAAGCTCCTATTCTTGCATTACCCGAAGGCACAGATGATTTAGTAGTGTACAGTGATGCTTCTATTACAGGTTTGGGTTGTATCCTTATGCAGAGGGACAAGGTGATTGCCTATGCTTCACGACAACTGAAACCTCATGAAAAGAATTATCCGACACATGATCTAGAGTTGGCTGTTGTTGTATTTGCATTAAAATTGTGGAGACACTACCTTTATGGCACTAAGTGTACCTTGTACACCGACCATAAAAGCTTACAGTATGTGTTCAATCAAAAGGAAATGAATGTGAGGCAGAGAAGGTGGATGTAATTATTAAAGGATTATGATTGTGAAATTAAGTACCATCCAGGTAAAGCCAATGTGGTGGCGGACGCCTTAAGTAGAAAAGTGCAGAATTTTTCTTATCGGTTGATGAGCATGGTTGTGCAAGCTAAGTCTGGACTACTCGATCGTATTAAAGAAGCTCAAGTGAGGGCTTTAATGAAAGATAACATTGATAAGGAGAGCATTGGGAAGAAGAAACGTCTTGTGATGGAGATAAATAGTCGTGGGTTTAAGACTTACAAGGGTCGAATATGGGTACCATTGCTTGGTGGTAATCGTGAATTGATCCTTGAAGAAGCCCATAGAAGTAGATATTCGGTTCATCCTGGTGTCACTAAAATGTATGCAGATTTAAAGCCTATTTATTGGTGGCCAGATATCAAAGGTGAAGTAGCACATTTTGTTGGAAGATGCTTGACTTGTGCTCGTGTGAAAACGGACCATCAAAAGCCATATGGAATGTTGCAACAGTTAGAGATTCCATAATGGAAATGGGATCACATCACTATGGATTTTGTTACTAAGTTACCTAGAACACCGAAAGGAAATGACATGGTATGGGTAATTGTTGATAGGTTGACTAAGAGTGCTCATTTCTTAGCAACTCATCAAGATGTACCTTTGACTAAGATGGCTAAGATGTATATAGATGAAGTTGTCTCGAAGCATGGGGTTCCATTGTCTATAGTTTCGGATCGAGACACGAGATTTGTATCTAGCTTTTGGAAAGGTCTCCAACGAGAGTTAGGTACTAGAGTGAATTTGAGCACGGCTTATCATCCTCAAACCGAAGGTCAAAGTGAAATAACCATTCAAACATTGGAAGACATGTTAAGGACTTGTGTCTTAGAGTATGGTGGAGCTTGGGATGATCACTTGAAGTTGATAGAGTTTTCGTATAACAACAGCTACCATTCAAGTATTGGAATGCCACCTTTTGAAATGCTTTATGGTAGAAAGTGTAGGACTCCAAGTTGTTGGATGGAGCCCGGTGAAAAGCAAATTACAGGTCCTGAAATTGTAGAAATCACAGCCAAGAAAGTGAATATTGCAAAGGAAGCACTTCGTGTAGCTAGAGAAAGACAGAAAACCTATGCCGATAAGAAAAAGAGACCGGTTGTGTTTGAAGTTGGTGACTTAGTGATGCTGAAAGTTTCTCCATGGAAAGGAGTGATTCGGTTTGGTAAGAAAGGAAAGTTGAGTCCAAGATTCATTGGACCGTTTAAAGTGTTAAAACGTATTAAGGATGTGGCTTATCAACTATAATTGCCTCCGGAATTGGATGGAATCCATAACACATTTCATGTCTCATATTTGAGGAAGTGCTTTGTAACACCCTTCATTTAAAAATACGCGTTTCCAAAAATTTTCGCCTAACGGCATTAAAATAAAGCGGAAGAAACTTTAAAAGTCCAAACCAATTAAAATCTGTTTGGTTTACTTATTCAATGGTGTTACTAATCGCATCATCAAAACAAGTTTAATAGAAACCCGTCGGCTGCCCAACACAAAACAACCGACTACATAACAATCCAACTTCATTAAAGACAAACATAAACAAATGTCTATAAAGTTCAACATCTATGGGTAGCTAAGGACTTCATCAAGCATTCTACCCATTCCTCACTCATCTTCATCAACAACCTCAGCTACGCTAAACCTGATGGAGCAACACATTTCAAAAGACAAGTGTTAGCTAATGAATTAGCTAAGTAAGATAACACTATGTTTATAAAGCTTTGTCCAATTAAAACATTTCATCTTTATTAGACAATACGTTAAGGCACAACACACATAATACACACACATATAAACTGCATATCAACTTAGGATGAATCACCCTAAATGTGCCTATTCTTCATTTAATTCACACCTTTACACACGTATCTTCGTTAACTGCATTTAAGTGTAACATACGTCACACTCAACTAGATAAGCAACCAAAAGGCTAGTCATCATACGTCGTTAAGGAATGGCAAGCCAATCCCGGAGTAATCCGTATATGGAGGCGGGTCAGACCCCTCGTATTACTCAAACTGCGTTTCAATGACCATGTTGCAAGGAGCCACCCAAGCAACCACACGTTCACGCACCCGCCGGGCTAGGGCAAGTACGGGTTAAGCTTAACACTTTCCTGCATATCAATTTTACGAGCTCGGTTTCACACATTATTAGTTTAGGCAACACACAACCTAAACAATTACACACATTATTAGTTTAGGCAACACACAACCTAAACATTACACACATAGTCTTCATTACGTTTGGGCCCTTAAACGTGCACGTGACATGGCAACTTAGCAAGTCTAGTGTTCTAGATGAGCAAGCCATTCATACATGCACACAACAACATAAACTACGTCACACTGCATTTCAAGATTCTACATACTACTTCATATAAAAACACTACATTATCCTTCATACATAACACTACATCATATATCATATCATAACATGCACTACATTACATATCATGAGGGACTGCATTTCAGGTCTCATGGTCAACTTCATAACCCACAATACCTCCCGTGTAACCCGAATACCCACATACATCACAACAACATCATTCAACAACAACAAATACTGCACATCAATCACTAAATTACACGTCATATCTTATCACACACTTCATTATACTTCATATCATAACATGTACTACATTACATGTCACGAGGGACTGCATTTCAGGTTTCATAGGTCAACTACATAACCCATATCACCTCCCGTGTAACCCCATATACCCATAAACAAGATAAGTTACCAATTGGGAAGTTATAATTATGAAACCATTCTTTTCGTTGAACCCTCAGCGTGTCAAAAGTAGTGTATCTTACCTCAAAGAAGCGCACGACAATGGATAACTACGTTACCGTGCCAAGCAATGAACCTCGTCTACCTATAATCGATAAACGATCATTAGACAACCTATTACTCACGTTACTAAAGTCATATCCCAGGCCTACACACCTACAAACATGACTCATGACATTGCTTTATGCATTGGAGGTTTGAGTAATACAATAGGACTCATAGAATCCGACGAAACTCGACCTTCACTCACTAATTCTACCTTTCAGGAAACTTGACATCAAAATCATATTTTAAAAGCTTTACCATTAGAAACTAGACTCTCTCACGATTTCAGGGATAGTTTATTTGTCAAAAACGGAGTTACGGTTCAAAAGTTATGGCCGTTTCAAAATTCAGTCTCTGTTGCGCCGCAATGACTTCATTGCGCCGCAACTTAACTCTCTGACATCCCATTGCGCCGCAACTGGGTACGAATCAGCAAAGCAACCATCATTAAACCTCCAAAACTTAACCAAACTCATCCCAAACGACCCCAACCCTTATGAACAACCTTTGAACCTTAAAATCCACCATATTAAGACCATTTTGATGCAATAAAATCTTTGATTAACCCATACATGTTTTGCATCATAAAAACAATCGTTAATTCGACATCAATTGATCCTCAAAGACCTAGATCTGATTTCAAACGACTCATATGATTGAAAAGATATAAAATTAATGATAATATACCTTTCCTACCTGTAGATCTCAAAGAGGATGCAATAAACTTGATCAAACACACTTGAATCACACGTTTTGAAGGATTTTCGGCTTAGAATTTGATAGGGAATCATGGGGGGCGGCTAGGGCTTGAGAGGAAGGTTATTTTTCTGCATTTGATCATCTAATGACTCCTTCCTAAACCTTAATCCCGTTTTTGACTTTCACCACATGTCAAATTTGGTCCCTAGGCTTCATAAGATCATATTATTAGCCCAAAACACCTCTATGGACTATATACAACTTGATACACACTTTGAACACCTCTAAAAGGCATAAAACTACATCTTTAACACATTACTACATCCATAAATTAGACATCCAAGTCTCCCACATAAACTACGTTAACCACACATAAGCATTAAATCTTCCATAGATTTAACAGACACGTTAGGTTGACTTAACGACTTTAGTCAACCGTTAATTAAAAAGTTTGGGATGTTACATGCTTGGCGGAGGAATCTAGTGACATACCTATTGAAGATGTGAGTGTGGATCCGACGAAAAGAATGGTAGAGGAACCGATAGCTATTCTTGGAAGGAAACAAAAGAAGTTACGCCGAAAGATGATTGATCTAGTCTTGGTCAAATGGAGACATAATCATGGTGAAAGCCTTACATGGGAAACCGAAGCGGTAATGAAAGAGAAGTATCCCGAATTGTTTCTTGCTGATGAGATTCCGGGGACGGAATCCTCTTAAGGGGGAGGTATTTGTAACATCCCAAACTTTTATTAACGTTTGACTAGAGTCGTTAAGTCAATAATATGTGTCCGTTAAGTCTATTGCTAGATTTAATGCTTATATGTGATTTATGTGTTATATATGTGAGACTTGAAAGTCTTAATGCATGATATGAAAATATGTTTATGAAGTAATTATATGCCTATTAGGAGTGATTAACGAAGTATTTAGGTAGTAGATGGTCCTTAGAGGAGTTTTTGACTAGTAATGAGCTTTATGGAAGCCTAGGGACCAAATTTTACATATGGTGAAACTCAAAAACGGGTTTAGGGTCACATGAGGAGTCATTTGAGTGTCATTAGCAGATTTGTTAACTTCCTCTCAAGCCCTAACCACCCCTCCTTTATCCCTAATCAATTCTTGAGCAAAAAGGCTATCAAAAGTGCATTTCGGAAGTGTTTAATCTAGCCTTTCTCGTTCCCATTGTGAGTTGCAGGTATAGAAGGTATAATTTTATTGATTTCTGATCCTTTTGATTATAAGAGTCATTAGGAATTATAATTGGGCATTAGGGAATCAATTAATGGGTAATTAGTGATGGTTTTGATGAAATAAGGCATGTATGATTTATCTAAAGGTTGAAATGCTTTGTTAAGGCCTTAATATGAAGGATTTTGATGTTTTGAAACTGAGTTTTTGACCTGGAAAGGGTTGGGTTCGAATAGAAGGCATAATCGATTTTTGAAAGTGCAGATTCGATAGGCGTTGCGGCGCAACACCATGTTGCGGCGCAACGAAATTACAGAAGGTTAAGTTGCGGCGCAACTATCTTCGTTGCGGCGCAACGAATTGCTCGAGCTGTGCGGCGCAACTCTATGTTGCCGCGCAACTCACCTGTTTTCAGCAAATATTATAGTTTTGAACCGTAACCTCGTTTTGACACATAGCTTACTCCTGAAACCTAGAGTGTGTCCCTAGATGTGTAATTCTAGTATATGGTCTAATTTATGAATGTATTAATGGCCGTTTACTAATCATAGGTAGACGAGAGTTGTTGCTTTGTTCGGTAACTTAGCTATCCTTTATTGCGTGCTACTTTGAGGTAAGATACACTACTTTGACACGCTGAGGGATTCAACAAAAGCATGGTTTTCAGAATATAACTTCTCTAATCTTATCTTGTATACTTAAGGGTAATCGGGTTATATGAGAGGTTATATGGGATATGTATTTGACTTATGAGACCTGAAATGCATTCCCCTTTATATGCAATGCAAAGTTATGTTATGAAATGATATGCAATGTAATGAAATGTGATGCAAGTATATGTTGATTATGATGTGCATGTATGTGTGGCTTGGTCATCTAGTTCACTAGACTTTATAGGTTGCCATGTCACGTGCACGTTTAAGGGCCCAAACGTAAAAGATGATTATATGTTATGTTTAGGTAACTTTGTCACCTAAACTATATGTGATGAAATCGAGCTCGTATATATGATGAAGTGTTAAGCTTAACCCGTATTCACCTTAGCCGGGTGGGTGCGTATATGTTGTTGCTTGGGCGGCTCCTTGCAACGTAATTACGTGGTTAGAGTATCTCCGGGTGGAGTGATTACCCACCAATGTCTTTAACATACGGACTACTCCTGGAGTGGCTTGTCATTCCTTAACGACACTTGATGGACCGCCGTATGGCTCATCCATCTAGTCGGGTGTGAGGTTCCCGTTAGGTCTTATGACCGCCTACACACAAACTTACACCTTATATGATATGCGTGACTTATGTCACCCCTAATGTGATGATATGTGATGATGAAATGATGATTAGGCACATTTAGGATGGTTAATCCTACCATGAAAGATGTTGATGCTATGATATGTATGTGATGATATGCGAAATGTTTCTACAATATGAAAAGCTGCTTTACCAAGTTTTAATTGGACAAACGTTTTATTTACTTAGTGTTATCTTACTTAGCTAATTCGTTAGCTAACACTTGTTTCTTGAAATGTGTTGTTCCCTCAGGTTTAGCAAGCTAGAAGTGTGTTGATGGATAATGAGCGAGGCATGGGTAGAATACTTGAAGATGCTATTAGTTACCCATAGTTGCTGCTCCTTTTAGACATTTGATTTCGTTAAGACTATTATGTTTTGATATGACTTGTATACGGTTGTATTATGTTGGGCAACCGTAGGATTTCCATTTATACTATTTTGATGATGTGACGAGTAACACCTTATATTTTATGAACATACCAAACTGGATTTTATGGTTTGGACTTTTGAAATGATATTCCGCATTCTTTAACACCGTTAGGTGAAAAGTTTTTGGAAATCCGTATTTTTAAATGTTGGGTGTTACAGAAATAGTTGATAAAAAGGTGATATTTGGCTATAAAAGGTATAATTGTAAATGTAACATTCAAAGCCATCTTTTACGAGTTTTGAATCCTAATAGGTCGCGATGTAAAGGGATATTTAGATTTTTAAAGAAATAGAGAAAGGAAAAGAAAAAGCCATGGAAGGAAACTTAAATATTAGTCGTTGTTTTAATTTAAAAAAAAGAAGGTAGACTTAAGAATTAAATTTCCCTCGTCGACATTATCTATACTACTTTATAATAATTATGAACCCCTTTATTTTTAGAAAGTGTTAGAAAATGGTTAGATACAAAAGTACTAAATTACCCTTAATAAATACCCTTATGGAAAGGGTTATTAGAGATTATCAAATTTGCCCTTAATAAATTAATTTACACTTTAAACACTTATCTTGCTAATTTACACTCTAAGTCTTTATCATTTAAAATATTTCCACTATCACCATTACATCAACTTACACGGTTACACTACTCGACACCAATTGTCGATGTCATCACCACCCATCACCGACACCACTAAACCGTCGTCGCCGTCACCACCGCCGCATTGCGCGGGTACCAAGATAGTTTTAATCAAATTATTAATACTCCGCAATAATAACCTTATTAAATCCACCATCCATCAAAAGGGATACATACACCTGGAAGTCAGTCATACCCCCATTAATAATCCCTCCGTCCGCATAAAACCCCATCGGCGGTCGGGACCCGCCTTCTCCAAACCCTAATTAAATTCAGCAACCGGTCCAGCGATGTCAGACCTAGACCGGAAAATTGAGCAGCTCAAGAACTGCGAACCGCTTTCAGAAGCTGAAGTCAAGTCTCTTTGCTTAAAAGCAATGGAAATCCTTGTCGAAGAAAGCAATGTTCAGCGTGTCGATGCTCCCGTCACCGTAAGCGAAAACTATTCAATTCGATTCTGTATCTATTTATGTATCATTTTATTGAATTTTAGGTTTTTGTATATTATGCTAGTTTGTTAATTGGAGTATTGGACTATGATTTAATTATAATTATGATGTATAATTAGGGTTTAGTGTTTATTATAGGTGGATAATTTACGGCAGCAGCGACAATACTAGCTCGTTTACTTTAAGAAATGTAACGTAATTTAAGTGCATTACTAGCTAGTTTACCTTAAGAAATGTAACGTAGAATGAGCGCAAGGAAGATGAGAATGAGACGAGAAATTCTTATATAGCGAATAGATTTGGAAGTGTGTTATAGATTTTATTCTGAATCTAGTGTTGCGAATTCTGTTGATTTGATTTGATCTTTATATACGGATGAATCGTCTTGCTTTGAGGCTATGTGAATTACACATCATGAAGGTTTTCAATTTGTTTCTTATGTTGATGTTTTGGAAGTTCATTTGGGAGGAATGTAAGTTAATGGAACTTTTTTGTGATTAAAGATTTAGGATAGTTCCATGTCCAAGTTTTTTTTATACTGTTAGCTTTCTTGTTCTTGATGTATGATTGATGAGTTCGTATCTGTGCTGAAATCTCACCCTTATGATGATTTCGGTTTCGGTACCGAATACCGGTTTCGGTTTTGAAGATTTTGGGTAAAAGGTATCAGGCGGGTAAACCGACTTTAGTACTGAAAATAGTTGAAGTTTATGTTATACCACATACCATCAACAAACTTTATATATATATATATATATAGGTTCTGACACTATAATTCACAATTTCTTATCGTGAAGAGACTAGAGAGACAGCTTGATGATAATACATACTATGACAGCAAATTACTGAATGATTCATAATATAATAGTAAACAAACAGAAGGGAAGATTAAATAGAAGGCGTATTAGATGTTTTGAGCCCACACTCAATGTTTTTTGAGATTGAGCATCTTCTTTTTTATAGCCTTGATTAATTGCAGCATCGCCACAATGTTCTAATCCATCAAGGAATAAGTGGTCAACTTTTATTACTTGAAAATTAGCCATTGTAATGTTATCATTTTCATATGTTCCATACATGATACACATAAACCAGAATAAAAATCTGGCCATATGATAAACACGTTACTGCTCTTGTAATATACGATTGCATGATATATAGTGGACTGCATATATTATCTGCCTCTGTGGAGGAGCAGCAAAGCAAACAGGGATAAGTCAAAATTCGGTACTAAATTGGGACAAAACCTGAATACCGAAACCGGTACCAAACCAGTACCGTACCTATGTAAGCGGTATGGTATTCGGTTTTCACTTTGGGTTGTTTTCGGTTTCGGTTCTAGTCAGTTTTGGTACCGAAAACCATCCCTAGGTAATGGTTTTATGATATCTGTTTTGTAAATGGAACCCATGTAACTGGAAGTTCATGGATGTTAGTTTCACGGTAACCATAAAAAAACCTGAAAGTTGTAGAGAGAAAAAGATTGGTCATACATTCTGTCAAACCTAGAAGTCGTGCTACGGAGTCTAATCCACGGACCAATGTTAAGGAAGATACAAAGAAATAACTCAAAGAGAAATAGTAACTTGTGAGATATGGTGATCAGCATAGAAAGGTCAACTAATGGTCTAGCAGAGAATGAACTTAGCTGGCACAAATAGGTAGCTATTGTCTATTGAGAGATAAGAAACAAATAAACTAGAACGAAGCTATTCATTTTGTATCCAAAGTGTAAGACTATAAGCTAACACAAACTGAGAAATTTGAAGATGTGAAACCAAAAAAATCATGGTTGCTGGAGATCTGATTAAAGAAAACGATAATGCCATACTTTATAATTACCCTCTTATTAAAACAGTGGCATATTGTGCAGTAATTCTTTGTTGATTATTACATCCTTAGATCGTATGATTAGTTTGAAATTAGGTCCATATCGAGTGAAGAATGAAATAGTGGATGCCAACAGCTGATGTGGTTGCTACATTATAACTGTTATGATCATATATTCTAGTAGTTCTGTGTCCCTCTTTCTTGGTTACTTTTACTCTTTTTTTTTGCAGCATATTATAATAGTTCTATCTGTGTTGTACTAGATATGTGGGGATATCCATGGGCAGTTTTATGACATGAAAGAGCTTTTTAAAGTAGGCGGTGATTGCCCAAAAACTAGCTACTTGTTTCTTGGGGACTTTGTGGACAGAGGGTTTTACTCAGTGGAGACATTTTTGCTCTTGCTTGCCTTAAAGGTAAATTTCTCATTTTAATTTGTTATCTGATGAGATGAGATGCATAGTCTTTCATAAAAAACGTGAATGTCATGGGTGAGTTTTGTTTCATTGATTTAGAAGTGAATTAATAAACAAGTTAACTCAGGATGACAAGTTATTGCTACATGATTTAATCAGGGGTTCCATTGTATTAACCAGTCATTTTTAGGGTTTGTTTGTATTGCGTAGTTGAGGAGTATCTAGTAGTTAACCTGTTTTTGAAGCCTACGCGTGTACATTGGTGTTGATTATTAGATCTTGGATAGACTGAGAATGAAAAACTTCTTTTGCAATCTTTCAGTTTTCCAGGAACCTTCTATTTTATTTTTATATTGTGTAGGGCACTAGGCTTGTAGTTATTGTTCTATTATCCTAGATTCTCTTATAGCTAAAATATTACTGTAATCAGGTGAGGTATCCAGATCGGATTACACTAATTAGAGGCAACCATGAGAGCAGACAGATTACACAGGTATATTAACTTCATTCTTACTTGCTTTGTAGGCTCCTATCTTTAAATTGCTTAACAACTTACTGTTATTCCTCGTTTTAGGTGTATGGATTTTATGACGAGTGCCTAAGGAAGTATGGTTCTGTAAATGTTTGGAGATACTGCACCGATATATTTGATTACTTAAGGTTTGCTAAAATACATTCATGCATTTACAACATAATTATATTAGTTATGAGGTAAATAAGGTACTCATAAGTCATAAACAGAAGGAATGATTTATTCAGCTCAATTGAAAATATGCTATTTGTTTCTGTTTTAGAACAAAATAAATCGTTCCTGCAGGAATACGATTCCTTCTATTTTGCTGATTCTCATTCGATATAGAAGAGCTGTATTTTCCCATAATTTCACGTAATGGAATAAGAAATTATAACATAACCTGTTAATATTTTGTGTAATTTTGTCTTTAGTAAACCCCAAAGTTTTTTCCTTGGTATTACCGTAGTATTACTTTACTATTTGACAATATCTGGCAATTTTAGTCAAAAATTATTTGCATTTAAGAACATTTTGCTTTTGTTTACCAATTTATGTTACTGCATACACTATGTAAGCATACCAAACAATATGCATGAATGGCCATTCTATTCCTATACGTCAACCAAGAACCAACATGATAGTGGAATGTAATGACTTATTCCGTTATCTTGCCCTTCCATACATATGTCATTCTATTCTATCCACCCAAGCAGACTCTGGTTGTCATTACTTGTATTATTGTATCTTGATCACTTCATTTGAATTTCCAAACTTTACAGTTTATCTGCTCTCATTGAGAACAAAATATTTTCAGTTCATGGTGGTTTATCTCCTGCTGTCCACACATTAGACCAGGTTAGAGAATGCAGAATGTATCTTCTATCAGTTTTTCAATCCTTCCAACCCCAATATTTTGTTATCTTAATGACTTGTCAGATTCGGACTATTGACCGGAAGCAAGAAGTACCCCATGAAGGTGCCATGTGTGATCTCCTATGGTCAGACCCTGAGGATATTGTGGATAGCTGGGGATTGAGTCCTCGTGGTGCTGGTTTCTTGTTTGGTGGCAGTGTTGTCACCTCTTTTAACCACACTAACAACATTGATTACATTTGTCGAGCTCACCAGTTGGTAATGGAAGGTTATAAGTGGATGTTCAATAACCAGATAGTTACCGTCTGGTCGGCTCCAAATTACTGTTACCGGTAAATTTATAGATGAGGGTGATCCCTGTGTTTTGCTTGTTTAATGCCAATTATTCTAACACACGGTTTTCAAACTTCATGCTGTAGGTGTGGCAATGTAGCTGCGATTCTTGAGATAGATGAGAACCTCGAAAAACGGTTTCGTGTATTTGAAGCGGCCCCACAGGTATGTGCTAAAGGAGTTCCTATTCAAGTAGAAAATAGAGACAATGAGACATATGACATGTACTTTTGGTATACTAATACGATCCAGTCTGCTGCTATTTTATGGATTCTTAAGTGCTTTCATAGTTTTGCCCTTATGCATATGTTATTTCTGTAGAACAACTCAAATGGTTGAACGTGTGAGCCAAATCGACCCAGTTTTGTCCATCTTGGACATAATTACCCCTCTGATCATCTAATTAGGAAAAATTTAGACAAGAATGGATAGCACAAAATATTAATTTAACTGTCAGAGTCTTTGTTTTCTTACAAAATTGCGCTTTGCTACATGGGTGCTTTTTAACACCAAACACTTCAGCACACATCCTTATTGTACTTGACCCTTTAACACATGGTTTGAGAATTGAGACATAGTACTAACGAGAATCTATAACCAAAATTGCAACTTGAAGTTCTTTATGTGATTATAGCTAGTATTAAAATGCAGGAATCAAGAGCGTCTCCTGCTAAAAAGCCAGCTCCAGATTACTTTTTGTAATGGAAGATTCAGTGAGATGAATATGGTTTTGCTTATGATACCAAAGCATCAATCTGATGTTGAGTTCATGACTGGGCAGGAAGAGTGGTTTTTCCAACAATTGTTTGGAAAACCTCATTTTCAACGATGGATTGTCTCTCTTTGCTCATATAATTGATTTCATTTACTTGTTCATCGGTAGCATTAGTGTGTATCAATTGTACATGTACAAGGTGATTGTATTGGTGAACTATAGGGGGCACATACCTGACTTCAACCCTCACAGGGGGCTGAAATCTGAATTACCAATATATTTTGGATTTGAAAACATTTTTTGTATAAACATTGGACACCCAGAGGCATTAGCAATGAACAGTGTCTGTTGGTCACTGGTTTGTGTATCGTGACTTTTTTAACGCTGCAACATTGTGAGCATTGAACTTGATTAGTTGTTGACATTTGAATATGAGCTAGATATCTACTTTGGTATTTTGGCCTGGTCCTGCATTTTTTACAAAGATTTTTTCATGTGGATCTGTACTTCTGTTGCAATGGGCAAATTTAATTTACTGTTTTTGTGTGATCTAAACAACAATGATATTTAGTTAGGGCCTTAGGGGTGATGATTCAGGTCAGGTTGGCATGTTATTAGTCGTCAACTTGGACACTCCCTGATTGAATAAATTGATTGGTCAAATATGTTTGATGGTTGGTTTCCGGTAAAAAGTAAGAAAAAAAAGAGAGCATGTAACAGTTGAATTATGGATTTTTGATCAAGAAAACACTTAAACGCGTTAATCAAATTCAATATTAAAGGGTACAAATGCTTATAAATTCCTAAAAATAACCAAAATATGATATAGAATATAAAATTGTAAAGTTATAAAATCCAAGAGAAAAGAAATTTTCTTAACATAATTTTTTTTTCTTTAAGTTGATCAGGTGAATATGAGTATAGGATCTCATATGTTCGAAGTTAGACCTGACATAATACTCGCATAATATGGCTGAATAAAAAATCTATACATTATCATAATTTTATAAAAGATCTAAGTTTTTGGTGATGGATCTCACAGTGAGTATGGAAAAGCGGGAGAGTTTGTAATGTATCACTTGTTTATCCTGTAATATATTAAAACTAGTTTTGTGTGTGATGTACGGTTTATATTAATATACATCTTTTTAGTTATATTGTATTAAAAGTATACCAACATGTGTCCAGAAAACACAAATTAAAAAGCCTCATTATAAAACACTCCGTAATACACAAATTATGTAAGAAAATAAATATAAAAATTGGAGAATCAAATTTGAATAGGTATTAATTGAAGGCAATGATGAAATCACGCAAAAATCTAACATGTTGCTAGGTTAGAAGAAAAAATCAAAAATTACCTGATGTTCTCATCCAAGGTGTAAATTGTAGTTTTAGATTATTTGCCATGATTTAGGTGTTTATGTATCTTATAAAAAAATAAAAAACATGACAAAGACAACAATATTCATAAAACAGTGATGGAAAGTTAACTTGGAATTACATATAAAGCAAAATAAAATTTCAAATCAGTGAAAAAAAAGTTAAACTTAACTAGAGAACTAAACGTTCCATAAAAACCAAAAGGACCAACATTACTATATATATTGTATAAGTATCAAGTATATGCTTCATGTGAAAAACAAGATCGATTTAATTTAATAAATTGCAAACTGAACCAATACATAAAAAGTATACATATGTATATATAAAATTTGTTTGAAATCTATATATAATATTATATACAAAATTTGTTCGAAACATATAAATGAAGTTTGTTTAATTGATTTTGATGAGTTATCGTCATTGTTGTACGTATGTCACAAGTATTGTTTGGAAAAGTTGTTAAAAGTGTAACGTAATCATAAGGTATAAATTTAACCTTTTGTAGCCCAAGTTGGCCCATACCTACAATGGTTAAAAATTGAACCAGATTAGACCCAAACCGAAAAAATTGAACCATTCAAAAGTCGAAATTCAATGGTTGTAATTGTCAAAAAGCTGGATCGTTTTTGTTTGTTTCGATTTTATATAAAAACCGACACAAACCGAATCATACTCGCCTATATGGCTATATATTAGTGTGCTGGGGAATTGGTTGGACTTTGGAGTTCTATCTGTGGCCTTGTGGGTTAGATAATGGTTGGTGCCAAGATGACACCCTAGTCAAGGATATCTATACCCATATATATATATTTTTTTTCCTTTCAAAAAATAAAAAGATAAAATAGAATAAAATCAAGACGTTATTAATTACACAGTTTTTCTTGGAAGTAGTCTTTCTATCATCGAGTAGAAATATAACTGTTTACATCTCAACTCACTTCTACCCGGTCTCTGAAAAGATTGGGTAATAGCTGTTAAACTCGTACGAGTCACGAGTCGACTCGTACGAGTCGAGTCAAAACGAAGTAAAAACGAGCCGACTCGTTGGATGACTCGGATTTGCTCCAGACTCGTAACATGACTCGTTTTTTGTGGTGCGAGTCGGTCAGAGTCGTCGAGTCACGAGTCACAAAATAATTTATTTTTTTTTTATTTTTTTAATTTTTTTAACTTAATATATAAATATAATACTATATTTCTACAAAATACTTGTATATAATTATAAAAATATATTTTATCAAATATCCCGACTCTTACGATTCGAGTCACGTTTCGAGTCACGGGTTAAAAAAGATTTCGAGTCGAGTCGAAAACAACGAGTCGACAACTATTAGGTTATAATAAAAATAAAAATAATAGAGTTAATTGCAGGATTCGTCCCTGTGGTTTACACACTTTCGTGGATTACATCCCCCCCTGAAATATTTAGTCAAATACACCCAAACTATCAAGATTAGTTGCGCTTTTCGTCCAAACTATCAAGATTAGTTGCGCTTTTCGTCCCTGTGGTTTACACACTTTCGTGGATTACATCCCTCCCTGAAATATGGAGAGGGACGTAAATCGCAACTAATCTTGATAGTTTGGGTGTATTTGACTAAATATTTCAGGGGGGGATGTAATCCACGAAAGTGTGTAAACCACAGGGACGAATCCTGCAATTAACTCATTAAAAAATAAAGAAAAATATTAAAGTGAAGAAGGACAAGCCAAAGGGTGTTAAAACTCACTCACCAAAGCCACGGATAAAAGAAGTCAATTTTCACAGGTGGACAATCGCTCGCTCGCCCACCCTCTGTGGTTCTATCTTAACAATAATCTTCATCAAAACAAAAAATCGTTACAATCTTCAAATTCACCCGCTTAAATAACACAAACACAGGTCCCTCTCTTTATATATATATCTCACAAATACATATATTTATATTTCAATCTCTCTCTATATATGTATTTCTAGGGTTTGGTTTTCCCTAATTTTTTCTCATGCCTTCTTCTAATTTCTTCAATTTCTTCAATTTCCACAGGTTACTGCCATTAGCAACTTTCCTTCAACCGCTCCCAATTTCCGATCCATGGAAGAACCGTTTCGATCAATTTCTTCAATTTCTTCAATTTCTTCAATTTCTTCAATTTCTTCAATTTCTTCAATTTCTTCAATTTCTTCAATTTCTTCAATTTCTTCAATTTCTTCAATTTCTTCAATTTCTTCAATTTTTATTTCAATCTCTCTCTCTATATGTATTTCTAGGGTTTGGTTTTCCCTAATTTTTTCTCATGCCTTCTTCTAATTTCTTCAATTTCTTCAATTTCCACAGGTTACTGCCATTAGCAACTTTCCTTCAACCGCTCCCAATTTCCGATCCATGGAAGAACCGTTTCGATCAAAGAGACGGTTGGAAGAATGCGAAAACAACGAAACAAATCCGGCGAGTAAGAAGAAGTTGAAGAAGGCGGAGAATGTGAAGAAAGTGGCGGAAATAGTTTTAGTTTTAGCTACTATAGGGAAAATTAGAGGTGGTAGGAAACCGACGCCGGCGGAAGTTAAGATGATGAGTGAAGCTAGGGAAATGTTAGCTGAAATTTGTCAAGGTTTTAGTCCTAAAGAGATTTTTCCGACGGATTCTTTTGAGACGGTTATGGAGGATTTAGGGCTTAATAGAGTTAAGGAGAGTAAATTAGGTGTCAAGACTTCGGATTTGTCGATTGCTCAGAGAATAGAGTTTACTAAGCTAAAGGTGATGCTTATTGTTTGCCAATTCATTGAATTTTTCAGCTTGTTTTTAATTGCTTTAGTGTTAAGTAGTTTGTTAAATCTTTATATATATGTATATGTATTGTATGTTTTGTTTAGGAAGTTTTTGTTGTATGTATTGAGATTTGAGAATGTGTGGATATTGTGAATGAATTTTGCTATTGCTGCTAGATTTTAACCGTTAGTGGCATGAGAAAAAATGTTTACTTGATTTGCTTTGGTCTTTAGTATAGTTTTATATTTATACTAGCATGATAGCTGTGCAATGCGGCAGTGGCGAATTGTTGCTGGCGGTTTCCTAGCTGTCGTGGTGTAAGAAGGGAGAGAGAAAGGGGGTAACTTTCAGGCTGATGTTTCATATCTCTATAGGAGATTCTTAATCTTGAACTGTAGGAGGGGGATACATGCTTGTAAAGAATAGTATAGAACAGATATATAAAGAAAAGTGTACACCTTTTTGTTTCTTGCTGCCCTTGTTTAAGCTGTTGCAAGAGTGACAAGTGCTGTAATTACATGTAGAAGGGCTGGTATTGTATTGGGACTACTATTTAGTTAGTTTTCTGATTGGTGGACTTTCGGACTATGTGATAATAACGACTATTATGAACTTTGAAAGTTTTTTTATAGCAACTAATCTACGCTTATTTTATGATTGTTATAAAGTGATTCTCACAGATGCATTATTTGCTTTTTTTTTGCGTTTCCTATCAGATGGAGAAATCTGAGGTGTTTACTGAACCCCATGGTACACCATCACAAGCTAATGCACCCGTATCGGCGGGAAACTTCCAGCATCCTTCAGCAGGGGTCCGTGCTTCCCCGATTCCGAATTCGAGAACTTTACCATATCAATTGCCTGCAAGTGAAATAAGGTCTGGGGGGTCTGGTGTCTTGTCTGGAAGGCATTCTACTGCTTCATCTAATGAACGGGCTGGGAGACCACATCTCAAATCTGATCAAAGATCAAATGGTTGGTGTATACTTTATACTCTTTTTTTTTGTTCTGTTGACATGCCTCTCTGCTCAGAATGAAAGATATATTTTGATGGTGTTTGGATATGCACTTAGAAAGAATTATCTGGTTATTATAATTTTAGGGTTGCAGTAATCAGGTTTTATGAACTTCAGTGGTATAAAAGTTACCGAATAAGTTATTAAGTTTTGATGGATGCATTCACTGATGACTTCTATTTGTACTTAAGTTTGCTCTTTTTGTGGTGTCATTGTTGTTGCAAAGCTCTTAAATTTCTTTGTTTCTTACTTTACTGGCTGAATAACAACATTTTCATCATTTGCAGCAAATTCGAATGTAGATAATAAAGCATCAAATACTCCGACACGGTCTATACAATCTGGATTAAATAAGGGCACTGCTCATTTGACGAACATAAATCATCATATGCAACACCGCATGAACTCTGTTCAATCCTCTGCTATTGACACCCACAATGAAATTGGTAAACTTGTTAAGAAAATATTACTGGCGCAGATGACACAGCATCATACGTGGACTCCGCCTTCAAGGGACTACATGAATAAGGCTTTAACTTGTCAAACGTGTAAGAATATGATAAAGGAGATCGATACTGCACTTATTTGTGATGCTTGTGAAAGAGGGTATCACACGAGATGTTTGCAATGTAATATAAAAGAACTACTTGGAGATGAGTGGCGTGAATGGCATTGTGCAAAGTGTTTGGCAATCAGCAATGGAAAACCTATACCTCCTAAGTATGGTCGTGTAATGAGAAACATAAGCACACCAAAAGTGCCATCCAGCACGGCAGGAGTTCAACCACCTGTAGAGAAAAAGATGCAATCATCTAATGAGAATTTCAATCAACGTCTAATGACTGCAAATGGCAGCTCTGGTTCCCAAAATGTTTCTAGTGAATCCATGACTGCAAATGGCAGCTCTGGTTCACAAAATATTTCTAGTGAATCCATGAAGAATAACATTAGATTAACAGATACACAAATTAATGGGGCACCTGAAAGTGCTACTGGAAAATTCCCTTCAGAAAAATGTCAAAGTAATTCAGCTGAACAAGCTTGTGAGAGCAAGCCGATTAATGTATCAGAATCACATAAGTCCGCGAAGTCCAAGGATGAGGAAGGGGTTAAGTTATCTCATAACGGATTAAAATCAGAATGCAACACAAAAGGTGAAATCAAGGAGGACGAGGAAGTCGAAAGGGGTAATCTTGTCAAAGCAAGTGAAAGTTGTACTGCAGTTCGTGAGAACGAACTTTCTTCGAGTAGTATGCATAATGTTGAATGGGTGGGGGATGTGCTAAATGAGGTTGATGGGAAAATGTATTACCGTTCCTGCTCCATCAATGGAACTACGTATCAATTGCAAGATTATGTTTTATTCAGCTCTAATGGCAACAGCATTATGCCTAATAAACTACAGGTAAGTAGCTGGCTTGTTACTATATCAAATTTGTTAACAACCTAAGGGTTCTTATGCTAGTGGGGTATTTTACATAAGGATTTGCTGCAGGGTATGTGGGAAGATAATAAGACAAATAAAAAGTGGGTTACTGTGACTCGCTGCTTCTTTCCTGATGATTTGCCTAAGGGTATCGGCCGCCCATGTGCTCCAGAAAGCAATGAGGTAAAGTTTTAACCTTAGAAATAGAAGTAGGACTAGTTAACCATCAATTGGTTTCTTTTAAACTTATAACTAGAGGCTATAATGTTTACTTAGTATCAGTCGATGTGGGTTACTTTATATCTCCAACTATTTAAATTGATAAAGTTCTAAAACTCAGCCAAAAAGGAACAGGTCAAATGTGCCAAGTGCCTAAGTGGATCAAACAGTCAAAGTTTGACCAAAGTGTTCTCAAATGCTTAAAATCTCCTAAATCTCTCTATCAAGATGTTAAATTAGTATTGCAACCATATAGTTCTTATAATCCTGAAATTTATAAAGAAAAAGGACAAAGTGTTGACGGGGCTGGTCAACTTGACCTGATTGGACCTGGTACAGGTTTGACTTGTTTACCAATCCGCTCACGCTGCCCATTCTTGCTGCTTTTTATGTAATTTTGAACAGAGATCCAAAAAAAGGTGGTGGCATAATATCAGTTAACTAACCAAAAGTTCCTGGTAGTGTTTCAAGGTGTAATTCCATGTCCGTTTTCTGTGTTCTCACCTTTTATTTTTCCGTCAAGGGGTTTTTCCAACTTTACATGCCTCTTAAAAACTACACAGCATAATATTTGCACCTGCGATTTTGTTGCCAGAAGTCTACATTTTGTTCTTTCCCAAATCTGAGATAACTTTCATCTTCCATCTTTCCTTAGGTATATGAATCCAACCATGAAACAACATTGGCAGCTGGCTTGATACATGGTCCATGTGAAGTTCTTCCCCCACGCAAGTTTTTTGAAGTGAAGCAAACCTGTTCACAGACAACAGCAAGTGACAAGCCAAAACCACTTTATCTTTGCAAGTATGTCTGGCAATTTATTACTTTCACTGCTAATTTGTTTTCTTTTCTCATCTTGATTTAGGAGGCTAGTTGAGTAGCATACACAATATGATAAAAGAAGCCCGCACTAAGTGATATTGACTTTTAAATTACATAAATATATGCATTTCAAACATTAGCGGAGAAATGTAGTTCTGAGAGCAAGTACCAATGGCCATCCAAAGAAATAGCTATCATTTAAAATTGTTTCCTTTTCTTGGTTTAAGTTTGAAGTTGCAAATAATTACTGGGAATGATCAACGTCAAATTTATATTATCCTTGGCTATTATCGTTGTTACCTTTTTTTTTTTTTTACTTCATAATTTCAAATTTTGGGAACATCATTGCATATACATGCTGAATGGGAATGGATATAGACAACTTAAGACTGGATAGGGAGTAACATCACCTTTTGGTTTTGATCAGCTATATGAAGATTCGCTGTGGCTACAGTTATCTAACCAAAACATTATTGCAGATGGTTTTATGATGAGAAAAAACAACTGTTTCGAGATGTTACCTGTTAGCAGCATGGTACACTCATATTCGGAATCTTATTTATCCTCTTGTAGCGGTGCCCAAGGCTCTCCTTTTAGCAGGTATAGCTTACATGATTATAGAGGTAGTATGGGCACATTGGGATATGGTCAAAATGGGTCGATTTGTGTTAGACCGAAATTCAAACACACACTTATTTATTACTTGGAATTCTATAAACGCTTGATGTGCTAAAATATGGTTGCAAATATTATATTATTCTAAAATATTTCAACTTTTTATTATAGAACAGTTAGTAGGTTTTTCTTCATTTAAGTAGACTTTTGTTAGTTAAAATACCTTTTTTCTTTTTTTTAAACAAAAGCCAACTAAACAAATTGACAAAAGTGTCCACCATGGGACGTCAACTCACAACCTATACGTTGTAGTTAAATACATAAATCTAAAATCCCTTTACTTGACCTATTTGATCCGCAATAAAAGATAACCCAAACTCCATTTATAGGTATTTGAGCTAAAATTGCTACCTTCACATGGTTTATTTTCACGTTATCAGTTGCTGCATCTACTGTATTGCTAACGTCTTACATTTTTGTTTCATGTCAGGATTCAAGAATGCAGTCCTCAGTAATGATGTCGAGTAGCTTGTACAGGGATCTGCTCCTTGAATATGTTTGTATTGCTTCTAACGGGTATCCCCCGATTTTAACATGTATTTTTAAGGTAGTGATTGTTTGCTTCTTAGTGGGATAGAATGCTATATGGTTTTTGGATTTGTATGAGAAGGTAGTGTTTGTTGAAAGATTTCAATGCTCGGATGGTCAAGATACTACACATCAACTAGGTTAATAGGTTGTGACCCTAAATGATCATAGTGAGTATATTTGATGAAGGTAATTTCATCTCTTTTATCAATAAGCGCGTATATTTGATATAGTTTATAACAGAGGAGACAATTTAAACAGGAAATCGGTTAATCCGTTAAATAAACAACGGTCAGAAGTGACCAAACAAGCGGGCTACTAGCCTTGTTTCGATGTTTCTATGCCAGTAAAAGACATTCCTGTGGTTTGCCTCTTAATATCTCCTTTCTGTCACGTGGTAATGTGATTAGGATGTTCAATCAAACAAGCTAGAAAGAAACTGTAACATGTTAAAACACCATTGATTTTCCAAAAGTTATTCAATTTGGCCACATATAAGATTGTAAGTTAGTCTGCTTAGGGCATAATTTAAAGCAGAGTTATTCAGATCTATTAACAAGCTCCAACATAATTATATGTATTTTACTAGACATTGAATTAGTTTATCTTGCATCAATCAATACTTGTCATCAATACTATTGTATACCAGATTGCCAGGGGTTTATATCATGTGCAAGATTCCAAGAAATGTAATTGGATGAAAAAAAGAAAAGAAACCATCAAAGCATCACAAACAGAAGCTGGAGCAAAAACATGATCACATCAGTAACTTAAGCTCACACATCTCTTTTCATTGCCTCATCAAACTATTTCACATGCATGGGATATAACTTCACTTAATCACGTTAGTTTACAAGAACATTATAAAAAAAATTCCAACAATCTTGCAAAAACATCAGACCATCAGATCGTATAAACAAAAGGCCGATATGCAAGTTTCCATAGATGCACCAGCAATTTACACACTTGCAGATGGATTAGTGAGCAGTTCAAGAGATTTTTTGAGGAAGTCAACAGCAACAAAAACATCATCAAACGCCAAAGCTCCGACAGCAAACCTTGCTGCCTTATGTGCCTCGGCAATTTTCTCAGGGGCAGGCTGGTAATTACTGTCATACTGATACGACTGTGCAGCAGTTGGTGCAGTTGCTGACGCAGATGCTGGAACTGGAGCAGTCCCGTTTCCTGTACTTGGTTTGTACTGATCTGTAGATGGATAGTCCGTCGGTCTACTAGCGGAAGGGGAGAAGGGTGGTTGGTCAGAGCCTTGATAATAAGATGTGGGGAAGTGAGCTGGAGCTGCTGGAATGGTTGTTTCTGAGAAACTAGGGTAAGTTTGGAAATTGGGATAATTGTAAGAGGGATCATGAGAAGGGTAATTTTGAGGAATGTGATGTTGAGGTTCTTGTGGATAAGATGATGGATGGTGATATGTCTGAGAATAAGTCGGGTTATCAGATGGATGTTGCTGATAGTTATTGGATGGGTAATCATCAGAAGAATAGGTTGGTGGTTGTTGTGGTGGAGTGGTTGAAGATGGTGGCGGAAAACTTGAAGGTGGTTGCTGGAAACTTGAAGATGGTGGAGGGATGTTTGAAGATGGTGGAGGTGGAGTATCCCTTGGTGGTGATGGAAAACTATCCGGAAACCGCTGGGAATCACTTCTATCATACGACCGGAATGAAGGCTGGGATTCTGGTGCATGCTTGATGGTTGGTTCACTCTTGCTCCGTTCCAGGTCCTGTAAAGTCACAAAGTTCAGATATTACATTATTTAACCCTCTGTTTCTACCCCAAGTATAAAACTTTTACATTTACAACTACTTTAGCCAGCCCAAGGTATGTTCTAACTTCTGAGAATTGAATTGAGAAGACCAAAGGCATTAGAGTTTTAGAAAATACGAGCAAAGATATTAGCAAAATAAGCACTGTGAAATCCATACACATGTAATACTTCACATAGCCAATCAAGCTCATGCACAGTGGTTTATGGCTATGGGTTGATGTTGGTCATTTTTTAATATGGGTCGAAATGGATCAGAACGAATTGGCTGACCGACAAGTTTATTTCATTTATTAATTCCTTCTATGAATCTGTTAACCATTAGTTATGATAGAAAAAACACACAACTTCTACAAAAATAATGTAAAACGTTAAATAAAAATGGTCTACCAGGTTGCAGGTATTTAAAAAGGACATTCTGGCTTTCAGCGAACTTGAGAAAAAACACACAACTTCTACAAAAATAATGTAAAACGTTAAATAAAAATGGTCTACCAGGTTGCAGGTATTTAAAAAGGACATTCTGGCTTTCAGCGAACTTGAGACAAAACACACCCCAAATCAACCAATTCACAGGTGTAAGACTAATATGTGACAATTTATTTAGCAAGACACTATATATTATTGCCCATGAAGATAAACTGTAGATGAACTGCCAGTTATAGGATCTTACATATCCACCACTTGATGTATCTTCCAGATCTTTATCACTGCCAGGGGGGCCTGGTACAGGTTTTCTTCCTTCTTTTATAGCTTTCCTTATGTCAGCTGCTTTCCATGCAGCATACTTCTGTTTCTGCTCAAGCTACGTAACAAACCAATAATAACTTATCAGCATTTATTGTGTTCTTTATTTAATCTCAATTACTGAAAAGAATATAGAACAGCAATGCCAACATCAATGAACAACAAAGAAGCAAGAGAGCATCAAATCATCAACGTGAAAAGCGGACTCACGTCAGGCTGAACATCACCAAACTGGTTAAGGATTTCAAAGAAAATGCTGGCAGCATAGAATGTCTTTGCTGTATTCCTGTGACATATTTAAAGTCAGCTAAGTAGTTAAAGACATAAATTTCGGTGTTTCGGTCAAACACTGGTATGCGAAATTTCGGTTTTCTCGGTGGTATACCGGTGGTATACCGGTAATTTTAAATATTAATATTTTATATATTTTATATATAAATTTTTATATTTTATATAACATAGTATTTATGTATATACATAAATAAGAGTAAAAGATAAAACCTGGAAGTGCTGAAACAGAATTCACCGAAATTTCGGAAATTTTGGTCAAATTTGCTGGAATGTTTGAAGATGGTGGAGGGTAATCATCAGAAGAATAGGTTGGTGGTTGTTGTGGTGGAGTGGTTGAAGATGGTGGCGGAAAACTTGAAGGTGGTTGCTGGAAACTTGAAGATGGTGGAGGGATGTTTGAAGATGGTGGAGGTGGAGTATCCCTTGGTGGTGGAGTGGTTGAAGATGGTGGCGGAAAACTTGAAGGTGGTTGCTGGAAACTTGAAGATGGTGGAGGGATGTTTGAAGATGGTGGAGGTGGAGTATCCCTTGGTGGTGATGGAAAACTATCCGGAAACCGCTGGGAATCACTTCTGAAGATGGTGAGGGAGTTGAAGGTGGTTGCTGGAATGTTTGATAGATTGGATGGGTAATCATCAGAAGAATAGGTTGGTGGTTGTTGTGGTGGAGTGGTTGAAGATGGTGGCGGAAAACTTCTTGAAGGTGGTTGCTGGAAACTTGAAGATGGTGGAGGGATGTTTGAAGATGGTGGAGGTGGAGTATCCCTTGGTGGTGATGGAAAACTATCCGGAAACCGCTGGGAATCACTTCTATCATACGACCGGAATGAAGGCTGGGATTCTGGTGCATGCTTGATGGTTGGTTCACTCTTGCTCCGTTCCAGGTCCTGTAAAGTCACAAAGTTCAGATATTACATTATTTAACCCTCTGTTTCTACCCCAAGTATAAAACTTTTACATTTACAACTACTTTAGCCAGCCCAAGGTATGTTCTAACTTCTGAGAATTGAATTGAGAAGACCAAAGGCATTAGAGTTTTAGAAAATACGAGCAAAGATATTAGCAAAATAAGCACTGTGAAATCCATACACATGTAATACTTCACATAGCCAATCAAGCTCATGCACAGTGGTTTATGGCTATGGGTTGATGTTGGTCATTTTTTAATATGGGTCGAAATGGATCAGAACGAATTGGCTGACCGACAAGTTTATTTCATTTATTAATTCCTTCTATGAATCTGTTAACCATTAGTTATGATAGAAAAAACACACAACTTCTACAAAAATAATGTAAAACGTTAAATAAAAATGGTCTACCAGGTTGCAGGTATTTAAAAAGGACATTCTGGCTTTCAGCGAACTTGAGACAAAACACACCCCAAATCAACCAATTCACAGGTGTAAGACTAATATGTGACAATTTATTTAGCAAGACACTATATATTATTGCCCATGAAGATAAACTGTAGATGAACTGCCAGTTATAGGATCTTACATATCCACCACTTGATGTATCTTCCAGATCTTTATCACTGCCAGGGGGGCCTGGTACAGGTTTTCTTCCTTCTTTTATAGCTTTCCTTATGTCAGCTGCTTTCCATGCAGCATACTTCTGTTTCTGCTCAAGCTACGTAACAAACCAATAATAACTTATCAGCATTTATTGTGTTCTTTATTTAATCTCAATTACTGAAAAGAATATAGAACAGCAATGCCAACATCAATGAACAACAAAGAAGCAAGAGAGCATCAAATCATCAACGTGAAAAGCGGACTCACGTCAGGCTGAACATCACCAAACTGGTTAAGGATTTCAAAGAAAATGCTGGCAGCATAGAATGTCTTTGCTGTATTCCTGTGACATATTTAAAGTCAGTATTAATACGCTAATGATAATCACAACTACTCTCGCCAATTTTTGCAATGGGCTAAAAAACAAACTCTGAGAGAATCTATATATTGATGAAGAAACCCTGTGTATGAAAGTTTCATACAGTAAGACCAATATCTTAAGCTTAAACAATCGATACATCTAGACTCATAAGGGCTCTAGCCTATTTATATGTGACTCACACAATTTAATCTGTTTAAAAAATCATAACAAGCAGGTATTCTAAAAGAGAGAGAATGTCTATAGAGAACTGCATGCAATACTCAGGAAGGACTATATGATCCATTAATAGGTTTCAAAACGGACAGCTAGTGGTCATTACCTTCTAGCTAGTTAAAGTCTTCTCGACATAGTATAACCGATTAATTGAGTAGAAGAGAAGTTCATCCAATATTTCTTTTCAACCAAGGGTATAGGATAGCTAATAAAATATATTATCTATGTGCTTCTCAGGTGCAGGGGTCTTAGGCATAAATATCCCAAAACTCGCTCTTTCTGTGTAAAATCTAGAAGAAATAAGTTTAAAACTAAATTTATCATAAGCAAATTTATCGTACAGATCAGCTCTCCCAGCACGGTCTTGCTTATCAGCTTTTGCAAAGACATTTGATGCAAATCCTTCCAGATGAAGATGGTCATCAGTGCCCAACTGCAGTGACTTCTTATCCTGCATATAAACAAGTAACCTAAACATTAAACACATAACAAACAACTTGATACACAAAAAACACAAAATCACGTATAACAAGACATTACACTCCTTCAGGTTTCTACCAAGAATAACCAGTACCAACTGCCATAGCAAATGCAGAAGTTTGATCGACATACTTGCAATACGGTATTTCGGATACACATGTAAAGTACTTACTATAATTCTACAAAATGCAACAAATCAATTGTAATACCTGCCTACCACAACCACATATTGTCCAAATTACCCCACACCGACGCATAGCTTTGTTTTTGCCAACCACGACAACTATGTTATCTAATGGAAATGGTTTCGTTGTTGGCGACCACTTGAGGACACCCATCATGGTAAAAGTCTTGTCCAACCTTGCTTAACAGCAATGAGATATATTATGCTTGTGACCTCAAAATGTGTTAGAGTCGAATAAACCAAACACTTGCTTATAAACTCAACATCTCTCTAGTCAATGGCCAATGTGGGTTTAACCTACGGTGTTACAAACCCCTCCACTGCACAAACTCATATTCTTCGACAATGTTTGTTTCGCCATCTGGAATGGCACATGTCGAGGTTTGATCGAACATAAATGGGACAAAACAGAAAATATGAGGTTGTGGTACTGTGCATCACATCAACTCTAAATCTGAATTAATATAAGATAACATAATCATTCACAAACTAACAATCGTACGTCTACAGACATCTCATTAGTCATCTATGTTGACTTATAAAGCATTTAGCTCACTACTTGATGTTGAAAGTTAACAAAGCTAATTCACTTTCATGTCCCTTGTACATGAAGGAATCTCACCAAGTTGTTTTGGAAAGTCAGGGGATTACAGTAATGGTGAATTAGTCATTAAAGTGCATGAAATTAATTCCAAGTATCCCAATGATCCAAACTTAGTTTTTCCAATTTAAAACTCCAAGTACCACCATCAGATGTTTTCTAATGACTATCATGCAACACATTTTCTCCTAGTTTAAGAGCTTATAGTCCTTGCTTTTTCCCAATAAGCCGATATGCATTCCCATTAAGTAAGACATAGTAGGATTCTCAAGTTTTGACTGGTCGTTTTACTATGGAGAAAGACTTAAAACATACCATAACTTTTGGTCTTTTGGAAATGAGTTATAGTAAACCTCAACATCTCTCTTGCCCACGAAAAATATAGTATTCACCCGGAGTGTTATTTAACACCTCCACCCTATAAACTCATCCTCATCAGTGAGGTTTGTCCCAACATTCTCAATCGTGAATGCTTTGTATATTAGTGGTAGAGACCCTATAGAAAAGATAAAAAAAATCGTGTTTGTTCACTTTTGCACTAAAGTATTTCGACCCTACAAGTTGCCTTACGGTATCACGAAATCTTTAATTGAGATTAACTAAAGGTGTCAGCTCTAACTCAAAACAAAGAATTCGGCATTTAAGCAACAAGTATATGTAAAAGGTTGCAGCTTTTAGTTTGAAAAATGAAACCAGAAAGGCATTAACTAAAAAACGCAATCGAGTATGCACTCGGCACTCTCCTAACTTTTACCTGAGCAAATAAATCATAATTAACACTAAAAAAAAATCATATATAGATGTGTTGACAAGATATGAGACCTTTTCAAGCTGTTTCATGAGCGATACAAGCAGTGCACTGGTGGTTTTTGTACGCTCACTCGCCGGAATCTTCAAACCGCGTTCCATCGCATACAATCGACCTACAAAATATATATATACACACATAAATATGCATATATGAACAACTATTTTCTAATAAATGAAATAATAACAAGTGAAGAACAGTAACTAATTTGTAAAAATTTTAAAATAAAATTAGGGTTTAATAGTGTAGAAAATGAATACAGTAGTATGCGACAAGTGGCTCGTGTTTTTGTAACTCATCGGCTCGTTGAAGGTAAGGAAGCAGGAGCTTGGCTGGTTCATTTTCGTTCGCCATTAAATTAAACTGCAAATGAAAAAGCTTTTGGTTTTTGATCCAGGTTTGGGTTTGGTTGCTTACTCTACGCAATTTCCATATTGAGTCCTCCGACGTCGTTTTCTAAGGTATTTACCAAGTTTTTTCCAAAATAAACTTCTTGAGTAAATTATATTTTTCGTCCCTAAATTTGGCAATTTTTGCGAATAAGGTACTAAAGTGAAGAAACTACACGAATCATCCCTGAGTTTGGCAAAATTTTGCAATTTTTACTCCGTGGCCAAACGCCGTCTATTTCGATCGTTAACTGAGAGGCAAATTCGTCAGTTCACCATGTTCTCCTTCTATAACACCATTTTCTTCTTGTTGTTTTTCTTTTTCAGATCTAACATAATAAAACTAAAAAGTAAAACTAAAAATTAGCCAATTGCAATCATACAACCTTTTGGATGAAAGTAAAAAGAAGATGACGATGATAATAATAGTAATAAATCAACACAATTTGTTCTTATTTGATTGTGAATTATAAATCGACTTTAGTTCAATGCATTAAGTTTTTGTTTAACCATCATCATCATTTTCAAAACCTATCAACTATCATCGACGGGCTTTCCTCTATCGGCTGTTACCGGGATTTCTTTTTCATCTTCCCCGTTGACAAATCATCTATATGCTATATATATCATATATCTGTATTCATATATATATCATATTGATATATATATATATATATATACTACTTTTAAAACTCGACCCACCACCATTTTAACATAGAAACCTAAATCTCTAAAATCAGATTGTAGACTGAATTGTTTTCTTGGCAATTGAGATCTGATTTTAAGAGGTCTTCTGATGTACCCGAATGAAAATTGCTCCTTCACCCATTCATCCATAGCTTTTCAAACAGCTTAGAATCTTGGATTGTGTTGGCGTTCCTAATTTAGGGAGTGGTGTTGATGGTGAAAATGCTAATAGATAGATATAGAATCTATGTATACATGTATAAGAATAGATATAGATAAAATAATAGATATGATACAGATACAGAGGGTATATGTATGAATGTCTTATTGTGTTAGATCTGAAAAAGAAAAACAACAAGAAGAAAAGGGTGTTTTAGAAGAAGAACATAGTGAACTGACGAATTTGTCCCTCAGTTAACGGTCGAAATAGACGGCGTTTGGTCGCGGAGTAAAAATTGAAATTTTTTGACAACTTTAGGGATGATTCGTGTAATTTCTTCACTTTAGTACATTGTTCGCAAAAGTTGACAATTTCAGGGACGAAAAATGTAATTTACTCAAACTTCTTTCAAGAAAAATTAACATAAATACCCAAATTTTTAAGGAAATATATTAATTTAGCTAAAGCATTTTGGATTTTCATAAAACACTCAACAAAATCGCAATAAAAAAATCGCAATGTGATTTAAAAAATCGTAATAGGATTTTGCAAAATCGCATAGAAATTACGTAAAATGACGTCCTCAATATGTTTATTGAGGTTGATCATCATTTTCAGTTGAGCATTTAAGAGGTTGATCATCGTTTCATTTGACCTTCTTTAATCTACAGTTCTTTTATCAATTTTTTATGAATTTTCTGGCTAAGTTGCATCATACAATTTTTTTTACTCGTGCTCATCATGATGCTTTTCTTTGACCTTTGCAACAATCACTAGCCATACACCATGCTTATTAGAGGTATATTTTTAGTTGCAATTACCTAATCGCTTGTTAGTATTATGTGAGGTTTGGGAGCTTTATGTGACGAAACTTGATTTGAAATTTGAAAAAAAAAAAAAGATTGTTCATGGTATTGAGCATAATTTTGATTCATTGAGTACTCAGGTAATTTTATGGATCTTCAAGATTGAAAACATACTTTAGATTCATTGTTGATATTAAGAAATTAAAAAACTTTTAGAATAGAGAATGAAAAATATTATGATAACAAAAAAATTATAGTCTAATATATACAAAAAAAAAATTGTAGTCTCCATTAGATTATAATTTATATGTCCATGTAAACAACAGTTATTTCCAGATATGAAATATAAAATATAAAAATAAAGACAAGATATGTGATATGTGTAGTTGAGTACAGATCTAGCCACATTGAAATTGCAATGCTACGAACAATAGTTGGTGTAACCACTTGGTTGGTCACTTTTTACATTATATCATATTATTATTATTTTATTATTATTATTTTATTATCTTAATTAAAAAGTTTTAGGTGAATAGTACTGGGCTTATTGGGCCTGATTTATGTCTTAGCTTAATGTATCCTTACTTTCTAGGTACATGGCTAAACATGCAATCCCACTTGCAATAGTTTTAATTCTTAAATGAGGCTAAGGTAGGCATAACAATATTTATATAGTTTTTATAATACTTGCGAATTCATGATACATAATTGAATTTGAATGGTGTATGCCTATAAACTACCCAGACGTGAAAGCGAGTTTTTTTGGAGTTATTTAAGTTATTTGAAGTAATGCATTATCCATTTTTATTAACAACTTAAGACTTAAATTAAGAAATTCATTTAGGTCGTGTATAGTTTGTCACTTAAGATTATTTGGTTTATTGACATTTAGAAAACCTATCAACATAAATTAATTAATAATAGTATATCTCTATCATTTAGAAACAAAAAATCATCATAACCATTTTTATGCTCTTTCCTATATTCTCTTTTTCATACTTTTATTTCTTTATTTTCTTTACTAAGATTCAATATATACGTATAATGAATATTCCGGTATTATCCCCCTTTTAAATTCAAAACTTTTTCTTTAGTAGATCACTCTCTCATAAGTCATAAATACAAAGTGTTATTCCGGCTAAAGACTAGGTCATAACCAGTGGCGAATCCAGAATTTTAGCTTAGGTAGGTCCTCATCTTTAGCTTATTTAATTATGTTAAAAAACTGATCGAGTGTGGTAGTTGGTCGGGTCGGGTCGACACTACCACCGTTTATAACATAAATTATGATTGTTATGAAATATGAGAAAAAACTAAAAATATAACTATAGGCTACGTGGAACACTAAAATTTATTATATTAAACACAAAAACTAGGTAATATATACAGATGTTATCTTGATATGATATTGAATGAATATATTTTAGTTAAAAATAACAAAGTTGTGTTTTTGCTACTTAAATATAAATATTTTTATTTTTTTTAATTCTTTTTTTACTATTCAAAACATCTGTATAATTTTATAAGGTAAAAATCATATACATCATTTTTAAGAAAAATCAGGTCATGTATCATATTTTTCGTGAAATTTAATTTTAGTTCAAATATCTATTTTCTACGAGTATCAACTAAAAATATATATATTTTGATAACATGTTTGAATGGAATATTATAAAGTCAAAGATAAGGGACTTAACTTGAAATCTTAATTAAACTTAGAGGGGTTTAAAACAAAATATGATACTATGAGTGAGTAGGTTTCTCTCTGTCATCTTCATCTCCTTCACATAGTTTTTATTTTTAACATGATACCAGAATCTCCATTAAAGCATCAGATCTATTTTTTAACTTCAACAACTAATTCATCAAGTTGGATTAAAAGCTATTTTTTTCATCATAAATCTTCGTGTATATTCATCTAACATATAAGGTAGTTCCTTTACAAAAATAACATATGTCTTAAGAATACTCATCATTAAGCTCTAAATATTTATCCAAAACTAAGGTAGGTAATACACTAGATCCGCCCCTCGTCATAACCCTAATTATTTAATATTAGTTTTTTATTTTAATTGACCGCCCAATTTGTCACATTAAATTTCATTTTCTACTTTTTAACCAACTGACCGTACAATTTATCATGCGATCGGGATGGTCTAAAGTATACTGATCATTTTAACCAACTGACCGTACAACTTTAAGTTTAGCAAGAATAAAACCACAAGAATGGAAGGTGTATTTAATTAATTAATTTGTAAAACTGATTCATGAAAAAATTGATTGAACGGTGATGGTTGATAGATTTACTCTATGATTTAAGAAAACAATGAACAGTGACGAACTCAATATGTTTATTTAAACTTAAACTTAGACTATTTCGGATTGGCTTAGTAGAAGTAAACCGCTATAAAGTGATTGCAACATGCCCTTTTTTTTCTTTTTTTTTTTTGCAACATGCACTTTTTTGTTATTTCTATGTCCGAGACACCACCATGTATAAAACTAGTAGTAAGCTATCCATTATATTATATTATATTGTCATGTAATCATGACTTCAAACCGTTACTCGTCCATACGGTGAAAATTCGTCAACTGTTAGAATTAGAACCAGAATGAGAAAGAACACTATGCAGGTAGGCAGTAACTAAACTACTAGATACCAAATATTACCCACCAAAAGTAATCCATGCATCTCCCTTTTCAAAGCTGCTGATATTTGCATGGAACCACAGAGCCAAGCATGAGAACATATTATATATTTCACTAAACTCTTCTATGCTGTATCGTCTTTCATTATAGCCACATAGTTCACAGGAGCTACAGGCCTCGTTTTCTCCCTCTTTCCATCTTTGCTCACCGACCTAGGCGCACTCGGATTCATGGATAACCGTTTATTAACAGCTCCACTTGATCCCCCATTTACACGTGGCCCCATCACTTTCTTTGAGCTACTAAGAGGCCGAGCTGGGCTTGGTTTTGCACCGAATATGGCTTCTTGCTCTGAGTTCATCTGTTCCTGGAATTTCTTCTGATCCTGTTACAGTTTTCAAAAGCTAAATTAGATACCGTCGTAAGAATAAAAACAGTGGGTGGGTGAAGTACCAAACTCACCCTCATTCTTCTCTTTTCTTCTTCTTTGGCATGCCTCAGCGTTGCATATTCGTCTAGCATAGCAAGTAGTGGAACACCGTCATAAGCGAAAGTCAGTACATGTTCCTCTTCCCATGCTCGAGTTTTAGCAACCAGCGTGTCCACAAGACCTACATACACAGATTCAATCAACCATCAAAAGGCATAATGTAAATATCTATATCAACATCATATGTAGTATTATGCATGACATCATCATCACCAAATCAAGACTGGCCCATTGAATTACGAATCGATTCAGGTTCTGTTCAATCTCTCTGACGGGTTAAAAAGGTGAACCCTGAGGGTTAAAAGGAGAGAGGCCAAACTAGTGAAAATCAATATCATCCACTGAGTAGAGATGACAAGTTAGTTCCATCTACAAATGTAATCGTTCGATTCAGGTCATCTGTGATCACTGGCAGGTCACATTAATAAGAAAAAATAGTTAAAAGCAAACAGGATAGACTGATATATAATCTAGAGAAGGTATTTTTTACCTATTTACTTATGAATTGGTCAATTTGGATTAAGCAATTAAAACGAGAAGGCCAATAGGCCATACCGCCATACTGGTGAAAATTCTAAATTGCTTTTTTATTGCATACATCTTTTTTTTTAGCCAAAAGAAAAAACAACCTGTTCTTGTATTCCAAAATTATGAGAGAACATATTTTTGTAATCATTTCAAATTTTCAACAAATCAACCAGGTTTGCCCCTGAGAAAAAATAACCTGTTTTGCCCCATTTATCCAACCCCCTCAGTTTGTCATCCAATACCGACCCTTGAGATATTTGTAAGTAAGCTATACCAAATGACATTAAATTCTGAATGCTCCTAACACCCAAGTACGTAGTATTTTCCTATTAGTTACCTGGGATTTTACTGACCAAAATTCTGGCCTTTTCTGCTCGTTTGAGATTTAAGTGTGCACCTCTGCTTCCGCTGTACCTATTGTCATCCTGTCACATGGCAAACCAATGAATTAGAAATGTAGTTTGGCAAGGTGGGAACTAACACTAACTTGGACACACCAGTGGTCTTTTGCACAACTGATGAAACTAGAATTTCCAAAAGATCTGTCCTAAAAGTGATGCTTTCCTGGAAAAGGGGGTAGCTATTGGCCAATGGTCCTAACATGGCACGGCAAAGGCCTAAATTTCTTTCAATTTCTTCTAATAAGTATGTAATTATTTATTGTACATCTTTATACTTTATGTTGTTAGAGACATGCTTAAAGAATAAATAAGATATTGAAAATTCCAAACAGAAATGCCCCAAATCAGTTAAAAAAGCATACCAATATACAATTTTGTAATAACATTATGTATAGGGCTTTATGGTAGGACAAGTCATTCAGCCTAATCAGGTCTTTTAATTATGATGTTACTCAGTGCAACTTTAAGTTCTCATAGGGTGTAGGAGTGGGCCTTAGGAGACCCGGCCTTTTCAGCTCAAGAAGAACATAGGGCTATTTGTGTCTCTCTAGCTCTAAGAGTCCTAAACTAGTGGTTGTGGCCTTGTGGGTTTGAAATTGTGGCTAAAAGACACATCTTTAGAGGAATGAGTTAGAAACAGACCCTGTTGTAATCCTCAAGCCAACTCTCTTCTTCACAAGCTGACATCCACTTCTCGATCTTATCCAGTATATCTTTTCTGCTCAAAGCTTCTTCTTTTGCTTTACTGATTTGGGCATCCATGTCCGCCAGTAACTCGGAAGGCTCCAAATTCCCAGAATCGATCAAAGCCAAAATTTTCTCCCTGGCAGCCTTTGTGTCTATCTCTATATGTGCACGTGCAAAAATCTCTTCAAGCTCTGCTTGCCTCTTAAGAGCAATCTCTTTCATTCTGCTAGCTTTCAACTGATCGAGCCTTTCAACTTCCACCTCAGCCTAACAATATGGATAACATCAATACATTATTATAGTATTTCATACAAATTTATGATACTCTAAGTCTAAGGTGGCAAGATGGCAGGCAAATAATTACAACAGGTCAACATCTAGTTGAAACTTGTCAAATTCGGTTGATTCGGGAACACCTTTTGTCCATTTCATAACTATCTTAAATAAGCAACTGACGCCTTTTTTGGAATAGCAAAGTCAATTAATGCATTACACATTCAATTGATTACAAAAGCAATATTGCTACAATTATAACCTAAATATTTGATAAAGCAATTTAGGATGTGTATGCAGTTTATATACACTTAGGGACTTCCAATGTACATGACTCGTTTGATTATATTTTATATATAACCCATATTAACCCATTCATTAGCATATGGGTTGAAATTGCCTTCTCTAACTTATATACATATAAAAATTTGAATTTTGGCTACCTGCTTAATCAGATCCAGAGCAAGTGCCCCCTGGACAGTCACTTCATCAACTGAAGCTGATTTGTAACATATAACATGATCAAACAAGCTCCTCTCTTCTTTAGATGATTCCATCAAATCCCAAAGTTCAGTTAGTTGAGCTGCTAATTCTTGAAGCTGAGAAAGGAAAGAAACTTGTCAAAAAGAAGGTTATGTGCATCTTTTTGATCATGATAAAGTGGTAAACCATCATATTCCAAGCATATCTATTAACCGGCGCAATGTTTATTTCTGGATAACAGGTTACACTCGGTTTAATTTTATAAACTCCAGAAAGTTACAAATAAAAAACGGGACTTCTATTTCTAAAGAGCAGTTGTCAAGACAGGCCTCTGACATATATGCCAAATAAATGAGCTACAAAACAACCACAAACTAACCAGAAGGATGACATGATACTACTAAACAACTTACAAATTGCTGTTAGAAAAAATCATAGGTATCAATGTAATTTGCATCCATATTCAATGGAATCTTCCATCTTTTACTTACTAGCTCGAGATGTTCGACCTTCTTGAATTTTAATGTAAGAGTGCTAAGACAGACTTATTAGAATCTGATGCAATGTTAAGGTAACTAGAAATAATGGAAGATGAATATCATGGATTTAGGAAACTCTACCTTCTGTAGCCTTTGCTTCTTAGCCTCTTTTAGAGCCATGAGAGTCTTTGCCAGTCTGGCAAGTGTGTCATTGCTTATACTTTTAGATTGTACACCAGTGGCATCATTCAGGCTGGGATGGACATCCGTGATTGTACTGTGGAAATCAGTCCCAAGGACAGAACATATATCATGTACGATGGTCACAAATTCATGAACTTTGTTCAATCTCTGGCTCTGCAAAACAGAGTTTTGACATTATTAATCTCATGACATATAATTAGAGGTCACAGTTCTGTACCATTTACCTAAAATGAGTTGACTTGGATTCTTTTTAATCTCCATTTGGACTTTTCGTTAGGAAAAAAACTTAGTGGAAACGGGTCAACTAGGTCAAGCGGAGTGAAAGTCACCCAAACTGTTATCCATTACTTAAAATCTCATATCATTTTATCTACAAACGGATTATGGGTTTAACAACACACTTTTATAATCCTGTTTGATACATTAACTATTCTTTGTATCCAACAAAAGAAGAAGAAAAATAGAGTCTTGAAGAAATTGTTTAGAGATGATATTTACACATTTTACCTTTTCTTTCTGAAGTTCTTGTAAATGATCATGAACTTCTTCTAGCTTCTTCAACGTTAGATCAGACTCGTCAACTACAACACTTCCTTCATGCTCATTACTCCCAGCAATTTCTCCACAAATCTTTTTTATTTGTGTCTGCACTTTTGAAAACTCCTTTACCCTCTCCTCCTTCTGCTTCAATAACTGTTCCAGAGCTGGTGCAATAGCAGCAAGTTGTTCCTTGATAGTTCCTGAAGTCTTCTCAGGCTGCAATTAAACCACAACAGATATATCATACATTATAACATTTGCTGATTTTCACAGTTACAACGGCAATAAGTTCGAAAAAGGTTATACAAGCCATGACTCACAACGCTAACAAATGATTTTTCTCCAAGTGATGCAAGAAGAGAGGATAATTCAAGTTTGGCATCAGCAAGTGAATGAAGAAGGCGTGCCCTTGACTTTGCAGCCTGTTCCACTTTCCTCTTATACACATTCAAGCACTCCTGCTCTAACTGAAGAAGCATCTTATCTCTTTCCTCGTCACTTTCACCAACCTCGTCCCATATTTTCTGCATTTGCACAATGAACTCACATCATGCAACAAATTCAGAAACAACAGGAACCCTGAACCGACAATGTCAAAAATGATAAATCAGCAAACTAGTGTAAGATATACTTCACCTGCAACTGAATCAGTAAAGAATTACAAGTCGTTTCTCCAAGAAGAGGATTCCGAACGTCAACCCCCACCATCTGCTATCCCCGCAGCCTGGCATGACACAGACACTACTCATAAGACATCAAACACATTTGTACACGACTTCTAACATTCTAGCTGTTGCTCGCTATTTAATACATATACAGCCTCCAAGTACTATGTTACAATCAGACAGCCAACCTAACTTGCAATTTTGCCAATATAATAACTAACAAAGGCACCACAATTTACAAAAAAGCAATATATGTCAGTGTACAAAAAGCCTTAAAGGCATACTATATACCAACTAGCATTTAGTTGAACATTAAATGCATCAAAAAATAAACTATTTTATTAACATACCACTAAAACTGACATTTACAAAGCACATATATCACGAAACAAATGAAAAACTCAAAACCAGTTACATATATATAGGGTCAGGATCCTGTGACAACATATGTCAAATATGAGAATCGTCAAAACACGTTCATATTACTTTACAAAGTTAAGTTTCTGAAATTATTTTATTTATTCTATATTCTATCAAATCTTTATTCATGATATGATAAACAAATAGTCTTCAATTCTTCATACTACTTGAAAATGTAAAAGTTTCTACTTTTCAGCCACTACAAAACTGCACACTTGTTTTGTTTTAAACGAAAAATAAGCTTAACAATAAATAAACTAAAAGCTTAAATTAGTTCGTTCAATGAATACGAAATAGAAGTATCAACTATCAAGTTGAATAAATACGATCAAGATCTAACTTTATCAGTTTACATACCGAATCTACAAAAAAGTAAAACCTCTGCTTTGGACAATTGTAATCAAACAATATAATTAATACATTACTACTACTATTACACAAAACATATACATACAACAACCGACTTCTCTAAACCCTAACTTATCCCTAAAAAGTAACATACACCGTCATAGATCTCAAAAGGAACATCAAATTCAAGCCGGAAATTAAAAACATTATGAACTACTGCATAAAAATATACAATCTATATATATAGACAAACAATACACACACAAGCATATATAATGTCGATTTTGAAGTGATTAGGAAGTAAAATGGAAGTACTTACAGTGATCGGAGAGTGAACTTTTATATATATATATATACACACACAAAACACAATATACACACATACACATATAATTTCGATTTGAAGTGATGAGGAAATAAAAAGGAAGTACTTACAGTGACCGGAGAGTGAACTTTTATATATAATTATATATATACACACACACACATATATATATATATAATGTAGATTTTGAAGAAATGATGAAGTAAAAAGGAAGTACTTACAGTGATCAGGAGAGTAAAATTAGGGTTTTTGTTGTGTTGCGAAAGTGAATTTTTTAGAGGCTTTTTTTGAATGAGTAGAGAGAGAATGAAGAAAAGGGAAGGGAAGGAAGGAAATGGAGAGTGTTTAGGAGGGAGGTTTAATATAATACGAGTAGGATACTAGTCGTTTGCGCAATTAAAAATTTGTCCTCCTAATTTATTGGTTTTCCTTTTTTGAATTAGAATATTTTAATTAGCATTAAATTTGTGGTCTTTTGCGGTTAATAAATTTGGTCAAGTAATTTTCAAATTCCTTTTCAAAAGAAAATAATTTTCAAACTTGTCAAAAATAAATAAATAAACTTTAGACTTTTTATTACTATATTATCAAAAATTCACCTATTAAATGTTTTAAACAATCTCTGTGCCTGATAGCATGTTGATTTCTTATCTGTCGTAAATGTCTAAAGGAGTTGTCATACTCACAGTAATATATTAGCACTGATAATTTCATGTATACTTTATGTTTGAGAATAAAAACTTTATAAATTATAGATTTTTTTTTGTTAGTCGCTGCTTTTTTGTTAATTTCAAGTGGGAACGTTATCGTGTGCAGATTCAACATCACCTGGTTTCATCAAGTGCCGAAATCAAATTGCATTGGTTTGGACTCAAGAGTTAATGACAGTTTTATTCGGCTACTACTTAGTGTTCTTTAGCCGTGGCTAGGTTTAATCTTAGATTTCTGCTTTTGGTGTAAATCTTTATAGATCTTTTCAAAGTTATTATTTTTTTTTTTTAAAGGTGTGGATTAATCATCGCAGCGAAGGCTCTAGCTTAAGCTAGTTTTACATACCTTCTCACCCTCCAATACCCGGTAGGAGAAAAACCCCCCTAACTAGCCGCCCAAAGGCATGACACTAATTAAGGATAAAAATCTGTCCTTTTAAGGTTTGGTCCTGAGACCTCCCCTATCACAAAGAGATTATTGCCTTATGTCCAACCACTGCACTGCAAGTGGAAGTACTTCAAAGTTAGTTATGTATTAGTTGTTTCAAATATTATTCCCCTCGATTTTCCATGAATTGATGTTCTTGGAATTTTAAACATTCTATTAGACTGTCATTCTACTTTATGTCTTTTCTTATATTATATAGTTGTTTTATTTGTGATATAATTATCAATACATGTACCCGATATTAGAAGTTTGAAACTTCACGTCCATTAGACGGGCCTGAAGACTAACACACATATAATTCTCTATATAGATTTAAAAGCACCTAACTTGGATGCTACATTGCTACTAGTAACAGTCATCATTTTCAAACGGAAAAATAAAACCCAAACACTATCTTCAAAACAAATAAATCAATGCTGAAGTAGCTTTTCACCCAACGAAGTGTTCAAGGTCAATTTCACCCAACGTGTGCAAAAATACTCATCTAAAGTCTATCTGTCACTTAACCCGCATGCTCCATCTATCTGTCACTTCTACCATAACCTTGCGCCTCTTGAGAGACCGTTTGAGAGTACTTGTTCATTTATGTCATATCGTTTACTTTTATATCTGAATAACTGGACCGAAGATATGAATGTCATATTGTTTACTTTTACATCTTAATAAATGGACAGAAGGTATGAAAGATATAGACCAAAGATATAAAACTAAACAATATGAGATAGTGATTTATAATCATTTTGAGATATTACATTATTACATGGAATATATTTTGAGATAATTAAGGGATTTCCAGATCTTTATTTAATTCTTTTCTTTGCTACCAAGGTTCATGTTCAATTACAGCCAAAACTTGCAAGCACTAAAGAACCAGAGTTTTGTCCAGTAAATAGCTATCACTCCTGCTACAATCTCCTTCAACCTTTTTGTTTCTGTTTTTTTCTTCTTTTTTTTTGACAAACTAACACAATAGAAAACACATGTACCCGAGAACAAAAATGTGTCTATGCTGCTGAATGATGCAGAAAGTGATCTTTAGTTGCCGCTTCATCTTTATTATTTGGTTACGTACTGAATATCTGCATGTTCTCTCAACCATTCAAGCACTTTTGCTCCCTCTAATACCTCCTGCACCTAAAATTCAACAAAACAACTTGTATAAATTTACCAACAAAGAAAGGTAGATTTTTCTTATTAGTTTGTCTCATATCATATGTTTATGATTTATATGTTGATAATTATGCTTCACGTTCACACAGTGCCGGCTTAAGCTTTTTAGGGGCCTTAAGCGAGATTAATTTTGGGGGCCTAGTTGATTAACATACAACTTAAAGTAAACACAAAGAGCAGAAAAAAAGTAGTTCATCTTATATTCTAGGCTGCTATATGAAAAGAACGCAAAGAAGCAAAATTCTGCACCATTTGTTAGGAGAAAGTCTTTCATATAATCAAGATTTAATCAATAACTCGTTGTTGGAGAAAGTTTTTCGATGTCTTAATAGTTGGGTTTTTTTTCCGTTTTTTTCGTTGAAGGTTGTAACTTCATTTGTGTGGTGTCCTTTTTTTCTAAAAGTTAGTCATGAGGCCATAAAGTGTATTTGCCTATTTGTTTTCTTAGACATTCTTGTTACCCTTGTATAGTAATAACATATAACATCTAATGTGCGTTCACATTAGATGTTTGCTGTTGGAAATTTGTCCGATTATTGCATAGTTATTTTTCGTAATGAATTAAACAAAAAATATGAGAATGTTCTGTATCTTTGGTGTGTATGGTGGGTGGGTGGGTGGGTTGGGGGGGGGGGGGGGTCCAGAAAAACTGTCTTTTTTTGTGAATGGAGGTAGAATTTCAGGCCACATAGTTATGCATGGGTCAGTATGGACTGATTTTTATCTCGTGCGGGTAAAGAAAGTTACATTGATACTACTATTAGGCTATTAGCTAAAGGGGAACAAGTCACAAGGGTTAAAAGTTCGTCCAAAGAAGTGTTTGCAGGTCAACGCGACCCATCCTGTTTACAGGTCCCCTTACCCAACTTGCTCATCTAGCCAGCTGTATTTGTAAAAGATTCACATTAGGTGTCTGTTATTGAAACTATTGTGCAGTGACTGTAAGAATACTATTATGAAGGTCCTAAAAACAAAACCAAAATTCAGGAAATGAGTATACCTGCTCCTGAATGCTCTCCTCATCATACTCCTGCTGGTGTTTTTTAAATTCGGCAACAGAGTTCTCGACCTCTTTCACGAGATCTTCTGTTGAGAACTGTAAAAAAGCAAGGTTTTTGGGAACTCGACATAAGTTTTATAGATGGCCCTTTTTTTTATTGATGAAATCTTTGAAGAAAATGCTAACCTGCAAATTTTCGCGTTTGAAGATGTCTCCAACTGCAAGATTCTGCTTGATTATATTTTCAATGTTCTCCCTCTGGTTTTCCAAGTACTCTCTTACTGCCTTTTGGCTTGAAAGTGTTGCTATTTGCTCTTCAGTTAGCTTCATGTTTGACTGCATGTAAATGATGTTGAAGACAACACACACGATCACACATCTGACTTTAGGGTCAAGGAGCTTTCTTACAAGTTACAACCAGGTTTAGTTACTTAAAAATTATTGAAAGAGAATCACTGTGGATATATAATGACCAAAGAAAATCGTCTCAAATTTGTATTTGGAAAGGTTTAGTTCTTATATAAACCTGGACTCTTTTGTGGGACAGAAAGAATAACAATGGTATTATATTGGACCTGTATTTGAAGAAGTCTGGCTCCATAAAGCTGCCTTCCTTGTTCTTCAAACAAAGATTGGGGAATTTCAACTTCAACCATCTGAAATATAGTTTCAACAACTTTGATGATATAAAAAGAGATGAATACTAAATTCTTGAGGTGGTGAATTGGGTAGGTCAGGTAACAGTTATATGGGGTTTGGGTCCACACGAGGAATATTCCGAGTCACATGCCATTGACCTAAAACGCTATCTAAAAGTATTCATAAACTTTTTTTAAGAAGGCACTGTATTTAATACGCTTTGGGCTGCTTTAAACCCAGAGGACCCCTTTGACCTCTTGCAGAAAATCAAGTACCTTTCGAAGCTGGTCAAGAATGGCATTGTCTGTTGCTTGATCTTTAGCTGTTTGCTCCAGTTCTTGACATTTCTCCAGCATTGACTCCTTAACCTGCAGATCGATAAGCCAAAAAAGCTTTTTAATCTAATATAAAAACCAAATGGTGCCAACGCATGCCGATTTGTGTCTAACCTGCTCGATAGTGGTGCATCCAGAAATTAGCTTATCAGCAATGGCATCATTCATCTCTGGTAATTCTCTATAAAAGAGTTCTTTACATTCAACCTAACAAAAAATATACTGATAAACAACTTACTTCTTAAATTTCTCTGTAGAATTTCCGACCGAGATTTACAAGCGGAAACTTACGGTAAACTGACATGGGAGACCACGCAAGTCTTCCTGTTTCCACGAATCTGGAAATACTAACGGAAAAGATTTTGTTTCACCTCCTTGAATTCCAATAATTGCGTCAAGGAAACCAGGAATAACTCTATCTCCATCTTCTGTATCAAAATGAAAACCTAGAAATCCAAAGAACAAGACAGTGTTTGAGTGAAAAAAGATAAAGATATAAAGTTTGCCTTGAGGAAGCGGATAGATACCTTTACTCTCTGCAGCTGGAACGTTTTTTACTTCTGATCCGTCTTGTTCCACTGTTGTTGCTGATATATCCAGAACGGCAACATCACCAATCTGCCAACGTTGTCATTCAATCCATTTCGTCTCATTTCTAATTTTATTGTGAGAGCTACATTATCACAGTTAAAGATACCAGAGGTGACAAGATTGGCGGTCGGACGAGTTTGGTAATGGGTTGAAACAGGCCATTTTTAGTTAGGTTCGAAACAGACTAGGTCTGGTTGGGTAGAATCGCAGACAATTAATTAGTCATTACTCCAATTTCTAAAGTTTTTTTTCTTTTTGATATATATTTGCATTAATTAGGAGTACAAACAATATTACTACATTAAATATACAAATCTTTGATTAAACCACTATATGAGGTTGTGAGTGTTAAGATAAGACTTTGGGCAACCTATACATATGTAAAAGGATTGAGATTGCCACCTCTATAAGTTACACATAAGCCCAGTACAAAAATATCAAACACTGCCTACAGAAATCGGGAAACACTAGTTTGAAAACTTGGAAAAATGGGTTTCTAGAACATTAAGTACCTGTAGTCCTCTGTTTGTGACAATCCTCATTGTACTTAAAGACTTGTAACGACGTTTTATTTCTCGCTCAGAAGCTATATTTGCATCTATTTCACTGTCAAGCTCAACAACTATCTTCAAATTCTTGTAAGCATCTTCCGGAACCCATTTTACTTCAGGTGCTGTATCCACAACAATTTCGTATCTGTATCCACAAGTTGTATCAAGATCTAAATCCTGTATAAATAGTTTTAACAAGATGTTTATCTTTATTTAACCCACCTTAGGATGTTTAAAGAAGAATAAGTTTTTTCCATTTCGGAAAATGTTGTTGTAATGCGGATTGAGTCCTTCAAAGCTCGCCCGTCTACCTGCAATGTAAGATGCTCAAATTTATTGCCAAACAGTTCACTGAAAGAAGTTTATGATTTCTTCAGTATGGTACATGCATATGAACAGACTCAGTTTTTTTTTGTTTGTTTCTAGCTCAATAGCTCATCACATGCATTATTTACTGCTCTCAAGCCCCCTTTTTCCAGTTCAAAATTCATGCATTTGAAGGCTCATATAAAAAACACTACATACCGAAGACATGGCATGTGGAAGAGTTTTCTTTAAGATGGATTCAACAACCGACTTTCTGAAAGCGTCCTTTCCAACATAACTTATGAGAATACTTTCTGGAACTTTCTTTCCAGGGCGAAATCCAGGAACCTGTAAAACATATAGAAAGAAACATAGCACAATCCACCATTAGTATTGACAGTGAGCATTTTACTACCCATTTTCTCACCAATACAAATCTAGATATAACAACACAAAGACAATGGACTAATAAAATAATACAAAATATAATAGAAAAAAACATGTACCTTTGCCTTCTTCGTAAACTGGGTTATGACCCATTTGTAACAATCATCACATACAACAGACGGAACTTCTATGCTCAACCGAATCTGCAACTTCAAAGGTTATAATGCAGAAATATTGACTATCACACAAACAAACAAAACACTCAACTTGGAGGACAACCTTTAGTGAAAAAAGCAAAAAAAAAAAAGGATTTAATCCACAAAATGTATTCTATCAACAAAAAAAGCACACTTTCCTAAATGTATCCAGATTTACCACATACCCATCAAACTTTCAAATGTTATTCTATCATCGTACTTTTTTTTGTTCCCACAAGCACACAACAAACTTCCATTCGTTTGAATAAGATAAGTGGGAACTTACAAAAATTATGACCATATTAGAACAACATTTGAAAGTCTAATGTGTATCACATTTAATAAAAAAAAGTATACGATGCATATTGGAACAACTGAACAACATCTGAACGTTTGATATGCATCATGTGGAATAAAAATGTCCGTTGGCATTTATCGCTGAATGAATATTCTAACCATATACAGTAGTCCGCGCTTTATGTAATACATGTTGTGGGGACATGCAACAATTAAAAGGAGAGGACGGGGCTCAAATCAAGACACCGTGTCCCTTTAACCATAGTGTTACGTGCTTTACCTCTGTCATGTTTGCCAAGGTACCGGTTTTTGATGAGAGATAGATACTGGGTTAGTTATCCATTTAATAAAAGATACAACCTTGATCATTCATTGCTATATCTATATCTATATCTATAATCTATATCTATATCTATATCTATATCTATAATCTATCTATAATCTATATCTATATCTATAATCTATATCTATAATCTATAATACATAATAAAGCAACAACCCCTTTTTTAAAATCTCAATTAAGGAATTGAAGTACATAAAATACCCCTCTTTTATTCATTAATTTAAACATCTCTACCTAATATACCTATAATACCCTTAATGAAATAATTTACAACATAAATCCCTCAATCCTTAAAATAACTACACTACCTCCTTTAACATCAATTACTTTTACATTCACCACCATTGACGCCCCCACCACCCGTCACCACCGCCGCATTGCGCGGTCATATGCCTCCTTATACAAAAACATGAAACTTTGTCTCACATTCAACACTATCAATCATTCTACTTGCAATGCTTAGTAAAACATGAACAACAACAATATCACAACTTCATTGGGGACTTTTATCAAACAATTTCAATGCATAAAAAAATAGTTGTTATAAAAACACAAAAAAAAAACTTAATTAAAGCAACTCACCCTGCAATTGGGTTCTTGGGTTTCTTCAAAAAGAAGATCAGCAGGGAGAGGTTCTTTAACGGTATCGGTATCGTTAAAGGCTGCTGGAGCAGAAGCCCTGGCACAAATTGACAACTTTCTTGACAATTGGGAACAAGAATGAGAGATTTTAAGAGAATTGAACTTATTGGTGGTGGTGGGTATGAAGGAATTTGAGAGAAAAATTGAAGAAATTTGTGGGGAAATAAGACAAGATTTTGGATAAAATGAAGTTGTACTGCAGAGCTCCATTGGTGATTTTATGCTCAGATTGTTTGTTTGAAGCTCTGTTTTTGAAGAATGAAGATATGCAGCTCAATGAAATGGAATGGATAGGATGTTTTTTTAACTGTTTCTATTTGTTTTGGTTAAAGTTTTAATAGACCCTTGTACTTCACTATTTTAAATCTCTTCCACTTTTTCTTTCCATAATTTTCTTTCCTGTTATTTGACAGTCAACACATTATAATTGTTTTATTGGCCGGTTTTTTTTTTTACTCATTAAGTGCTGAATGTATTAAGTGGTTGTATGTATAAATAATGTTTGTATGCATTAAATAAAAAATAGATAATTGACGGTTATTTTTATTTATTAAGTAAAAAAAACATAAAATTTGACTGAATACATTAAATTTTTAATTATTAAGTCTATTAAAAAAAAAATAAGAACAGGGCCTACTCTCATGTCATAAAAGGATAAATGAACATTTACAATGGTTAGGACATTTGTCATAGTTGTTCACCATGCCACAATGCGCACCAAACCATGGCATGGATATGTAGATGGTATAATATTTTAAAAAATGATTATGAAAAAAAATAGTTTCGGGCATTTACCTCTTCAGACGCGTGCGAACCGTGTTATCGCACCCTTGGTCTCCGGGAGTGCCTTTGGGTTCCAACCTCTAGCATACTGTCTGCTTAGATGTCACTGTTAGGGTTTGAAACACTAACCAACTAACACGTCGTTCTAAAAAAAATGATTA